>JAVIAB010000139.1:103883364-104483364 GCA_032433765.1 Megaustenia siamemsis | reverse complement strand
TAGTGATAGTCTGAAGACATTAAGTAGTGATAGTCTGAAGACATTAAGTAGTCATAGACTAAAGACATTAAGTAGTCATAGTCTGAAGACATTAAGTAGTCATAGACTAAAGACATTAAGTAGTGATAGTCTGAAGACATTAAGTAGTCATAGTCTAAAGACATTAAGTAGTCATAGTCTAAAGACATTAAGTAGTCATAGACTGAAGACATTAAGTAGTCATAGTCTAAAGACATTAAGTAGTGATAGTCTAAAGACATTAAGTAGTCATAGACTGAAGACATTAAGTAGTCATAGTCTAAAGACATTAAGTAGTGATAGTCTGAAGACATTAAGTAGTCATAGACTGAAGACATTAAGTAGTCATAGTCTAAAGACATTAAGTAGTGATAGTCTGAAGACATTAAGTAGTCATAGTCTAAAGACATTAAGTAGTCATAGTCTAAAGACATTAAGTAGTCATAGTCTAAAGACATTAAGTAGTCATAGACTGAAGACATTAAGTAATCATAGACTGAAAACATTAAGTAGTGATAGTCTAAAGACATTAAGTAGTTATAGACTGAAGACATTAAGTAGTCATAGACTGAAGACATTAAGTAGTCATAGTCTAAAGACATTAAGTAGTCATAGACTAAAGACATTAAGTAGTCATAGACTGAAGACATTAAGTAGTGATAGTCTAAAGACATTAAGTAGTGATAGACTGAAGACATTAAGTAGTGATAGTCTAAAGACATTAAGTAGTGATAGTCTAAAGACATTAAGTAGTCATAGACTGAAGACATTAAGTAGTGATAGTCTAAAGACATTAAGTAGTGATAGACTGAAGACATTAAGTAGTGATAGTCTAAAGACATTAAGTAGTGATAGTCTAAAGACATTAAGTATTCATAGACTGAAGACATTAAGTAGTGATAGTCTTAAAGACATTAAGTAATGATAGACTGAAGACATTAAGTAGTCATAGACTGATGACATTAAGTAGTGATAGTCTGAAGACATTAAGTAGTCATAGTCTAAAGACATTAAGTAGTGATAGACTGAAGACATTAAGTAGTGATAGACTGAAGACATTAAGTAGTGATAGTCTGAAGACATTAAGTAGTGATAGTCTGAAGACATTAAGTAGTGATAGACTGAAGACATTAAGTATTGATAGACTGAAGACATTAAGTAGTGATAGACTGAAGACATTAAGTAGTCATAGACTAAAGACATTAAGTAGTGATAGACTGAAGACATTAAGTAGTGATAGACTGAAGACATTAAGTAGTGATAGACTGAAGACATTAAGTAGTGATAGTCTGAAGACATTAAGTAGTCATAGTCTAAAGACATTAAGTAGTCATAGTCTAAAGACATTAAGTAGTCATAGTCTAAAGACATTAAGTAGTCATAGACTAAAGACATTAAGTAGTCATAGTCTAAAGACATTAAGTAGTCATAGTCTAAAGACATTAAGTAGTCATAGACTAAAGACATTAAGTAGTCATAGTCTAAAGACATTAAGTAGTCATAGTCTAAAGACATTAAGTAGTCATAGACTAAAGACATTAAGTAGTCATAGTCTAAAGACATTAAGTAGTCATAGACTAAAGACATTAAGTAGTGATAGTCTAAAGACATTAAGTAGTCATAGACTAAAGACATTAAGTAGTGATAGTCTAAAGACATTAAGTAGTGATAGACTAAAGACATTAAGTAGTCATAGTCTAAAGACATTAAGTAGTCATAGACTAAAGACATTAAGTAGTGATAGACTAAAGACATTAAGTAGTCATAGACTAAAGACATTAAGTAGTGATAGTCTAAAGACATTAAGTAGTCATAGACTAAAGACATTAAGTAGTCATAGTCTAAAGACATTAAGTAGTGATAGTCTAAAGACATTAAGTAGTGATAGTCTAAAGACATTAAGTAGTGATAGTCTAAAGACATTAAGTAGTGATAGTCTAAAGACATTAAGTAGTCATAGTCTAAAGACATTAAGTAGTGATAGTCTAAAGACATTAAGTAGTTATAGACTAAAGACATTAAGTAGTGATAGACTGAAGACATTAAGTAGTGATAGACTGAAGACATTAAGTAGTGATAGTCTAAAGACATTAAGTAGTGATAGTCTAAAGACATTAAGTAGTGATAGTCTAAAGACATTAAGTAGTGATAGTCTAAAGACATTAAGTAGTGATAGTCTAAAGACATTAAGTAGTGATAGTCTAAAGACATTAAGTAGTGATAGTCTAAAGACATTAAGTAGTCATAGACTAAAGACATTAAGTAGTGATAGACTGAAGACATTAAGTAGTGATAGACTGAAGACATTAAGTAGTATCTTCTTGATGCTAGATTGTTAGTATCTTCTTGATGCTAGATTGTTAGTATCTTCTTGATGCTAGATTGTTAGTATCTTCTTGATTCTGGATTGTTAGTATCTTCTTAATTCTGGATTGTTAGTATCTTCTTGATTCTGGATTGTTAGTATCTTCTTGATGCTAGATTGTTAGTATCTTCTTGATGCTAGATTGTTAGTATCTTCTTGATTCTGGATTGTTAGTATCTTCTTGATTCTGGATTGTTAGTATCTTCTTGATGCTAGATTGTTAGTATCTACTTGATGCTAGATTGTTAGTATCTTCTTGATGCTAGATTGTTAGTATCTTCTTGATGCTAGATTGTTAGTATCTTCTTGATGCTGGATTGTTAGTATCTTCTTGATGCTGGATTGTTAGTGTCTTCTTGATGCTGGATTGTTAGTATCTTCTTGATGCTAGATTGTTAGTATCTTCTTGATGCTAGATTGTTAGTATCTTCTTGATGCTAGATTGTTAGTATCTTCTTGATGCTAGATTGTTAGTATCTTCTTGATGCTAGATTGTTAGTATCTTCTTGATGCTGGATTGTTAGTATCTTCTTGATGCTAGATTGTTAGTATCTTCTTGATGCTAGATTGTTAGTATCTTTTTGATGCTAGATTGTTAGTATCTTCTTGATGCTAGATTGTTAGTATCTTCTTGATGCTAGATTGTTAGTATCTTCTTGATGCTAGATTGTTAGTATCTTCTTGATTCTGGATTGTTAGTATCTTCTTGATGCTAGATTGTTAGTATCTTCTTGATGCTAGATTGCTAGTATCTTCTTGATGCTAGATTGTTAGTATCTTCTTGATGCTAGATTCTTAGTATCTTCTTGATGCTAGATTGTTAGTATCTTCTTGATGCTAGATTGTTAGTATCTTCTTGATGCTAGATTGTTAGTATCTTCTTGATGCTAGAATGTTAGTATCTTCTTGATGCTAGATTGTTAGTATCTTCTTGATGCTAGATTGTTAGTATCTTCTTGATGCTAGATTGTTAGTATCTTCTTGATTCTGGATTGTTAGTATCTTCTTGATGCTAGATTGTTAGTATCTTCTTGATGCTAGATTGCTAGTATCTTCTTGATGCTAGATTGTTAGTATCTTCTTGATGCTAGATTCTTAGTATCTTCTTGATGCTAGATTGTTAGTATCTTCTTGATGCTAGATTGTTAGTATCTTCTTGATGCTAGATTGTTAGTATCTTCTTGATGCTAGAATGTTAGTATCTTCTTGATGCTAGATTGTTAGTATCTTCTTGATGCTAGATTGTTAGTATCTTCTTGATGCTAGATTGTTAGTATCTTCTTGATGCTAGATTGTTAGTATCTTCTTGATGCTAGATTGTTAGTATCTTTTTGATGCTAGATTGTTAGTATCTTCTTGATGCTAGATTGTTAGTATCTTCTTGATGCTAGATTGTTAGTATCTTCTTGATGCTAGATTGTTAGTATCTTCTTGATGCTAGATTGTTAGTATCTTTTTGATGCTAGATTGTTAGTATCTCCTTGATGCTAGATTGTTAGTATCTTCTTGATGCTAGATTGTTAGTATCTTCTTGATGCTAGATTGTTAGTATCTTCTTGATGCTTGATTGTTAGTATCTTCTTGATGCTAGATTGTTAGTATCTTCTTGATGCTAGATTGTTAGTATCTTCTTGATGCTAGATTGTTAGTATCTTCTTGATGCTAGATTGTTAGTATCTTCTTAATTCTTGATCCTTCCAGCACCGATAGATGTTACATATGACCCATAGTGTTTTTTGTCCTGCCATCCAACATTGGATGTTGATGAGATCATTGGTTGCATGGTCATTTCTCTTATCTCTATCCAAGCTGGTAAACAAGAAGCTAATAATCTCAGTAGATACATTACTTTCTCCTCACTTATATCCCAGTTATTACAATAATATCATCATCATCATTGAGTACTATCTCCGAATCAAAGGTTGGCTACCATGGAGCACCATTCGGCTCTGTCTCTTGCTTTGATGGTTCAGGTTATCATAGACTGACGTGTCCATCTTTCAATGTTACTCATCCACATTAGTCTTGGTCTGCCTCTACCTCTTTTACCTTGTATTTTCCCTTCTGAGATTACTTTTAGCAAGCTATTGTATCTTTTAACATGATCCAAAAACCGCATTTGTCTGATTTGAATTATATGTAGTAGCTCTCTTTTAATTTTTAGTTGTTTTAAGACTTCATCATCTGTTTTCTTTTCTTTCCATCCAATTCTACCTATTCTTCTATAAATCCACATTTCAAAGGCTTCAATTTTCTGTTCAGGGGGACTGGTTGGTCTTGAGGCAAGATGCCAGCCTCGAGACAGAGAGGATGTGGGCTCAAATCCCAGCTGCACCAGTTGGGATTTTTATTTATGATTTCTCTCTATGGCAACCACCCCTGGTCTCAGCAGCGAGGCCTGGCTTGAAACATCAATTACTCATGGATGGAAAAAATATGAGCACCTCTGAAGACGGAGTTATTTGCCTGTGCTGCAAAAGACCCCTGTGCACACGGCTGTTAGGAAAAGATGGACTAATATGAAAAATTCAGTTCCTAGTCACTAGGGACTTCGTCAGAGGAAAAAGCTGGCAAATGAAAAAAAAAATTCTCTTCTGTTTTCTTGTCTAATGTTCATGTTTCTGCACCATACAGGAATGTTGAGAAGATATTACATTTTGCCATTCTTAGTTTTAAACCTGGTGTTATTTGTTTTGATGTGAGTATATTTTTCATGGCATTAAAATTACTTTTTGCCATTTTTTTTTAAATTTCAGTTTTGTGACAATAATAAAAGTATAACAAATTAACACTCCAAACATTGACATGCGTGGATTCATCTAACATTATTAGGATTTTTTGGTCCAATGTGCAGGTGGGAGCCGCGGTAGCTCAGTGATTAGTAAACTGGTCTAGTAAGGTCAAGTGATTGGGTTTTATCCAAATAGATGGAATGGGTCTCTAGCATTCAGTGAGTTAAAAACATACTTAAAATACATGTTTTTAAGGTGACAAAACACATGCTATCATCATTATACAATTAGCACACATTTATGAAATAAAAAAAAATAATAAAGTCAACAAGGCTCGCAATTTAAATTAAATGCGTGAATGAGAAGGATAATAAACGGAAAACTGCATTAATGAGGCACTTAAACACAAGTGCTTATGAAATACTTCAAAGAAAACCCACTAATTAACAAGGAAACTGAAATAATATGATAAATATTCTGACTAGAAAGTAAATCCTTACCTACAGGGCTATTGCTAAACTGAAATATGTTATTAATCCAGACCCATCACTCCATGACAAGTACCACTGTTGACCTTGACCAACAAACGTGCACTCAAAGCAATTTTGGCAACCCAATCCAATCCACAAGTTAATTAACAGATGTAATTACTGCTTCAACTATTTTTGTTGTGTGAATTATACCAAAAGGCTAAATGTTATGTTCATACAGGTAAACATTTGGAAACTCTCTCTGTGAAAAAGCCAAACCTCAGAGACAGAAACATAAGTAGTACACTTCAAAAGAAAATATTGCATACAAATTTACAATATTTTTGTTCAATAGCAAATATAAAGTAAAAAAAAAGTAAAGTACCCCCCGTCACGCCAAGTGGCGTATAGGGAAATATGGTGTTAGTGACCCTATATTTTACAGACCTTCAGCACATGATTTTTGGGGTAATGTGGTCGGTATTACGCCCGTGCTGCTTTACTTTCCCAGAAAAAATCCGGTACCCATTTAAGGCTGGGTGAACCCGGAGCCGTCGGTTGGGATCGAACCCTACCCCTTGTCCGTAGTAGTCCAGTTCACTAACCACTGAGCTATCGCGGCTCCCACTAATTTTTAGGGAATTAGCAAATATAAAGGCTTGAGATAAATCATGAAAAGACTAAAGTCATGAAAAGCTTAATTCCAAAAGATGACAGAAAATACATGGAAAACAAAACAGTGGAAGAGATCAATCACTTTATCTATCTTGGAAGTCACATTGTTTGGGAAGGGGATACAAGTAAAGAAATTAGAATCAGAATAGCTAAAGCAGCAATGTCTTTCAGAAGCCTTGAAAAGTTGTGGAAATCAAAACTCATCAGCACAAACACAAAACTTAGACTATTCAAATCAAATGTACTATCAACCCTTACGTATGCATGTGAGAGCTGGAAAACAACATGAGATAGAAACAAAGTTGAACGCATTAAAAAATAAATGTCTAAGGAAAAATACTTGATATAGCATGGAACGAATTCAAAACAAACAAGGAAATTAGAGAAATCACCGATCAACCACTAATATAATCAGTAATCAAGAAAAGATGTTGGACATATGTTGGACATGTGATGAGGAGAGATAATAACCGAATAACAAACCAAGCAATAAAGTGGGAAACAACAGGTAAGAGGAAACGAGGCAATCCAGAGAAACACTGAGGAGAACATTGATCAGGGAAGCAAAGAGAGCAGGAATTGGCTCCCTCAATGACATTGAGATGCTTTCACAGAAAAGAAACAAATGGCGAGATTTGATAAAACATCTTTGCAAGGATTGAGACTGCTAGAAAGAAAATTTTGAAACAGGGAAAGAGTATCTGAGTCTATGCCCTATGGGCCAACTATGGTTCGAAAAGTCAAGACAGATAGAAAGCAAATATAAGCAATACCGGACTGGTCATATTAGGTCACTAGCTGAATTTGCTCCATAAACATATCATCATCATTGAGTGCCATCTCCGCAACGAAGGTTGGCTACCATGGAGCGCCATTCTGCTCTGTCTCTTGCTTTGATGGTGCAGGTTGTCATAGGCTGATTTGTCCATCTTTTGATGTTACTCGTCCATGTTAGTCTTGGTCTGCCTCTGCCTCTTTTACCTTGTATTTTCCCCTCCAGGTTTACTTTTAGTAGGCTGTTGTGTCTTTTAACATGGCCCAAAAATCGCATTTGTCTTGTTTGAATTGTGCTTAGAAATTCTCTTTTCATTTTTTGTTATTTTAAGACTTGATTGTTTGTTTTCTTTTCCTTCCATCCAATTCTACCTATTCTTCTATATAGCCACATTTGAAAGGCTTCAATTCTCTGTTCTGTTTTCTTGTCTAATGTCCATGTTTCTGCACCACATAAGAATATTGAGAATATGTAACATTTTGCTATTCTTAGTTTTAGCCCTGGTGTTATTTGTTTTGATGTTAGTATGTTCTTCATGGCATTAAAATTACTTTTTGCCATTCCTATTCTTTTGTTTATTTCAGTTGTACATTTTCCATCACTGGTTATAGTATGTCCAAGGTAGTTGTAGTTCTGAACTGTCTCCAGGTCTATTCCTTCAATTTTGATATCCACTTGTGGGTTTTGAGTACTTTCTTTGTTTATGTCATGTTTTTAAAAAAAAAAAAAAAACATATAATAATTCAAAAGAACTACATACCACGTCCTGCATAGTATACGCAATTGATCCACTGTATTCCTCGCTTATGACCACTACCATCTCTCAGAGCATAGCCAAATAAGCTTATTGATGCTGAAATGTCTGTTAACACCATCTTGCTTTCTTGCAAGCTGGTTTCTTTGGATGTGAAGTCATCCTGTGAAAATTGTGAAGTTTTTGTTTCATATAAGAGGTGAATTCATCACATCTACAAACATTATATTGCTAATGACAAACAATTGTGAACATCACTTGACAAACAATTGTGAACATCACTTGACAAACAATTGTGAACATCACTTGACAAACAATTGTGAACATCACTTGACAAACAGGAGATGTAATGTTTGAGGGAATGCTTCCACATACCATGGACAGATCAGAAAGAGAAGAAAGTAATACAAATCAGAAAGTAATTTAACAAGAAGAAAAAAAAAATGATAACAAAAGTGAAAACAAGACCAACAGGATTTTGGTTACCTTCACAGGTTTGTTCCGCCATCAGTAATGAGTTACCCAGAGTGCAATACTGTCTCTACAAACCATTATTATATTGTCTCTATCTATCTATTGACCTTTCAAGCCGTAGCCGGCTCATCGGGCATAGACCCAGATACTCCTTCTCTATACTGTCTCTACAAACCATTATTATATTGTCTCTATAAACCATTATTATACTGTCTCTACAAACCATTATTATACTGTCTCTACAAACCATTATTATATTGTCTCTACAAACCATTATTATACTGTCTCTACAAACCATTATTATATTGTCTCCACAAACCATTATTATATTGTCTCTACAAACCATTATTATATTGTCTCTACAAACCATTATTATACTGTCTCTACAAACCATTATTATATTGTCTCTACAAACCATTATTATATTGTCTCTACAAACCATTATTATACTGTCTCTACAAACCATTATTATACTGTCTCTACAAACCATTATTATACTGTCTCTACAAACCATTATTATACTGTCTCTACAAACCATTATTATATTGTCTCTACAAACCATTATTATATTGTCTCTACAAACCATTATTATATTGTCTCTACAAACCATTATTATATTGTCTCTACAAACCATTATTATATTGTCTCTACAAACCATTATTATATTGTCTCTACAAACCATTATTATATTGTCTCTACAAACCATTATTATATTGTCTCTACAAACCATTATTATATTGTCTCTCATCATCATCAAGTACCGGGCCTAGTGGCGTAGGTGATCATGTCTCTCCACAACATTCGATCTCGGCAGCTATTTATCATTTCTGTTGTTGACCTTCTGCCAAGCCATTCTCTTAAGCTGTCTGTTATTTTTTCTCTTTGCTTCCCTCTATCTCTTCGTCCCTCAATTTTTCCAGTTGTTACAATATATTCAAGTTGTTCTCTTCTCATTACATGGCCAAAAAATGATGATTGTCTCTTCCTAATATTGGAAATTAGCTCTCTTTTTGCTTTGACCTTTCTCAAAACCTCTTCATTACTCTTCTTAGCTGTCCATGGTATTCGCAACATTCTTCTGTAAAACCACATTTCTACAGACTCCAGTGATTTTCTTGTATATATATGTATATTGTCTCTACAAACCATTATTATATTGTCTCTACAAACCATTATTATATTGTCTCTACAAACCATTATTAACTAATTAATCCTTATTTGACATATAAGGCAACCAATGGGGAAGCAGCATTGTTTCTCCTGAGCCAGTGTTTTTTTCAGCCAGGCTTCCGTAGTGTGTGTCCTATCCAGCGCCATCGTCTTCACTGTATCTCTTTATCCACTGGTGTTTGACTGGTACATTTCCATAATTCTATGTTAGTGATTTTGTCCTGCCATTTCCATCCTTTTATTCTGCATAAGCATCCATTAATGAAAGTCTGTATCTTCGTGATTGTCAATTTTGTTATTCTCAATGTTTCACAGCCATATAATAGGACCGCCTTAACATTTGAGTTGACAATTTTTATTTTTGTATTTAACTTAATTTCTTTGGATTTCCATATGTTTCCCAGTGCAATGAAAGCTCCTCTTGCTTTTGATATCCTTATTTTGGTATCATTTTCTGTTCCTCCCTCTTTATCTATATTACTGCCCAGATATATGTAAGATTGTACGTCTAGTAGAGGTATTTCTCCTAGTTTTATTTGGTTATTGACAACTGCATTAGTTCACTGCTATTGTTTGCCTGTTCTATACTTATATTTATAATTACAGCTGCATTGTTATTATTTGCCTGTTCAATACTTATATTTATAATTACAGCAGCACTACTAATATTTGCCTGTTCTATACTTATATTTATAATTCTTATCAATTTATATTATGCAAGATTCTCCTCCTTCACTTTATATTCCAGTTTTACCTTACTCATTTTTTTTTCTTTTTATTCAATTTCCATGTAGCTGCCTTTATTCTGTCAGGAACACAGACCATCCTATCACTCCTTATATATCGCACCCCGCGTTTACGTCAGACCACCATAATCACCCTATTATGCCACATTTATCTCCTTATTTCCTGAGTCATGTCTGGCTTTGTCTGCTTATGCTCTCACTCCTTAGTACACACTTCTCTATCTTTGGTATCTTTCATCATCATCATCAAGTACCATGTCTACTGGTGTAGGTGATCATGTCTCTCCACAACTTTCAATGTCGACAGTTATTTATCACTTCTGTTGTTGACCTTCTGCCAAACCATTCTCTTAAGCTGTCTGGTATCTTTTCTCTTTGCTTCCCTCTATCTCTTTTTCCCTCAATTTTCCCAGTTGTTACAATATATTCCAGCTGTTCCCTTCTCATTACACGGCCAAAAAATTATGAGTGTTTCTTCTTAATATTTGATATTAGCTCTCATTTTGTGTTGGTCTCTTTCAGAATGTTTTCATTACTCTTCTTAGCTGACCATGGTATTCTCAACATTTTTCTGTAAAACTACATTTCTACAGCCTCCAGTGATTTTCTTGTATGTTGTCCTATTGTTCATGATTCACATCCATATGTTAATACTGGCTCTACATAACATTTAAGAACTCTTTTTCTTGTTTCTATTATCAAAAATGGATTGCATAGTATCTTCCTCATTTCTTGGAAAGCTGCTTTTGGATACATAAACATAAAGGTTCCATCCAATCCTTGCCAGGTGTATGAGGAATAAGGTGTTAGTGACCATAATTTATGAGGAATATGGTGTTATTCACCATAATTTATGAGGGATAAGGTGTTAGTGACCATATTTTATGAGGAATAAGGTGTTAGTGACCATAATTTATGAGGAATAAGGTGTTAGTGACCATAATTTATGAGGAATAAGGTGTTAGCAACCATAATTTATGAGGAATAAGGTGTTAGTGACCATATTTTATGAGGAATAAGGTGTTAGTGACCATAATTTATGAGGAATAAGGTGTTAGTGACCATAATTTAAGAGGAATAAGGTGTTAGTAACCATAATGTATGAGGAATAAGGTGTTAGTGACCATAATTTTCCATGACCATGGCACTTTTTTAGATGGTGTGGTTGGCATCAAGCCAGACCGCCTTTATTTCAATAAAACATATCTTGTACTCATTTTTAGAGGCTGGGTGAACCCAGAAGCCTTTTTGATCCTAAAAAATCCATGAATTTTTGGGAACTGAAACCAGACCCTTATGATCAGGAAGTGAATGCACTAACCACTTGGCCACTGAGGTCATAAACATAATACATGAGAATACTTACAAAACAAGTGTATGGAAAATTGGTTTCCTGGCACATATAGAATATAAGTGTGACATTCCTGTTGAGCTGACCTGGATCCCACATGACTGTGACATTGACTGATTTTTCTGCCACAGATGATCTATTTACTTCCTCTAGTCTGACTGTTAAATCATTTAGCAATGGGAGCTCTGTGGATAGATAAGTTAGGCAGATATATTTAGTCATTAGTCAAGGGAAAGGTAGTTACACCATGTATTTAGTCATCAGTCAAGGGAAAGGTAGTTACACCATGTATTTAGTCATTAGTCAAGGGAAAGGTGGTTACACCATGTATTTGATGGATGTTGTCTGTGGTTGAGAAAGAATTGAAGAGCTATTATCCCATCAGCATAAGGGATTAAGCTATAAAGAGAACATACATCAAGGACAAAAAGTCGGTAGGAGCCGCCCGGGGCAAGGGAAAGAGAAGATAGTAAGGACATGGTTTGTGTCCTTGACATAGGTGGGAAGAGATGTCACTATGGGTTGGAAAATTCTGTCCAGATAGTCGGATATATGTTCCATGGGACAACTACACACTGAAACAATGGGACACCCAGGACTTTTGGGTTTGTGGATCTTAGGGAGCATATAGAAGAATGGTTTGCCTAGACGACTGCCTGGGATGATAAGATGGGATGCACTAGGAGGGAGGAGTATGTCATCAATAATCTGCTTGATGGATGAGCAAACTTTGCTTTCTCATCTTTGCTGATAGAGGAATCACTGGGGCAAGGTTTATAGAAAGTAATGTCAGTTTTTTGTGTGTTTTTTTTTTTAAATTGTTTAGCACCTTCTTGTATGTATAGGTCTTTATGCCAGACCACCACAGCCCCTTCCTTAGCTTCTTTAATGACAATATCTGCCTGACAGCAGAGGTTGGAGAGGGCTTGAAATTGCAAGGGAGTTAGATTGAAGTGAAGTACCCGATGAGAGGGGAGTTGCTTGATCTCACGTAAAGTGACCTGTAAGTGTTAGTTCAGAACCCTTGAGGCACCAGAAGATGGTGTCCAATCTGATTTCTGAGAGTGGAAATGAGAAAATTCATCCAAAGTAGAGGAAGACGAGGCGTCAGATTTCCCACAGTGATAGTATTCTAAATGTATGCATCTGTGAAGATCATGAATATCATTTAGGAGACTATAACGGTCACTCGCTGGGCGCAAAGGGACAAACTGTAACCCTTTTGTAAGAACTGCACCTTCGTTCTCCAATAATGTGAGCTCCGTTGGAATGCAGATAACTTGTGAGTGGTGGTTAGGAGGGGGATGAAATGGTGGTGTATGTCAGAGGATGGATATCTTCTTTTTGTGTTGAGAGGACATGAGTTCCCTGTTCAAGTTTTAAATAATCTTGCAAATCAGGAGGTCAGACCTGGTCATTAAGAGATGAAGCTGGGATAATATAACTATATGTCTGTTATGGAAGCTGTTAAGTAGTCTTGAATGGTTTGCTATAACTACCCTGATCTGTTGGAAACAGCTTTTCTATGTTATGAAATTTACAAATCTTACTGGCATTTGGGCTGTGGAAAAAGGGGTGAATTTAGAGACACCAGCGACATCCTGTGGTAGATTTTGGAGGATAATGTGGATCAGTGGAGAGTATTGCTGAACTTTTAGAGGGAAGGGATGTTAGTGGATAAGAGCATTGAGTCAAAGAAGACAGCGATGTAGATTCCTGGTGGTTATATGCATGATGCTAGAAATAACAATGATGGGCAGATAGATTGACAGACAGCATCAAAGAAACACTATAAAATCAACTGGCAATGGTTAAAGTCACCAAAACAGTAACAACTAAGAACTTTGTATCTTCCTTTAAACGCGAGTGGATTCAAATGAAAGTGAAGAAAGAAAAAATGAAGAAAAACATGACAACAGAAGAAGTGGGAGATCTGGCTAAAAACAGAAACTTTTTTCAGATGAACTGTGATGAGCAAAATGTACAAAGGATACGCAAAGAAAAGATTGGTAAAGAAAAAAGTAGTCCTATCTCTATCCAGACCTTATTAAAGAAAAAGTATTTGACTGCATATGTCAGATAATGTGGAAAATAATTATAGATATGGGCTTTTCATATCCTTTGGTGCACATGATAAAAATGTTTTATAATGACTAAGAAGCAGCTGTGGGCATCAAAAGGGATATATCAGATGAGTTTGGTGTAGGACAAGGAGATTAGACAGCATCTTATCACCTTATCTGTTCAGCATGTATGCAAAACCTATAATGAGAAATGTCAAAGAAGCAAATAATAAAGAACAATTTGATGCACTTACGAAATGAGGACACATGCTACCAGATATATGCTGATGGCACTGCTTTTTGTCTATCTAAATAAGTGGCATTGAGAAATCAATAACAACAGTTCAATGTAACAACTAAAAACTGCACCTCCATCTCAATGCAATAAAAACAACAATTTTTACAACAGATAAAGTAGATATATGCATTAATGAGCAAATATTGGAAAGAGTAGGCAGTTTTGAATATCTTGGCTTATTGATACAAAAATGATGAAAGGAGATTTTAAAAAAGGGCTATGAATAAATTAGAATAAATCTATAACATATGCACGGTGGTGATAAAGCAATAACATGTTGGTTTTTTAAGAATTTGTACTGTTCCCGATGTAACAATTAGCTGTGTAACATGGACAACCAACAGATCTGCTGAATAATACATTGAGTTATTTGTGGGTCATCATCATTACACTCCGAACATGTCCATAGGTGCTCAGATCCCCTCCTCAGCAAGTCCCACAGTGTCCAGTGACTGACAACTCCAGTTCTGTGTTAGATAATTAGTCTTCTTACATGCCCACTAAGTTTCTCGTTTCTGGCTGTACCCATCTTAACTCCCATCTCTTTCATCCGAAGGAGTGACATGGACTCATGGTTGCCGAAGTCCTGTGTCTTTCCCACTTCCCAGAGGGCATTGATGATGTCCACCCAATCCATTTGTTGACCATCCTCAACAATAGCGCAGCTAGCCAACCTGTCCACTCTTTCATTTCCCCATACTCCCGCATGTCCTGGGACATAGACAAAGGTGACCTTACATATTTTTTACTTCTGCAATGACTCTACCCATTGCATACGTACAGATCTCGCCTCCACTTTTCTTATCATGCTCATCGAATCACTCAGTATACAAACGTGGGTGTAGTCTGTTACTCTAACCAGATGAATGCCTTGGTCACTGCCATCATCTCCATTGTCATGCTACTCGTGGTCATGACGTATGCATCATTGTCTTCCTTGACTATTCTGCCTGCCGAGCGTGCTGTAAATGCCCATGCACTTCTTTGGTGTCATATTACAGATCCATCTGTATAGATGATTGCATCTTTCTCATCGGTATTATCCCAGATGAGACCATTGACCTCCGCATTGAACAGGACTGAGCTCTGTTCCCTACATTTTCTGTCGAGTGTGACAGTGAAAAATACATATATCCCTTGAATACAAATGTTATAAAAGAATGCCAGGAACAGAGAAAAGAAAAAAATCTGAATTTACAAAAACTTATAATTTAAGAAAACCTGGCATATAGATAAGATAGAGAACATATGAACAAGGATAATAAAATATTTTCGTTATGAGAAAAAACAACATAATACCCTAGAGAAGATAATGATGGAGGAAATAGTTTCAGGAGAGAGAGAGAGAGAAAGAGAGAGAGAGAGAGAGAGAGAGAGAGAGAGAGAGAGAGAGAGAGAGAGAGAGAGAGAGAGAGGAAGACCTAGAATAAGATTGGCACGAGATATCACAACAAGCAAGGACTGACTGCTGCAGATGATGGACATCTCACACAAGACAGAAAACCTCACAATAACTGCTATGGGAGGCAAATTCTATCAGGGACAAGCTAGATAATGATGTATATAGAAAACACATAGTTGCAACTTGAATTTAGTCAGAAAGGGAGATTACTTTTTAACAAGCTATATATAGATGACTGCAGCTATATATACGGACTGGGGAGCAGACAGCAATACCTTGAAATGATTATACGTAGGAAGAGTCAGACCTCTCTTAGAGTATGGAGTCACAGCTTGGGCTATGGCTTCCAAATCTCACCTTAGCAAAATTAACAGAACACAGAACCAAGCTGCCCGTATCATCACTGGTGCTATGAAATCTACACCTATCAAGATTCTAGAAACAGTAACAGGTTTACAACCCTTAGATGACAGATGGGTCACTAAAGTATTGCAACAAGCGGAGAAATATAGAAACCTCCTTAGCCACCCCATGCACCAAAGAATAACTGGTTTCTGAATTGTACAACTAAAGAGGAGCAGCTTCGCTGCAATCGCCAATGAACTAACAACTGGAGACCCAGTACTTTCCAAAACTATACCGAAACTCTTGGGCCCATCTGATAATTCTCCTCATGGGAAACATAAAATACCAGAACTTAAGGAAAATATAACAGGAATCATTGATAAAGGCACCCAATCAGACACAGAAAGAAAACACGTAGCAGAAAAACACATACATAATACCTACTCACAGGACTCTTGGTCCCACATATACACTGATGGCTCTGCTACAAATACCACTAGAAATGGAGGGGACGGTGTGTTCTTGATGCTGAATAACCAGGATGAGATCACCAAGTCAATAGCTACTGGAAAATTCTCAAACAACTTTAAAGCAAAGACTGAGGCCCTCAGAGATGCTGCAACACTGATTACTGAACACAAAAATAACATACACAATAAATTGGTGATTCTGACTGATGCACTGTCAGTACTATCAGCTCTAAAAAGCCCTAAGAACAATGAACTAGATGACTTGAGAACAACCCTGGACCAACTATGCAATAACTTCCTGAGAGTAGTCATTCAGTGGATACCATCATACTGTAATATATACGGGAATGAACGTGCAGACAAATTGGCTAAAGGGGTAGGGAGATTACCACAAGAGAACCATCCGCTCAGTTATGATGAAGCAAAATCCATCCTCAAGGGTCAGTTCCATGAAAAATGGAAGCAAGAACACCCAAAGCATAACGAGAGGAACGGATACCATCAACTATCAAGGAGGGATCAAGTCATCATACTTCACCTACGCACTGGCCACAATAGCATGAGAAATCACATGTTCACCAAATTCAAAATAGGTACAACCAGCCTATGCCACTGTACACTGAACAATATGACTACAAAACATGTTCTATAGGATTGCCCCAAGTACACAGACATGAGATGAGCAATGTGGTCCACACCCACCTCCCTGGAAGAGATACTATATGGGGCAATTGAATCATTTAAACAGACAGCTGACTTCATGAGAGAGTCTGGAATCCTACTCTGATTGAGTCTTGATCGCAGAGAGAGAGAGAGAGAGAGAGAGAGAGAGAGAGAGAAAAGCTATTATTTCCATACATTATTTTTAACATAACATGATCGCATTACGATAATAGGCTCTCTATCTTGAGAGGTAAATCGGTGTGTTATAGTCGGTTATTTGAAAGTAAAGAGTTATTTTTCCCTAGCACAAGTCAGGGCAAGGTGAATGGAGATTATGTGCTGCCCAAGCCACATAATTCCCCTTTTCGTCTTGTTGGTTCATTTCAAAGATATACAATTGTGCTATATTTGGTATCAATTTGACCGATGGAGTTGCTGGAAAGGATCTGTAACAGACCCTTAACCACCTGAGAGTCTCAACTCCAGATTTTCTTTTTGAAGTTTACTTCCCTGGCCTTGCCGCTCTGATAGCTCCAGACAAGGCAGTGGGGACAAGATACAGGTTATACAACTTACCTGTTATACAACTTACCTGTTATACAACTTACCTGTTATACAACTTACCTGTTATACAACTTACCTGTTATACAACTTACCTGTCTATAACAGAATCCAAACTTCATTCAAGATTTCACGATTACATTCAATGCTATATGGATGAAAGACAAATGTAGTAGAATCATGTCTACAACCAGAAAGATGTTGTCTTAGAAAATGTGTAACACCTTTAAGTGTTAATGACATATTGAGCTACTATAAATAAACAATAGATTCATAGTGATCATTAAGTGAACAAGAAACAAATTAGTACCATCACTTTTCTTGGGCACAACAATCTTTGAAGGGTTCATGGAGTTTCCAACCTTTGTTGCAGTGTAGATCTGGATGACATGGTCGGTGTTACAATCCAGCTTTGTTTTAAAGAAGTTGCTTCCCTTACGCAGGACAATTTTATTCTCCTCAATGTCTAGTTCAAAATGTGTTAACTGTCCTTGCAAGGAGTACAACAGGGGGTCCTGGATACATCATTTAATAAATAGTGAAACAGAAGCAAAAACAATCTTCACAAAACAATGCAACAATAAGGAAATCATAATTACTCTTAATACAACAACGACAAAAAATACATGAAAACTGCAACCAGACAAATACTAATAAACATGAGAAAAGATAATGAACAATATGATCATTGGGTTGCATATCTTTTGCAAAAAGTTGTAATCATCACAGCCCATCTGAAAGAATTTCAGTCTCTAGCCAGATCTCCCACAGAACGTTGCATTCACCACAGCTCGTCTGAAAGAATCTCTGTCTCTAGCCAGATCTCTCACTTCTTCCATTGTCATGTTCAAGGTCTCTTTGATGTCTTCAAATAGCTTTTTTCTTGGTCTGCCCCTACCTCATCTTCTTGGAATCACGTCTTCCATTACTGTTCCTTTTAGCCCTCTGAGTCTGAACAGTATACTTTTTTGTTATAATTAATTTGGTGGAGTAAACAGACGGTATACCTTCTATATGGTATGAGAAAAAAACAAAGAATGCCATGTAAACGAAATTGCACTTGAAAAAAAAATGTATGTTAAATTCCAAAAACAAAATATATGCAAGAAAAGAAGAAGAAATATATATGCAAAAGTAGAAAAATTGTTGATAATCCCAAAGAAAAAAATTGTTGGGAATTATGAGGATTTGGTGGGAGCTACGATAGCTCAGTGGTTAGTGAACTAAACTACAAAGGACAAGAGGCCGGGTTCGATCCTGACCTACGGCTTCCGGGTTCACCCAGCCTTAAATGGGTACCGGATTTTTTCTGGGAAAGTAAAGCGGTACGGGCGTAATACCGACCACATTACCCCAAAAATCATGTGCCAAAGGTCTGTAAAAATTATGGTCACTAACACCATATTCCCTATATGCCACTTGGCGTGACAGTGGCTCTTTACTTTTTTCTTTTTTATAAGGATTTTGTATTTTCCTAGAAAAGCAGCCATGATTATTTCTATTTTTATAATTTAAAGCAGGGATGGCCAATTTCTTTCAAATGGCGGGCCGCTTTTATATTATTTTTTTTGTGGCGGGCCACACACATAACAACATTAATACAAATAAACTTGGCATTTGTTTTAAGGTAATATTTTTGTTATTTATCAGCATTATTTGCTTACATAAATCATTTTATTGCAACAGAGTTAAAAATGCCTAGTTGATTTATAAAAATGAATAAAAGTTGCTATTTATATTGTTTAACAAACATGTTTTAGTTAGGTCATTTTAAAGTTGACATGTAACAAACCTTAATGAGACCAATGTGGACGTTCATGTGCAGCAACAAGTTCATCAAAGTCAATGTATAAAGACGATGATGATATTCGTAATAAATCCTGAAGGTGGCCATCAGTGAGCCAGTTTCTTTGTGACGATTTCATCTCCTTCATTGTTGAAAAAGCGCATTCACATATATATGTGCTTCCGAACATAAAAGTAATTTTCAAACTGAAATCACTCAATGCAGGATATTTTTCCTGTGGCACAAGTTTCCAAAAATCAACTCCTATCTCCATCCTTGATTGGAAAAAGGGGTCACTTTGGAGGTTACATAACTCCAACTGAAAAGTGTCATGTTGTTGGAAAATGTCACACTTCATAGGGTTGTTAAACAATGCCAGTTCTGGTCGCATACCACTGAAGTCAGAAAATCATTAATTGAATTGCTCCAATAGTTTGTCTAACATTAGTACAGAAAATTTGAAATCAGTATCACTGCGCTCCTCAATCAATTCTTTGCACGAAGGAAAATGAATGAAGTTTTCTTTGGCCAGGGTAAATCTAAAAACTTTTCTATCTATCTATCTATTGACCTTTCGAGCCGTAACCGGCCCATAGGGCGTAGACCAAGATACACCTTCTCCTATATGAATTTTTGTTCCAGCAGTTTTCTTCTAAAGATGAAACTTTTAGTTGACTTATAAATCCATCTAGGTGTCCTACCAAATCTGAGACTGTTTGGGAACGTCCCTGTAGCTTCACGTTGAGTTCATTCATGTGCTGGGTGATATCAGTTAAAAAGGCCAAAATGCTGTTAAAATGTGGATCAGACATTTTTCTGATCAGTTCTTTGTTTGTATCATGTTTCTCTAAAAACTGCTTTATCTCGTTTCTCAAAGCAAAAAACCACCTCAAACAATTCCCTCTGCTTAGCCAGCGTACTTGTGTGTAGAGCACCAAATCGTCATATTCCGCCTCAACTTCTGATAGAAAATTTATAAACTGTCGGTGTGTCAAAGACCGATTCCCGCCTTTTATTAAATTCACACACTTTATTACAGTTTTCATAACATCCTCCACGTCTAGAATCTTGCCACACAGCGCCTCCTGGTGTATAATGCAGTGTAATGCTGGGCAATGGATTCCAGCCTTCCTTAATAATCCAACTAGACCTGTTTGAGTACCACACGTTGACTTAGCGCCATCTGTCACTATTGCTGAAAGTCTGTTTATGTCACCGATACCGTTAACAACTTTCATAACTGAGTTATAAATGTCTTGACCTTTGGTCGTATTATGCAATGAATCTAAAGCTAGTAGCTCTTCATTGATAATAAAGTCTTTTGAAACAGTTCTTATGAAAATTAAAAGTTGTGCTGTGTCTGATATGTCAGTAGATTCATCCAAAGCCAGAGAAAAGTAAGCGGAATTTGTAACGACACTCTTTAATTTACTACATATATGAGAACTTATTTCCTCAACACTGTCTGTTTTGATAGTGGAACGTTCTCAAAATGACTGGCAATTTTTTCTTCCCCAAATGCACGCGCCATGTTAATAGAACAACGCTTTACGAAGTCACCGTCACAAATTGATTTTTTAAATTTCGCTATCTCTGCGCTTACAACAAACGATGCCATTAAAGAACTTGTTTGTTTTGTTATTAATGTAGCAAAAACAGATTTCTGAGCACTAACCTTTTTCTTCAAATCGCACAAAAGTGTAGAACGTATTGTACCAATGTAGTCCTTGTATCTAGCGGCGTGATGCTGTGTGTAATGCCGTTTAAGATTATACTCTTTATTTACAGACAACACTTGCAAACACACAAGGCACTGCGGTTTGCTATCCTTATTGTTGATAAATGAAAAATCATGTTCCCATTTCTCATTTAAAAATCTGATTTTTTCATTTAATTGACGTTTATTGTTCATATTATACCACGACCGAAGCAACAGACAATGAAAACACAGATTACAACAATGGCACTGTTTCCTGTTAAAATGGAACTGTTCACTGTAACTCGACAAAATCAGAATGATCAGATCGGATATATAATTTTGACTGATGAAAAGAGGTTTGGAGAGAAAGAAACTGAAAGTAAAATAATTGTGAGGTGAATGTGTTGGGGTGGAGGAGGTGGGTGACTGACAGTATTTCTTGGCGGAAACTGTTTGAACTCGCCGAACCGAGAGTCGGCTCTAGAACCATTCATTGGCTTCTTCCTTTGTTTAAGTCAGTCGAAGGATGCTTAAAAGGAAAAAAAGGATGGGCCGGGAATGACGGGAAGTCAACGTTAAACTAACTACTAGAGTGTTCCGAGTTTTAAACATAGGTCTACTAGGGAATATTTGAGTTAGCTTTCTCCACAGTAGAAGTTAATGTGACAAATTTTAAATCAATTTTACCCAGGACATTTTGCTTAATGCAACCTGATTTTATTTTTTTGTCCGCCACGGGCCACAAAAAGGATGTCGCGAGCCACTTGTGGCCCACAGGTACCTAATTGGCCATCCCTTTAAATTGAAGTAGATACTCTCAGATTTTTCCATAATCTAACACTAGATAGGGCAATTCCACTTATAAGTTAAATAATTTAGGACAAATGAAAGAGCATGGGTATCCCTCATCAGTAAATTTGATTGTTTCTGATTCTTATTGATTGTTTATAAGTTGTTGTCACAATTATCCTAAAGGTTTTCACATTTTTTCAGTAAAGCAAACATGTCAGAACATTTTTGACATAATTTGACACTGTAATTATAAAATGTCCAAAATTCAGTGAATCATTATTATATTTACAGCTGCCTTGATTGCATCATAGTCCAAACTAGTCTCTGAATTTAGCTGCAAATTGTAATGAATCTTGTCTGGTTATCTGGAATTGTGTACTAATACTATTTCACTTTGTGAATTACAATTATTAACCAGCTGTGTCTGAATGGCAAAATAACTCAATCTCTGTTACACAGCTCTCAAATAGTTACAACTTTTCCAAACTACTGTAGCTGGACTTACCTCTACTCTTCAATCAAATAAGAGGTGAAATGGAACACAGAGTGAGAACTTTGACTGTCTAATATATTCTTTAAAAAATTCAAGGACCTCTAGAATATTAGTTAAACACCAGCCTCTTGTTCTGCTTTCACAATGCCCAAATGTATACTTCTACTTATGGTCATAGTCTTGTTTTCCATGAATTTTGGGCCACCCACCCTAATCTGGTATGGCCAAGCTTTCTATTCCAGTCATAGCTTTGCCTACATTCACCTGTGTCTAGGCATGCCAACTGGCTATGTTTAGTCTAGAGGTCAGTGAAACGTTACATCACTAGCTCATGTTTACGTTCCTCCATCTAGGAAATGTCTGAGACTATCCACTCATATTGGAGTGTCTCTGTTCCTACCAGTTATCTAGTTTGTTAAGAGACTGTTTCACAATAAGCTGAGATTCAATTCATATTTACTTTATCTCAATCAAATGTACTAACCACTACTGATGCTCTACTTGTGATCATCATCATCAAGTACAGGGCCTGCTGGCGTAGGTGATCATGTCTCTCCACAACTTTTGATCTCGGCAGCTATTTATCATTTCTGTTGTTGACCTTTTGCCAAGCCATTCTCTTAGGCTGTCTGTTATTTTTTCTCTTTGCTTCCCTCTATCTCTTTGTCCCTCAATTTTTCCAGTTCTTACAATATATTCCAGTTTTTCTCTTCTCATTACATGGCAAAAAAATGATGATTGTTTCTTCCTAATATTGGAAATTAGCTCTCTATTTGTTTTGACCTCTCTCAGAACATCTTCATTACTCTTATTAGCTGTCCATGGTACTCTAAACATTCTTCTGTAAAACCACATTTCTACAGACTCCAGTGATTTTCTTGTCTGTTGTCCTATTGTCCATGATTCGCATCCATATGTTAAGACAGGCTCTACGTAACATTTAAGAACTCTTTTTCTTGTTACTATTGTCAAAAATGGATTGCATAGTATCTTTCTCAATTTTTTGAAAGCTGCTTTTGCCTGAGCCATTTTGCATCTCACCTCTTTTGTACATCTTCCGTCTGAGGTTAACAAAGTTCCCAGATATTTAAATTCATTTACATGTTTTAATATTGTTCCACTTGTCTTTATTTTGCACTGAGGTGATGTCTTTTTCTTTGTTGTTACCATTACTTCTGTCTTTTTACTATTAAGGCTATTAAGCCCATTATTTTTGCTTTCTTTCACTATAATGTCCAACATTTCTTGTAACTCATTTTCACTCTTAGCGATTAAGACTGTATCCTCAGCATACCTTAAGATAATTTATATTATGACCTCCAATTGTTATTCCATGCATGCCCCTTATGGATCTTAAAATAATCTCACTATAAATATTAAACAAATCTGGTGACAGCACACAACCTTGTCTAACACCCTGTTTTATTTGTTGAAACATTCCCAATTGCTTTCCAGTTCTTATGGCCACTGTTTGTTGCCAGTGCATGTTCTTTATTATTCTTAGATCTTTGCTGTCTATGTTTATGCTTCCTAAAATTTTGATTATTTCTTGGTGCCTTACTTTGTCAAATGCTTTGGTGTAATCTATGAAACATAGTTATAGATCTGTTTTCACCTCTTTGGCTCTTTTCTACTAAAGATCTTATGATATGAATGGCATTGCTTGTTCCTTTATCTCTAACAAAACCACACTGTTCATCGGTAATTTCTGGACTAATTTTGTTTTGCACTCTTCGCATGATGATTCTTAGTAATATCTTAGTCATATGACTCATAAGGCTTAAATTCAGAATGACAAATCAAAAGGACAATTTGTAAGTTTGTTGAAAGTACTTACATTCCAATATAGGACAATTTGTAAGTTTGTTGAAAGTACTTACATTCCAATATAGGACAATTTGTAAGTTTGTTGAAAGTACTTACATTCCAATATAGGACAATTTGTAAGTTTGTTGAAAGTACTTACATTCCAATATAGGACAATTTGTAAGTTTGTTGAAAGTACTTATATTCCAATATAGGACAATTTGTAAGTTTGTTGAAAGTACTTATATTCCAATATAGGACAATTTGTAAGTTTGTTGAAAGTACTCACATTCCAATATAGAGTGACTTCTCTCTGTAGTGCTGTACAGTCCTCAGAATAGAAGCTTGTTTCAGTCACAGGAGGTCCAGTTAATGGTCCTTAAACAAAACAACATATTTATCTCATTCTTCTCTTAAAAGACAACAATTTTTAGGACAAAATGTACCTACTGAGGACATAAGCTTTTCTTTCATCTTATCCAAAGAAATTTTCTTTCATTAAAATATATGTAAATGTTTTTAGGTATGAGGATTTAATATTTTTCTTCCATGTTTTTTAAGATTAGGTTCATTTTATTCATTAAAAAATTTTTTTTTTCATATTAAAAGCCCTAACCTTTATCAGGGTTTGAACAAGAATCCTCAGGATGGCAACCAGATCACTCACTTTTTTATTTTCCTCAGCCATGGACCAACAAAGTATCAGTGGCCAAAATGTTTAAGACATTCTTGCCTTAACAGGCGCTGCTTTATGTTGTTTGAAGCTATAGAACCTATGGTAGCAAAGTGTGCACATCTACTGCTCAGGAAGGCCCATGTTCAATTTCCATTTGTGACAATTTTTGTGTGTGGGGATCATCATATCTTTAGGAATCAGCCAGCCTCTTAAAATGAACATTATAGGGTGACCTATCATGATATGGACCATATTATTCTTAAATGTGCTGAGAACATATGGGCATTAACACAGCATTATACGTATGCCTCAATTCAAGAAATGTGCTTTTAGTTTGTCTTTTTTTCTTCTGTGTTATTTTCAGTGTTCCAACATTTGATTTGCCTAAACATCTGATGTCAATATCTTTGATTTATAATTTGTGTTCTTTGGTATTCAAATAAGTCTGCTACTTGTATGATATCTTAGAACTGGATTGTTTAAGAACTGTCAAGCACTCCATAAAGTAATGGTTTAGGATTTTCAGTACTGAAAGTTCATCTTGATTATTCTACATTTCTAGTTCATGGACATAACAGTGTTGTCATTTCATGACTGTGGTTTGGCTATCAAAACATGCTCATCTGCAAAGAGCAGTTCATAGACAATATTCTCACTCATGTAGTTCATATTTTCTGCAAATATTGTCAGTGTTTGTAATATTAGTGGTGATAAAGTACATTAAAGTCATTATTAACCATAACAATGTTTTATTTACTCTGTCAAATGCTTTCTCTTGGTCTTTAATTGTAATAAATAAATTATCATGATATTCTATAATCTTTTCTACCAGGTTTTAAGTGGAAAAATTAAATACAAGAAGAACAAAAGTCACTGAAAAATATTCATTCATTCATTTATCTCTTGGGCCAAAGATGGGTCGTAAGGCGGAAGTCATAGTTGTTCACAATGAATGATTTGCTGCTAGCTTTTGCAGGGCCTGGTTGTTTCTTAGTCCCATGGTAGAACCTTTCCTAGAAATTGTTCCGCGCAGTTATTTATTTGGTCTTCCTTGTTTTCTTTTACCAGATGGCTTTCTTATGAATGCCTGATGGGGAAGTCTTTCTTCATCCATTCTGAACACATGACCGATGTATCTTCAATATCTTCTTTTTATCAAGTTCGACGCGTATTCTTCTTTTATTTCATCTCTTATCAGTTTGTTTGAAATGTATTCTCTCTAACTTATGTTTGAGATTTGTTATAGACATTTGTTTTCAAAGGCATTTAATTTCCTATCTAAAGTCTTGGTGGAATTCCAGCCTTCACATCCACATGTTAGCACAGGTGTCACACAGGAATTGAACAATCTAAGTTTTGATCGTTTACTCAGAACTTTGAGAACAAATCTTTAACAATGTATGTCATTATTTCTGATATTATGTCTCCATTACTAGACATTTTGCTGCCTAGGTAAGATAAATTCATAGCATTTTGTAAAATTTAATTGTTATATCAGAGGTTATGTTGGTAGTATCCATGACTGTTGTTTTCGTTGTGTTGATATGAAGAACTATTTGTCCAGAAGTGCTGTGAAGTTGCTCTATTTATTATTAAAATAACAATATAATTGTGGATTCTTGATCCTTCCCACACCATTAGACGTTGCACACGGCTTGTAGTATTTGTAGCCATCCATCTCTATTCTGGGTGAGATGTTTGAGCTTATCTAATGAGTCTATGCCTGCCAACTTTGCTTCTCTTATAAGTGTTCCTTTTAGTGTCTCTTTCGGGCTTCCTCTTTTTATGTAAGCTGATGTTTCCCATAGAAAGCCTTATAATAAAGGAAGATAAAATATGTGTATAATTTAGATTATAATAAAGGAAGATAAAATATGTGTATAATTTAGATTATAATAAAGGAAGATAAAATAGGTGTATAATTTAGATTATAATAAAGGAAGATAAAATATTTGTATAATTTAGATTATAATAAAGGAAGATAAAATATTTGTATAATTTAGATTATAATAAAGGAAGATAAAATATGTGTATAATTTAGATTATAATAAAGGAAGATAAAATATTTGTATAATTTAGATTATAATAAAGGAAGATAAAATATTTGTATAATTTAGATTATAATAAAGGAAGATAAAATATTTGTATAATTTAGATTATAATAAAGGAAGATAAAATATTTGTATAATTTAGATTATAATAAAGGAAGATAAAATATTTGTATAATTTAGATTATAATAAAGGAAGATAAAATATGTGTATAATTTAGATTATAATAAAGGAAGATAAAATATGTGTATAATTTAGATTATAATAAAGGAAGATAAAATATGTGTATAATTTAGATTATAATAAAGGAAGATAAAATATGTGTATAATTTAGATTATAATAAAGGAAGATAAAATATTTGTATAATTTAGATTATAATAAAGGAAGATAAAATATTTGTATAATTTAGATTATAATAAAGGAAGATAAAATATTTGTATAATTTAGATTATAATAAAGGAAGATAAAATATTTGTATAATTTAGATTATAATAAAGGAAGATAAAATATTTGTATAATTTAGATTATAATAAAGGAAGATAAAATAGGTGTATAATTTAAATTATAATAAAGGAAGATAAAATATGTGTATAATTTAGATTATAATAAAGGAAGATAAAATATGTGTATAATTTAGATTATAATAAAGGAAGATAAAATATGTGTATAATTTAGATTATAATAAAGGAAGATAAAATATTTGTATAATTTAGATTATAATAAAGGAAGATAAAATATGTGTATAATTTAGATTATAATAAAGGAAGATAAAATATTTGTATAATTTAGATTATAATAAAGGAAGATAAAATATTTGTTTAATTTAGATTATAATAAAGGAAGATAAAATATTTGTATAATTTAGGTTATAATAAAGGAAGATAAAATATGTGTATAATTTAGGTTATAATAAAGGAAGATAAAATATGTGTATAATTTAGATTATAATAAAGGAAGATAAAATATGTGTATAATTTAGATTATAATAAAGGAAGATAAAATATGTGTATAATTTAGATTATAATAAAGGAAGATAAAATATTTGTATAATTTAGATTATAATAAAGGAAGATAAAATATTTGTATAATTTAGATTATAATAAAGGAAGATAAAATATTTGTATAATTTAGATTATAATAAAGGAAGATAAAATATTTGTATAATTTAGATTATAATAAAGGAAGATAAAATATTTGTATAATTTAGATTATAATAAAGGAAGATAAAATATTTGTATAATTTAGATTATAATAAAGGAAGATAAAATAAGTGTATAATTTAGATTATAATAAAGGAAGATAAAATATTTGTATAATTTAGATTATAATAAAGGAAGATAAAATATTTGTATAATTTAGATTATAATAAAGGAAGATAAAATATGTGTATAATTTAGATTATAATAAAGGAAGATAGAATAAGTGTATAATTTAGATTATAATAAAGGAAGATAAAATAAGTGTATAATTTAGATTATAATAAAGGAAGATAAAATATGTGTATAATTTAGATTATAATAAAAGAAGATAAAATATGTGTATAATTTAGATTATAATAAAGGAAGATAAAATATATGTATAATTTAGATTATAATAAAGGAAGATAAAATAGGTGTATAATTTAAATTATAATAAAGGAAGATAAAATATATGTATAATTTAGATTATAATAAAAGAAGATAAAATATGTGTATAATTTAGGGAACTAAATGTTTGTGTCAGCAGCAGCATGTGAGAGAAACCAGAAATATTTGTTGCAGTTTGGTGAAAACAGTCTAAGCATTCAATGAGACATCAAAGCTGAGGTTAAGAACCTTTGAAAGTTATAAAATATTTCTGCTTGAATTTCATGAAAAATGTAGGATTACAAACTAAGTAATCATTTCAATTATTACAAGATAATCAACAGTAATTTTGTTTCAAATTCAGTCAGTACACAGAAAATAAACTAAAAATCTTACAATGAATCTCAGACGAACTTTACTCAAATAAAATTAACGCTCTTGTCAGGGTTCTCCACCACTTTATTTCTTTACTGAATTAATTTTTTTAAAGAAAATATATATTTTTAAAATGATTTATAATTATCGCTGATAATAATTTTTTGTTACTGAGCCTCGCCGAAGAAAAGTGAATAGAAACCACAAATCATAACTTGATTGGAAGACACACTTACTGTCCTCTTCAGTTAAAGCTTCAACCACAGAAGGCTCACTCCAAGGATTCTTTTCAATACATTTGATCCTCACACTTAGGAAATAGGTTGTGAATGGGGTCAAATGACAGAAAGACACATTTTCTTGTGAAAATTGTCTGACTCCTTCATCTATGGCCTGAAATGTATCAAAACTAAATGAAGAAATATAGATACAATGTACTAACAATCTGATCTGCAGCATTCCTCATCTCATAACATTAAACACACAAATTTAATTTTAAAAATTGTAGAATTATTTATTTCCCACTGTTTTAATAATGTTTAAAGTTTGTGCTTTCGCTTCATTCATAGATTTCTTCATTAGATTTTCTGGCTCTTTATGGTATTCTTATCATTGTTCTATAGAACCACATTTCTTTTAGACTGCCTGATAAGATCTAGTCAGGTCAGATAATTTTTATCTGCTCCTGTTTACAGTAGACAGTAAAACCTGTGACAGTATCATTGCCTGGTAGGCTTGGTGGCCAGAGACTAAGTTGTTAAATTCAAACAGAAAACAGCCTCACACTGCCATGTGGGTAAGACTTCTAGTGGAGACGAGCGTACTAAACCTGATGAACAGCCTCACACTGCCATGTGGGTAAGACTTCTAGTGGAGACGAGCGTACTAAACCTGATGAACAGCCTCACACTGCCATGTGGGTAAGACTTCTAGTGGAGACGAGCGTACTAAACCTGATGAACAGCCTCACACTGCCATGTGGGTAAGACTTCTAGTGGAGACGAGCGTACTAAACCTGATGAACAGCCTCACACTGCCATGTGGGTAAGACTTCTAGTGGAGACGAGCGTACTAAACCTGATGAACAGCCTCACACTGCCATGTGGGTAAGACTTCTAGTGGAGACGAGCGTACTAAACCTGATGAACAGCCTCACACTGCCATGTGGGTAAGACTTCTAGTGGAGACGAGCGTACTAAACCTGATGAACAGCCTCACACTGCCATGTGGGTAAGACTTCTAGTGGAGACGAGCGTACTAAACCTAATGGCAGGAAATGGAAAAAACTATCGTTGTTCTCTTTTCTTGCACACAATCATAATGAGTCAGAATAAACGTTCTAGGGGAAGTTGCAATGGTGCCACCTCTTCCAACAGGGAACAGCAAGCACTGCAGGGGATTTATGAAAATTAAACATAAAATTGTATCTCATCATCATCATCATTGAGTGCTGTCTCTGCAATGAAGGTTGGCTACCATGGAGCACCATTCTGCTTGGTTGCTTGCTTTGATAGTGCAGGTTGCCATAGGCTGATTTGTCCATCTTTTGAGTTTCCAGTCCATGTTAGTTTTGGTCTGCCTCTGCCTATTTTACCCTGTATTTTCCCTTCCAAGATTACTTTTAGTAGGCTGTTGTGTCTTTTAACTATCTTTATGACTGGTTTATGTCGGGGGGCAATGATAGAACCTGAGGGATAAAGGCCGCTTGGTCAAGCAGTCGTCACCACGACGTGTGAGACTCAGGATTTTTATTTCACCCCCGATAGAAAAAAAATCCTTTCTGCCTGCCGTAGGCTTTGAACACTGTATGCCGGCTTTTCAGCCAGTGGAGCAGTGGTTTTAGCTGCACGGCCACTCACACCTCTAGTTGGACAAATCCGCCTATGGCAACCTGCGCTATCAAAGCAAGCAACAGAGCAGAATGTTGCTCCATGGTAGCCAACCTTCAATGTGGAGACAGCACTCAATGATGATGATGAGATACAATTTTATGTTTATTTTACATAAATCCCCTGCAGTCTTTTAACATGCCCCAGAAATCTCATTTGACTTGTTTTAATTGTGTTTAGTAGTTCTCTTTTCCTTTTTAATCATTTTAAGGTGTCATCATTTGTCTTCTTTTCTTTCCATCCAATTCTTCCTATTCTTCTGTAAATCCATATTTCAAAGGCTTCAATTTTCTGTTTGTTTCTTTGTTTAGTGTCCATGTTTCTGCACCATACAGGAATTCTGAGAAGATATAACATTTTACTGGGGAGCCACGATAGCTCAGTGGTTAGTGAACTGGACTACAAAGGACAAGAGGTAGGGTTTGATCCCAATCAATGGCTTCCAGATTCACCCACCCTTAAATGGGTACCTGATTTTCTTCTGGGAAAGTAAAGCGGCACGGGTATAATACCGATCACATTACCCCAAAAATCATGTGCTGAAGGTCTGTAAAATGTATGGTCACTAACACCATATTCCCTTTAAGCCACTTGGCGTGATGGGGTTCTTTACTTACTTTTTAATAAACCATTTTGCTATTCTTAGTTTTAGCCCTGGTACTATTTGTCTTAATGTTAGTATACTTTTCATGGCATTAAAATTCCTTTTTGCCATTCCTATTCTTTTGTTTATTTCAGTTTTACATTTTCCATCACTGGTTATAGTATGTCGAAGGTAGTTGTAACTGTGAATTGTCTCCGGGTCTATTCCTTCCACTTTGATATCCACTTGTAAAATTGTATCTAGCAGCTAAATTAGTAGAAAGGCAAGACAAACAACGTTTCAGCAAAAATCTTCATCAGGTACAAAATAAAAAATACACAAAGATCAACACGATAGGCAAATGCTATTAAAAAATAAACAAAGAAATATAAACACAAAAGCCAAACACTGATTTGAAAATTGTTGGAAAGGTGATAGACCTAACCATGAAACTGTGACTTATGTTTAGATACAAATAACATCTAACTAAATATGACAACATGGATTGTGAAAACACTCAAGATGAAAGAAAAACTGGATAACATTAAGAGAAAAATGAAACAAATGGACATCAATACATTAAGACTACGAAACAAGGTAGAGCTATAATTGGTACTGGAGAGTGTTATTCAGAATAAACAATATAATTATGGACATGGTTTTACCCATAGAATAAACAAAGCAATTAAAATGAGCAGGAAAGGTTAATTACGATGTTAAAATACTGAACAATGTAGAATTAGTTACCTCTGAAATATCCTATTTAGAGAAAAGGTTGTAGGACCAGTAGGGATTAAAATGAAATTTCAGGAGAAAGAGTTGGCATAGAACCAACATTTAAATCTATGCTGAAACAGCAAACAAGTGGTTTAATCATCTGGACAGAGTTCACTGTGATTTAACACCAAACAAGGCATAAATAAGTTGAGAGGATGAAAACAAAGTCTCTGACACACCCAGAGTAAGATGACAATTATGACAGGAAACTCTGTCTACAGATCTTCACAGCAGGAGGCAATCTTTAGATAAGAGAAAGAGTGTATGGGTCTATGCCCTATGGGCCAGCCATGGCTCAAAAGGTCAATAGATAAATAGATCTCCTTGAAACTGAAAGTGAAAGGAGAACATTTTGATAGTCCACAAGAGAAATGATAACCAATACCAGAAACAGGAAGCTGATGTCTGCTGCACTGTAGTTTTTGCTGTACGGTAATGTTTGTTTTTTGATGACGTTTTCTGTGGGATGATGTTTGTATTAGGATGATGTATACTGTAGAGTGATATGTGCTGTAGGGTGATGTGTGCTGTAGGGTGATGTGTGCTGTAGGGTGATATGTACTGTAGGATGATGTGTGCTGTAGGGTGATATGTACTGTAGGATGATGTGTGCTGTAGGGTGATGTGTGCTGTAGGGTGATGTGTGCTGTAGGGTGATGTGTGCTGTAGGGTGATATGTACTGTAGGATGATGTGTGCTGTAGGATGATGTGTGCTGTAGGGTGATGTGTACTGTAGGATGTTGTGTGCTGTAGGATGATGTGTGCTGTAGGATGATGTGTGCTGTAGAGTGATGTGTGCTGTATGGTGATATGTACTGTAGGATGATGTGTGCTGTAGGATGATGTGTGCTGTAGGGTGATGTGTGCTGTAGGGTGATGTGTGCTGTAGGGTGATGTGTGCTGTAGGGTGATATGTACTGTAGGATGATGTGTGCTGTCGGATGATGTATGCTGTAGGGTGATGTGATGTGTGTTGTAGGATGATGTATGCTGTAGGGTGATGTATGCTGTAGGGTGATGTATGCTGTGGGGTGATATATGCTGTAGGGTGATGTATGCTGTAGGGTGATGTATACTGTAGGGTGATGTGTGCTGTAGAGTGATGTATGCTGTAGGGTGATGTGTGCTGTAGGATGATGTATACTGTAAGGTGATATGTGCTGTAGGGTGATGTATGCTATCAGGTGATGTATGCTGTCAGGTGATATATGCTGTCGGGTGATGTGATGTATGCTGTCAGGTGATATATGCTGTTGGGTGATATGTGCTGTAGGGTGATGTATACTGTAGGGTGATGTTTGCTGTAAGGTAATGTTTGCTGTAAGGAAATGTTTGTTGTAAGGTTATGTTTGCTGTAATGGTAATGTAAGCTTTAAGGTAATGTTTGTTGTAAGGTGAAGTTTGGTGTAATGGTAATGTATGCTTTAAGGTAATATTTGTTGTAAGGTGATGTTTGCTGTAAGGTAATGTATGCTTTAAGGTAATGTTTGCTGTAGAGTGATGTATGCTGTAGGGTAGTATACGTTTTAGGATGATGTTTGCTATAGGGTGATGTACACTGCATGGTGATATATACTGTAGAGTAATGTTTACTGTAGGGTGATATGTGCTGTAGCGGGATGTGTACTGTAGGTGGATGTTTGCTGTAAGGTGATATTTGCTGTAGGGTGATGATTGCTGTAAGGTGATGATTGCTGTAAAGTGATGATTGCTGTAGGGGGATGTTTGCTGTAAGGTGATGATTGCTGTAAGGTGATGATTGCTGTAAGGTGATGGTTGCTGTAAGGTGATGATTGCTGTAGGGGGATGTTTGCTGTAAGGTGATGATTGCTGTAAGGTGATGATTGCTGTAAGGTGATGGTTGCTGTAAGGTGATGATTGCTGTAGCGGGATGTTTGCTGTAAAGGTGATGATTGCTGTAGAGTGATGATTGCTGTAAAGGTGATTGTGTTTGCTGGTTTATGTATCCAAATTGTATAACTTGTTGTTTCTGGACTAAACTCACAACCAGTGTCCCATATAACCTTCCTCTAATATCTTTGCTCTTGCTGTTCTCTCCCCATATTACAATTACTATTCTAAAACATTTTATTTCATAAGTTAAGATCCTTTTCTTCCTTTTTCTGTTAATCATCATCATCAAGTACTGGGCCTACTGGCGTAGGTGATCATGTCTCTCCACAACTTTCGATCTCGGCAGCTATTTATCATTTCTGATGTTGACCTTTTGCCAAGCCATTCTCTTAAGCTGTCTGTTATTTTTTATCTTTGCTTCCCTCTATCTCTTTGTCCCTTAATTTCTCCAGTTGTTACAATATATTCCAGTTGTTCTCTTCTCATTACATGGCAAAAAAATGATGATTATTTCTTCCTAATATTGGAAATTAGTTCTCTTTTTGCTTTGACCTCTCTCAGAACATCTTCATTACTCTTCTTAGCTGTCCATGGTACTCTCAACATTCTTCTGTAAAACCACATTTCTACAGAATCCAGTGATTTTCTTGTCTGTTGTCCTATTGTCCATGATTCGCATCCATATGTTAAGACTGGCTCTACATAACATTTAAGAACTCTTTTTCTTGTTTCTATTATCAAAAATGGATTGCATAGTATCTTCCTCATTTTTTGGAAAGCTGCTTTTGCCTGAGCCAATCTGCATCTCACCTCTTTTGTACATCTTCCGTCTGAGGTTAACAAAGTTCCCAAATATTTAAATTCATTTACATGTTTTAATATTGTTCCACTTGTATTTATTTTGCACTGAGGTGATGTCTTTTTCTTTGTTGTTACCATTACGTCTGTCTTTTTACTATTAAGGCTATTAAGTCCATTATTTTTGCTTTCTTTCACTATAATGTCCAACATTTCTTGAAACTCATTTTCACTCATAGCGATTACGACTATCATCAGCATACCGTAGATTATTTATATTATGACCTCCAATTGTTATTCCAGGCATGTCCCTTATGGACCTTAAAATAATCTCACTATAAATATTAAACAAATCTGGTGACAGCACACAACCTTGTCTAACACCCTGTTTTATTTGTTGAAACATTCCCAATTGGTTTCCAGTTCTTATGGCCGATGTTTGTTGCCAGTACATGTTCTTTATTATTCTTAGATCTTTGCTGTCTTCGTTTATGCTTTCTAAAATTTTGATTATTTCTTGGTGCTTTACTTTGTCAAATGCTTTGGTATAATCTATGAAACATAGGTATAGATCTGTTTTCACTTCTATGGCTCTTTCTACTAAAGATCTTATGATATAAATGGCATTGCTTGTTCCTTTCTCTCATTTTCTGTTAATATCCATGTTTAACATTGTTAGCACAATATTGGCGGGTCCTCAGGAAACATGATTATTTCACTTTTTGCTTTCTGCAGAAAAATCTAGCTCCATGCCTAACTTTTCTTATAACAACCAGGTTGTGCTAGGGAGTTTGTGCATGGGTAGGATTCGCCTCTGAGTTTCTTGATAGCTGAAAGGGGAAGTTAGAGCACCTATGGATTTGTCTGGATTCTTCTTCTACCTTTCAGCTCCCTGTGGAGCATAGATCTTCAACAAACACTTTCCAAGCTGTCCTGATTCTTGCCATTCTTTTAAGATCGTTCCATGTCTTCCGCAACATCTTCATCTCTGCTTCCATATGTCTTCTGCAAGAATATTTTGGTCTTAAAAGGCCTATTGTGTAATACTCTCAGTTGGCTTGCACATTGTGTGACCTATCCAGTGCCATCGTCTTCGCTGTATCTTTTTATCCACTGATGTTTGACTGCTATATTTTCATACTTCTATGTTAGTGATTTTGACATGCCATTTCCATCCTTTTATTCTGTGCAAGCCTCTATTAATGAAAGTCTGTATCTTTATGATTGTCAATTTTGTTGTTCTCCGTGTTTCACAGCCATATAATAGGACTGACTTAACATTGGAGTTGAACATTTTTGTATTTACCCTAATCTCTGTAGACTTCCAAGTGTCTCCCAGTGTAACTAATGCTCCTATTGTTTTAATATATCTGGAGTGCAATGATGATAATCTAAACATAGCCTTGTTGGGCTACAATGTGTTTATGAATTGAAACAGGACCCAGCAACACACAGAGATAAGTATTTATGAAGAGCCATAGTTTTCTACATCAGCCAGTATAACAACAAGATGATAGGCATGCATCTGCCCATTTGTTTAGTAGATAATGTGAATATAATCAGTGTAGCACACACTATCTCACTTCCTTTTAGCTTAATCACCTTCCACATATCTCACAATCCCAAACTTTTCCCCTTTACTCTTTAACATATTATAGAACATAAATACTTTCAGGATACAAAATGTAGTGCTATAGTACATGGGCATGAATCAAGTAGCATTAAGTGATGCTCTTCAAGTATGACATAACAGGACATATAAAAACTGAATATGATAGGATGGAATTTTTAATTTGTTTTAGTAAAATGGTATATGGTAATTTTTTATTCAATAATTATACATAAGGAGAGGTTGAAAAGGAAATAGAAAGTAGAGAGGAGAAGAATACATTGAAATTAGCTAAGCATGGCCAACTGACCAACTGAACATGTCATCCATGTAGAATATAGTTAGCGTGTAAAATTAGTACTTTCTACTGGTAATAATTGTAACACCTAATTCTTTTCATTAATTTAATTAGTTATTATCCTTTTTCATCCCTCTTTTAACTTATTATCATTTTGTGTCTTTTCCTCATCAAAAGCTGGTCATCAAGGGTGCCATTTAATTGTGTGCCTTGCTTTGTTAGTCACTGTGTGACTGATTTTCCCATTATATCGTCTGTCCTTTGTCCAACTCTGCTATATTTACTCAGTGTCTGCCCTTCAAACATAACTTTCAATATTTTCTTTAAATATCAATATTATCTTATTTATCCTACTTGAATTATGTCTAATAATCTTTTTCTTCATTTTCTGATCATTATAAATACACAGGGATGTCTAGAGGTGTGATCTTGGCCTCTGGACAGGAAGGTCCCAGGTTTGAATCCCACATCAGATGGTGGAAATTATTCCCTTCAAATCCATGGCTCTTTTTATTGAGGCCTTACTCTCCCCTGGTCTCTGGGTGGTGAGATCCGACTTCTAGACCTCTCTGGGTGGTGAGATCTGACTTCTACTCTCTGGGTGGTGAGATCTGACTTCTACTCTCTGGGTAGTGAGATCTGACTTCTACTCTCTGGGTGGTGAGATCTGACTTCTACTCTCTGGGTGGTGAGATCTGACTTCTACTCTCTGGGTAGTGAGATCTGACTTCTACTCTCTGGGTGGTGAGATCTGACTTCTAGACCTCTCTGGGTGGTGAGATCCGACTTCTAGACCTCTCTGGGTGGTGAGATCTGACTTCTACTCTCTGGGTGGTGAGATCTGACTTCTACTCTCTGGGTAGTGAGATCTGACTTCTACTCTCTGGGTGGTGAGATCTGACTTCTACTCTCTGGGTGGTGAGATCTGACTTCTACTCTCTGGGTAGTGAGATCTGACTTCTACTCTCTGGATGGTGAGATCTGACTTCTACTCTCTGGGTGGTGAGATCTGACTTCTACTCTCTGGGTGGTGAGATCTGACTTCTACTCTCTGGGTGGTGAGATCTGACTTCTACTCTCTGGGTAGTGAGATCTGACTTCTACTCTCTGGGTGGTGAGATCTGACTTCTACTCTCTGGGTGGTGAGATCTGACTTCTACTCTCTGGGTAGTGAGATCTGACTTCTACTCTCTGGGTAGTGAGATCTGACTTCTACTCTCTGGGTAGTGAGATCTGACTTCTACTCTCTGGGTAGTGAGATCTGACTTCTACTCTCTGGGTAGTGAGATCTGACTTCTACTCTCTGGGTAGTGAGATCTGACTTCTACTCTCTGGGTAGTGAGATCTGACTTCTACTCTCTGGGTAGTGAGATCTGACTTCTACTCTCTGGGTAGTGAGATCCGACTTCTAGACCTCTCTGGGTGGTGAGATCTGACTTCTACTCTCTGGGTGGTGAGATCTGACTTCTACTCTCTGGGTAGTGAGATCCGACTTCTAGACCTCTCTGGGTAGTGAGATCTGACTTCTACTCTCTGGGTAGTGAGATCTGACTTCTACTCTCTGGGTAGTGAGATCTGACTTCTACTCTCTGGGTAGTGAGATCTGACTTCTACTCTCTGGGTAGTGAGATCTGACTTCTACTCTCTGAGTAGTGAGATCCGACTTCTAGACCTCTCTGGGTAGTGAGATCTGACTTCTACTCTCTGAGTAGTGAGATCTGACTTCTAGACCTCTCTGGGTAGTGAGATCCGACTACTAGACCTCTCTGGGTAGTGAGATCCGACTTCTAGACATCTCTGGGTAGTGAGATCCAACTTCTACTCTCTGGGTAGTGAGATCCGACTTCTAGACCTCTCTGGGTGGTGAGATCTGACTTCTAGACCTCTCTGGGTAGTGAGATCTGACTTCTAGACCTCTCTGGGTGGTGAGATCCGACTTCTAGACCTCTCTGGGTAGTGAGATCCGACTTCTAGACCTCTCAGATCTTCTTTTTCTTCTTTCCTTCCTTATTTCCCTTTCAGCGTCAAGAGGAGACATAATTTGCGATCTTTTGATCTTCTGTTCGCCTCTGCTGCTGTTATGTTTCCTAGTTCTTCTAATATTCCACAGATCCATCTTTTTTTGTGGTTGACCCATGGGTCTGGTATTCTCACAACGTTTGTTGAAAGCTTGTTGTGTTGTGTTCTGATCTTTCTGCTTTGTCACGTTGCCAAATCATTTTACCTGTTGTTTCTTTATATAGTCTATGGTGGGGGCTATTCCTAGCTTTTTCCTCAGTTCTTCATTCTGATCTTATCTCTCAGACTGTTTCCTGTCATTCGTCTAACACATTTCATCTCAGTAGAGATTATTTTTCTTATTGTTCTTGCATCTAGGGTCCAAGTCTGGCATTGGTAGCACAATGTTGAGATGAAGATTGTATTGTATAGTGCTCATTTTGACTCCAGAGTTATTTCCTTGTTGGATAATAGTGATGATAACTGTCCAATGATTTGACAAGCTTTGCTTCATCTTGATTCTATCTCTGCTGCTTGTGAATTATCGTTTGTTACTAAACTTCCTAGGTATTTTAATTCCTCTACTTGATTTAGTTGCCTGCCTTCTATCATCATCATCAAGTACCGGGCCTACTGGCGTAGGTGATCATGTCTCTCCACAACTTTCGATCACGATAGTTCTTTATCATTTCTGTTGTTGACTTTCTGCCAAGCCATTCTCTTAAGATGTCTGGTATTTTCTTTCTTTGTTTCCCTCTATCTCTTTATCCCTCAATTTTTCCAGGTGATACAATATATTGCAGTTGTTCTCTTCTCATTACATGGCAAAAAAATTATGATAGTTTTTCCAAATATTGGAAATTAGCTCTCTTTTGACCGCCTTCAGAACATTTTCATTACTCTTCTTAGCTGTCCATGGTATTCTCAACATTCTTCTGTAAAACCACATTTCTACAGACTCCAGTGATTTTCTTGTCTGTTGTCCTATTGTCCATGATTCACATCCACATGTTAAGACTGGCTGTACATAACATTTAAGAACTCTTTTTCTTGTTTCTATTGTCGAAAAATGGATTGCATAGTATCTTCCTCATTTTCTGGAAAGCTGTTTTTGCCTGAGTCATTCTGCATCTCGCCTCTTTTGTACATCTTCCATCTGAGGTTAACAAAGTTCCCAAATATTTAAATTCATTTACCCGTTTTAATATTGTTTCACTTGTCTTTATTCTGCACTGAGGTGATGTCTTTTTCTTTGTTGTTACCATTACTTCTGTCTTTTTGCTATTAAGGCTGAGTCTTTTATTTTTGCTTTCTTTCCCTATAATGTCCAACATTTCTTGAAACTAATTTTCACTCTTAGCGATTATACTGTATCATCAGTCTACCTTAGATTATTTATATTATGATCCAATTGTTATTCCAGGCATGTCCCTTATGGATCTTAAAATAATCCCTTCTATATTTCTGTTTATTTTTGGCGACATTCATGACTTCTGTTTTGTTGATTTTCGTGTTGTGTTTTGTGCCTGAGCTGTTGAGTTTGTTTAAGTGTTCTTGTAGGTCTTCTATTGTTTCATGTGTTAGTGCCTGATAGTCTGCAAATAAAAGCTCATTGATCTCCTCTGTCTCTGATGGGTTGGCTAACTTGCATATATAGTCCATGTATGTAATAAACAGTAGGGGGATAGTACGCACCCCTGTCTTACACCTGGTCCAATTTCAATGTGGTCTGTATAGCCTGCTGCTGTTCTGACTGTGCAGCTGCTGTTGATGTAGAGACTTTTAATTAGGTTGGTTAGATGTTTGCTTACTCTGTATGTTGTTAGTATCTTCCACAGTTGTTCACTGTTTACTATGTCCAATGCTTTTCCTGGTCAATGAAAACTATGTATAAATTTTGATTGTGTTCTGCCATTTTTTCTGCAAGCTGTTTTAATGTGAACAGAGCGTCAGTACATCCTCTGTTTTTTCGGAACCCCATTTGAGAATTCTATCTATCTATCTATTGACCTTTCGAGCCGTAACCGGCCCATAGGGCGTAGACCAAGATACACCTTCTCCTATATGAATTTTTGTTCTAGCAGTTTTCTTTTAAAGATATTTTATCAAATCTCGCCATCTGTCTCTGTTCTGTGCAAGCAGTTCTATCTCATTGAGGGAGCCGATTCCTGCTGCTCTTGCCTCTCTCATCAATGTTCTTCTCAGTGTCTCCCTGGGTCTTCCTCTTTTTCTTTTACCTGTTGTTTCCCATATGAGGGCTTGCTTTGCTATTCGATTATTATCTCTTCTCATCACATGTCCAACGTATGACCATCGTCTTTTCTTTATTACTGAAGATATTAGTGGTTGATTGGCGATTTCTCTAATTTCCTCGTTTGTTTTGAATTCGTTCCATTCTATACCAAGTATTTTCCTTAGACATTTATTTTCGAATGCGTTCAACTTTGTTTCTATATCTCTTGTTGTTTTCCAGCTTTCACACGCATACGTAAGGGTTGATAGTACATTTGATTTGAATAGCCTAAGTTTTGTGTTTGTGCTAATGAGTTTTGATTTCCACAACTTTTCAAGGCTTCTGAAAGACATTGCTGCTTTAGCCAGTCTGATTCTAATTTCTTTGCTCGTATCCCCTTCTCGATCAATGTGACTTCCAAGATAGATGAAGTGATCGATCTCTTCTACTGGTTTGTTTTCCATGTATATTTTGTCACTTGTTGGAATTAAACTTTTCATGACTTTAGTCTTTTCATGATTGACCTCAAGCCCAATTTTGCTGGCTATTGATGATAGTTCATTTGTGTTTTCCTGCATCGTTTTTATCTGATTGCTGATGAGAACTATGTCATCAGCAAAGTCCAGGTCCTCCAAATGGTCTCCTTGTATCCATTCGATGCCTTTATTACCAGTGCAGCATTTGAGAATTGCTTAACTGTAATTCTATTATTGGTCTCAGCCTTTTTTCCAAGATTTTGGCGTATAGCTTTCCTACATGGCTGAGAAGAGATATACCTCAATATTGATTGCAGTCTCTTTTGCTACCTTTCTTTTCCATATTGGTACGATGATTGCCTGTTGCCAGTCTTCTGGGGCTTGTTGTAGGTGCCATGCTGCATTAAATATTCTGTGCAGCCATGTCACGCTTGTTTCTCCTGCTGCTGCTATTATTTCTATTGGTATGTTATCTATCCCCGGTGCTTTATTTCTTGGTGCATATTTGATTACTTCTTCGATTTCCTCATTCATGATGTTGGGTTCAGTATTTGTGAGTTCTAGCGTGGTTTTTGTTGTCTTATTGGTAGTTGGTATGTTTAACAGGTTTTCAAAATATTCTTTCCATCTCTGTTGCATATGTTGGTTATTTGATATTGGCTGTCTGTCTTTGTCATTTATGAGCTCAGTAGGATCATGGTTATCTTTACTCACTCTTGTGGCTTTTACTGCTTTGTAGAAATCTCTTGTGGCTGTCTTGAAGTCCCTACTCATGTTTTGTCAGAATTCTGTCCAATTCTTTTGCTTAGCTTCTTTTATCAACATTTTAACTCTTTTTCAAACTAAGGCATATTTTTCATATTTTTCTTGGTTCTTGTTCTCCCTCCAATTTTTAAACAGTTTCTTCTTTTCTTTAATTGCTTCTCTGATTGCTTTGTTCCGCCATATAAAATGTATGTCAGGCTATAAAATTTATTAATCTGAAGTGGAGACAGCTATACAAACAATGAAAAAGGGAAAAGCTGCTGGACCTGATAACATTAAGATAGATATGATAATGACACTAGAAGATTTTGGCAATAAAGGGATCACAGTCATATGCAACGACATATACCATACAGGATACATACCAAATGAACTAAAAACATCAACTTATATTGTATTGCCTGAAAAGAATGGTGCAGTTGAATTCAATGATTTTAGAACAATAAGTCTAATGAGCCATGTAACAAAAATCTTGCTATAAGTTATACAGGGAAGGATTCAGAATAAATCAATATGGAATTAGAAGAACAACAGTTTGGATTTAGGAAAAACAGTGGGACAAAAGAAGCCATATTCTGCATGAGAACAATAATAGAAAAATAAACAGAAGTAAACAAACCAATATATGCCTGCTTCATAGACTACACCAAAGCTTTGGATAGAATACACCATAATCAACTTATAGACTGCCTAAAAGATATACATCTAGATGACACAGACATACGACTAATATGTAATTTATACTGGGAGCAAACATCAATAATAAAATATAACAAAGAGAACTCTACACCCGTTGATATAAAAAGAGGAGTAAGACAAGGATGCATCCTATCACCAAGCTTGTTCAATCTAGACACTGAGCAAATCTTTAAAAACATCACAGAGATGCCAGGCCTACAAATTAATGGAAAGATAATCAATAACCTAAGATATGCTGACGATACTGTATTCTTCTTCTTCTTCCTTTCCTCATCTGCCTTTCAGCGTCGAGGGGAGATACAATTTGCGGTTTTTTGCTCTTCTGTTCACCTCTGCTGCTGTTATGTTTCCTAGTGCTTCTAATATTCCATCGATCCATCTTTTTCGTGGTCGACCCTTGGGTCTGGTGTTCTCGCAACGTTTGTTGAAGGCTCATTGTGTTGTGTTTTGTTCTTTCTGCCTTGTCACATGGCCAAACCATTTTATCTGTTGTTTCCTTATATATTCTATGGTGGGGGCTATTCCTAGCAATGTCTGCTTTCTTGTTCTTTCTTTCTTTAATTGTATCCAGGGTCTCTGCTGTCATCCATGCCTTATTCTGGCATTCTCTTTTCCCCAGTGTTTCTTCGCATGTCTCTTTCCATATATTTTTACCTGTTTCCAATAATCTTCTATATTTATTGTATTTTCTAGTTGTTGGAGGACTTGGTATTGTTTGATATTGTGACTGCGAATTTATCTTTAATTCCTTGTTCTTTAAGAAACCCTACATTGAAATTGGAGGAACACATTGAAAAGCAAAAACCTTTTGTACTTAACTTCATCGACTTCAAAAAAGCATTTGATATTATTCATAGAGATTCTTTGTGGAAAATTCTGAAGCAATATGGTTTACCATCAAAAATCATAAATATTATCAAAGACATGTATGATGGTTACACATGTGCAGTTCGAACAGAGGAAGGACTGAGCGAATGTTTCCCAATAGAAACTGGGTTAAACAAGGATGTATTTTATCGCCCTTGTTATTTGGAATTGTTATGGACTTCATAATGAAGAAATGCTGCACTGGTAATAAAGGCATCGAATGGATACAAGGAGACCATTTGGAGGACCTCGACTTTGCTGATGACATAGTTCTCATCAGCAGTCAGATAAAAACGATGCAGGAAAACACAAATGAACTATCATCAATAGCCAGCAAAATTGGGCTTGAGGTCAATCATGAAAAGACTAAGTCATGAAAAGTTTAATTCCAACAAGTGACAAAATATACATGGAAAACAAACCAGTAGAAGAGATCGATCACTTTATCTATCTTGGAAGTCACATTGATCGAGAAGGGGATACGAGCAAAGAAATTAGAATCAGACTGGCTAAAGCAGCAATGTCTTTCAGAAGCCTTGAAAAGTTGTGGAAATCAAAACTCATTAGCACAAACACAAAACTTAGGCTATTCAAATCAAATGTACTATCAACCCTTACGTATGCGTGTGAAAGCTGGAAAACAACAAGAGATATAGAAACAAAGTTGAACGCATTCGAAAATAAATGTCTAAGGAAAATACTTGGTATAGAATGGAACGAATTCAAAACAAACGAGGAAATTAGAGAAATCGCCAATCAACCACTAATATCTTCAGTAAAAAGAAAAGACGATGGTCATATGTTGGACATGTGATGAGAAGAGATAATAATCGAATAGCAAAGCAAGCCCTCATATGGGAAACAACAGGTAAAAGAAAAAGAGGAAGACCCAGGGAGACACTGAGAAGAACATTGATGAGAGAGGCAAGAGCAGCAGGAATCGGCTCCCTCAATGAGATAGAACTGCTTGCACAGAACAGAGACAGATGGCGAGATTTGATAAAATATCTTTAAAAGAAAACTGCTAGAACAAAAATTCATATAGGAGAAGGTGTATCTTGGTCTACGCCCTATGGGCCGGTTACGGCTCGAAAGGTCAATAGATAGACATTGAAATACTTTCTACCCTTATTCGTTGTAGTATACCTTTTTAGTTTAATTTTAAGTTTGGCTAACAGAAGATGATGATCAGAAGCTACATCTGCCCCTCTATATACTTTTACATCCTGTAAGGATGACTTAAACTTATTATTAATACATATGTGATCAATTTGATTTTCCGTTCTATGATCTGGTGACACCCATGTAGCTTTGTGTATTCTTTTATGTTGGAATATTGTTCCTCCTAGGCTCATTTGATTAAGGGCGCAGAAATTCACAAATATCTCTCCATTCTCGTTTATATCTCCAAGTCCATGTTTTCCTATAATCTCTTCGAAGCCTCTGTTGTCTGCTCCTACTTTAGCATTTAGGTCTCCCATCAAGATTATAATATCCTTGGCTCATCTTGCATCCATCTGACATTGTAGCTGTTTATATAAATCATCTTTAACTGAATCATCCTTATCGTTGGTTGGTGCATAGCATTGTATAATGTGTAATTTTTTTTTTTTTTTTTTTTTTTGTTGTTTTAAATGTTGCTCTCATTAGTCTTGGCCCCACTGCCTCCCATTCTATTAGTGTCTTCTGTGCATTCTTTGATAGCATTATAGCTACCCCTTTGCTATGTTGTGCTCCTGGTTCCTGGTGTCCTGATGATAAAATCATCTCCCCCGTATTCAGTTTTATTCTCTCCGCTCCCAACCATCTTGTTTCACACATTCCCAGAATATCTATCTTGTAGTTAGTCATTTCTGCTGCCACTTGTGCAGCTTTTCCCTGTTCATTAAGGGTACGAACATTCCAGGTGCCAATTCTGGAGGATTTCCTGGTAGACAAAGGGTGAGTCGGCAACCCGGACTCCTTACAGCTTTCTCTGGATTGCGTCATACGTCTCTTAGACAGAGAGTTTCTCTTTCCTGGTTTACGGATTAACTTTTTCTCTCTTTGACTTGTCCATGTTTGTGAAGTTTTTTTGGCTTATTTTTTTTACAGTATGGGATAGCCAGTCCCATGCCTAACCCTCCTTTCTCGCCTCTTACGAACATGCCTGGTAGGGTACAGCGCCGTTATTCTTTACTCCCCTTTCGAGCCCCGGCAGTGCACGGGCGTCTATCTCATTGAGGGAGCCGATTCCTGCTGCTCTTGTCTCTCTCATCAATGTTCTTCTCAGTGTCTCTCTGGGTCTTCCTCTTTTCCTCTTACCAGTTGTTTCCCCCATGAGGGCTTGCTTTGCTATTCGGTTATTATCTCTTTTCATCACATGTCCAACATATGACCATCGTCTTTTCTTTATTACTGAAGATATTAGTGCTTGATTGGCGATTTCTCCAATTTCCTCATTTGTTTTGAATTCGTTCCATTCTATACCAAGTATTTTCCTTAGATATTTATTTTTGAATGCATTCAACTTTGTTTCTATGTCTCTTGTTTTCCAGCTTTCACATGCACACATAAGGGTTGATAGTATATTTGATTTGAATAGTCTAAGTTTTGTGTTTGTGCTGATGAGTTTTAATTTCCACAACTTTTCAAGGCTTCTGAAAGACATTGCTGCTTTAGCTATTCTGATTCTAATTTCTTTGCTTGTATCCCCTTCTCAATCAATGTGACTTCCAAGATAGATAAAGTGATCGATCTCTTCTACTGGTTTGTTTTCCATGTATATTTTGTCGTCTATTGGAATTAAGCTTTTCATGACTTTAGTCTTTTCATGATTGATCTCAAGTCCAATTTTGCTGGCTATTGATGATAGTTCATTTGTGTTCTCCTGCATCGTTTTTATCTGACTGTTGATGAGAAGTATGTCATCAGCACATCAGCAAAGTCGAGGTCCTCCAAATGGTCTCCTTGTATCCATTCAATGCCTTTATTACCAGTGCAGCATTTTTTCATAATGAAGTTCATAACAACTCCAAATAACAAGGGCGATAAAATTCATCCTTGTTTAACCCCAGTTTCTATTGGGAAACATTCGCTAAGTCCTTCCTCTGTTCGAACTGCACATGTGTAACCATCATACATGTCTTTGATAATATTTATGATTTTTTATGGTAAGCCATATTGCTTCAGAATTTTCCACAAAGAATCTCTATGAATACTATCAAATACTTTTTTGAAGTCAATGAAGTTAAGTACAAAAGGTTTTTGCTTTTCAATGTGTTCCTCCAATATAAGTCATAGAGTGAAAATGTGGTCAAGGCAGCTTCTCCCTTTTCTAAACCCAGCCTGTTCTTCACGCATTACTGTATCTATTGAATCCTTTATTCTATTTAGAATGATTTTGCAGAATAACTTTGAGGCAACTGACAAATGCGTCACGCATCTCCAGTTGTTACAATCTCTAAGATTGCCCTTTTTTGGAATCTTAACAATGATTCCTTTTTTCCATTTATGAGGCGTCTTCTCTGCTTTCCAAATGAAGTTGAGCACACACACACACACACACACATATATATATATATATATATATGAGTGAAAATGAGTTACAAGAAATGTTAGACAATATAGTGAAAAAAAGCAAAAATAAAGGACTAAGCCTTAATAGCAAAAAGACACAATTAATGGTAACAACAAAGAAAAAGACATCACCTCAGTGCACAATAAAGACAAGTGGAACAATATTAAAACAGGTAGATGAATTTAAATATCTGGGAACAATGTTAACCTCAGATGTAAGATGTACAACAGAGGTGAGATGCAGAATGGCTCAGGCAAAAGCAGTTATCCAAAAAATGCGGAAGATACTGTGCAATCCATTTTTGGCAATAAAAACAAGAAAAAGAGTTCTTAAATGTTATGTAGAGCCGGTCTTAACATATGGATGTGAATCATGGACATTAGGACAACAGACAAGAAATTCACTGGAGGCTGTAGAAATGTAGTTTTACAGAAGAATGTTGAGAGTACCATGGACAGCTAAGAAGAGTAATGAAAATGTTCTGAAAGAGGCCAAAGTAAAATGGCCAATTTCCAAAATTAGGAAGAAACAATCACTATTTTTTGGCCATGTACCGAGAAGAGAACAGCTGGAATATATTGTATCACCTTGGAAAATTGAGGGATAAAGAGATAGAGGGAAGCAAAGAGAAAAGATACCAGACAGCTTAAGAGAATGGCTTGTCAGAAGGTCAACAACAGAAATGATAAAGAACTGTAGAGATTGAAAGTTGTGGAGAGACATGATCACCTACGTCAACAGGCTTGGTACTTGATGATGATGATATATGGCCTTTGGTGACTTGACAGACGGTTGGTAGCAAGCAATCATGATAAGTCAGTAGTTTGGTAAAACATTAGTGTCCCATACTGGGTGCTGCTTTACTGAAGATCTTTTCTCGTGGTTGAATTTGCTAATCCTGGACAGACAGATCCAGCCACAGAACGAGCAAGGTGTACCCGCGGTACCCGGCCTGATCTCCTTTCTCTTGCGCCTTTTGTCTTCTGAATTTGACATCAGGGCTGTCTTGAAAGTCGCTGTGCCAATTTTTATGTTTGCTCTCCATGTGCTATGATCTGCAGCCACATTTTCCCAGTTCTTTCACTTATAGATATAGATTTAAATTATATATATATATATATATATATAATTTATAATAATTTAAATCCATATTTATTTATACTTACAAAACTAAGAATAGCAAAATGTTAATTCTTCTCAAAATACATGTATGGTGCAGAAACATGGACATTTTACAAGAAAACAGAATGGAAAATTGAAAACTTTGAAATATGGATTTCTAGAAGGATAGGAAGAATTGGATGGAAAGAAAAGAAAACAAACGATGAAGTTTTAAAACAACTTAAAATAAAAAGAGAACCACTAAACACAATTCAAACAAGATAAATGAGATTTTTGGGGGCATGTTAAAAGACACAACAGCCTACTAAAAGTAATCTTGAAAGGAAAAATACAAGCCAAAAGAGGCAGACCAAAACTAACATGGACTAGTAACATGAAAAGATTGATAAGTCAGCCTATGACAACCTGCACCACCGAAAGGAAGAGACAGAATGGAATGGCACTCCATGGTAGCCAATCTTCGATGTGGAAATGGCACTCAATGACGAACAGAAATAACATAACAGTTACTTTCTGTCATAGATATTTAATGTAGCAGTAACTTACTATTAAAGACATAACATAACAGTTACTTTCCTGTCATAGATATTTAATGTAGCAGTAACTTACTATTACAGACATAACATAACAGTTACTTTCTGTCATAGATATTTAATGTAGCAGTAACTTACTATTACAGACATAACATAACAGTTACTTTCTGTCACAGATATTTGATGTAGCAGTAACTTACTATTAAAGACATAATATAACAGTTACTTACTGTCATAGATATTTGATGTAGCAGTAACTTACTATTACAGACATAACATAACAGTTACTTTCTGTCATAGATATTTGATGTAGCAGTAACTTACTATTAAAGACATAACATAACAGTTACTTTCTGTCATAGATATTTGATGTAGCAGTAACTTACTATTAAAGACATAATATAACAGTTACTTACTGTCATAGATATAACCTGACACTTACTGCTACAGACACAACAACTGTCATAGACATAGCATAAGTGCTGTCACAGATGTAACCTGGTGCTAACTATCACAGATACAACAACTGTCACAGAGATAACATAAGTGTTGTCACAGATTTAAAGTAACAAGTAGTGTTACAGGCATTACAGGCACTGAGAATTTCTTACATCTGTAACATGTCACAACAATACCAATTACTTAAACATACAATTATAGTGTAAAAGCCATTATCTTCCACTGAAATAACAGAACCAGATACAGACATTGTATAACAGCAACTTACCATCACAGACTTATTGTTCTTGTTTGTGACTGTGAGTTCATAAATCACTTCATAATTATGGGAGGAAATATAAAGAGTATGTTTCCAAGTTAAGGAAACACATGTACTGTTAATGTCCACAATTTTCAGGTCACTTGGCGCTTCAGACTTCACTACAAAGTAAGAACAGAACAGAGCAATAGTCATTTTCTGCTAAATTGTTTTCTACAAATCTATATTCTATTCTATTCTATTCTATTCTATTCTATTCTATTTATGTAATCAGTTTCATTGCAATCGAGTCATCTCCATATCTGCTCCACTGCTCATCCCAACATTCCTTGAAGCATATGCAGATTGATTGTTCCTGTAAGGTGTTGATTGTAGATACATTTGCTTTCCCAATTAAGCACTCTGGATCAACCAGACCCCTTTTCCAGCTACCCCAGACAATTCTGGGTAGCCTCCATCAAATAAAAAACATGATCACATGTTGTCTTGGAATGTTTAAAAAATTGATGCGATGAGCCTTCAGAAAACACCAGCAACCTAGTCACCATCTTTTCCAGAATTCCAAATAGTTATGTTTGAGAAGTCACCACCTGCTGGCTACAGATGCTACCAATAACCTACTGGAACCACAAGCATGTTAGGGTCAATTTCTGTGTAAAACAACAATCTTACTTCCAGATTTTGGGGAGCAAAGAACATCCAACAAATTATGTGTCAGCTAGAAAACTCAGAATCAGAAGTCAAATCTTCTACTTCCTCTTTCTTTCTTTCTTCATTTGCCTTTCAGCATTGACGGAAAATAATAATTTGCAACTTTTTGCTCTTCTGTTGGCCATTGCTTCTGTTACATATACTAGTGTTTCTAACAGTCAAAATGGCAATGAAAAAATACAACCTGGCAAGTAAAGCTATCAGCATAGCATTTTCAGGGAACCACTATCAACACAAGTATTTATCAAAAAGTTATGCACTTTAGCATGAAGGAGTCAAGATTAGTGCCTGAAAATTGGTGTGAACTTTAGTCCTCAACATACACATTTATTCTTCAAAGAGACTCACTTCTCCTGTTGATTCTTCGCTGGCCTGATGCCTTGATTATAGAAATTCTCTGTTTGGGCCCCAAACCATATCACCAATTCACCATCATTGCTGCAGAGCAGTGTGGTTATGACATCATACTCCATACACCATACTCAGGGACGTGACAACAAGCAACTTTTTCTGATTTCCAAATAAGAAGATTCTACCACATGGGCAATTTTTGAATGACCAGATTTGATTCCTGGCCTGGAGACATGGTTCAGGACCCAGATCCAGGAAACCCATAATCAGGAAGGGGTAGAGAATGTGGGAGAAGTGACCTAGCTGGTCAGTATGTAAGCACTAATACATCATGATCCTAGTTTCAAAAGTGACCTCAAATTTGCAAATCCCCAAAGACAAGAGACAGTAAACAAGGTAACTTGGTAGAACATATCTTTGAAATGAGCACACAGAACACAAGTCTAGGGCTAGAGATTAATGTATCTTAGAGATAAGTTATTGGTTCAACACATAGGGGATAGGTCATGAGTTCAACACATAGGGGATAGGTCATGAGTTCAACACTTAGGAATTAAGTCATGAGTTAAATACTTGCAGGAATAGGTTATTTGTTAAATACTCAAGGAACAGCTTATTAGTTAAACAGTGGATAAATCATGAGTTAAACATTAAGAAGGAATAGGTTATGAGTTAAACAGTGGATAAATCATGAGTTAAACATTAAGAAGGAATAGGTTATGATTTAAACAGTGGATAAATCATGAGTTAAACATTAAGAAGGAATAGGTTATTAGTTAAACAGTGGATAAATCATGAGTTAAACATTAAGAAGGAATAGGTTATGATTTAAACAGTGGACAAATCATGAGTTAAACACTAAGGGGGAATAGGTTATTAGTTAAAACATTGGATAAATCATGAGTTAAACATTAAGAAGGAATAGGTTATGATTTAAACAGTGGATAAATCATGAGTTAAACACTAAGGGGGAATAGGTTATGATTTAAACAGTGGATAAATCATGAGTTAAACATTAAGAAGGAATAGGTTATGATTTAAACAGTGGATAAATCATGAGTTAAACACTAAGGGGGAATAGGTTATGAGTTAAAACATTGGATAAATCATGAGTAAAACATTAAGAAAGAATAGTTTATGAGTTAAAACAGTGGACAAATCATGAGTTAAACATTAAGAAGGAATAGGTTATTAGTTAAAACAGTGGATAAATCATGAGTTAAACATTAAGGGGGAACAGCTTATTAGTTAAACAGTGGATAAATCATGAGTTAAACATTAAGAAGGAATAGTTTATGAGTTAAAACAGTGGATAAATCATGAGTTAAACATTAAGAAGGAATAGGTTATTAGTTAAACAGTGGATAAATCATGAGTTAAACATTAAGAAGGAATAGGTTATTAGTTAAACAGTGGATAAATCATGAGTTAAACATTAAGAAGGAATAGTTTATGACTTAAAACAGTGGATAAATCATGAGTTAAACATTAAGAAGGAATAGGTTATGAGTTAAAACAGTGGATAAATCATGAGTTAAACACTAAGGGAGAATAGGTTATGATTTAAACAGTGGATAAATCATGAGTTAAACCTTAAGGGGGAACAGCTTATTAGTTAAACAGTGAATAAATCATGAGTTAAACATTAAGAAGGAATAGGTTATGAGTTAAAACAGTGGATAAATCATGAGTTAAACACTAAAAACTTATTTATCTACTCAATCATCATCATCATCATGTACCCTGCTGGTTGGCGTAGGCGATCATGTCCCTCCACAATCTTCTATCTACAGTGCATCATATCAGTTCTGTTGTTGACTGTTTTCCATGCCATGACACCAAGCTATCCAGTATTTTCTCTCTTTATCGTCCGCGACCTCTCTTTCCTTTTATTTTGCCAGTTGTAACCAAGTATTCCAACTTTCCTCTTCTCATGATGTGCCCGAAGAATGTTGATTGCTTCTTTCTGATGTTCTTTAAGAGCTCCCTTTTTGTGTTGGCCTCTTTGAGAACTTCCTCATTGGTCTTTTTATCTGTCCAGGGAACTTTCAACATTCTTCTGAGAAACCCCATCTCTGTGGCCTCTAAACGTCTTTTCATTTGTTTGTCTACTGTCCATGATTCGCTTCCATAGGTCAGAATTGGTTCTATATAGCACAGATGAACTCTCTTTCTCATTTTTATTGACATAGATTTGTTGCATAAGATATTTTTCATTTTCTTAAATGCTATTTTGGCCTGAGCTATTCTGCTTTTTATTTCTGTGGTGCATCTCCCATCTGATGTAATTATTGTGCACAAGTATATGACACGTTGTACTTGTTTCAGATTTGTCTCATTTATTTTTATGCTGCATGATGATTGTTTCTTCGATAAAACCATTACTTCTGTTTTATTACTATTCAGACTGAGACCTTTCTTGTTGCTTTCTTCTACTATTATGTCTATCATTTCTTGTAGTTCGTTCTCTGTCTCTGCTATTATATTGTGTCATCCGCATATCGCAAATTATTTATGTTGTGACCGTTGACTTCAATTCCTTTTTTGTCTACTATTGATCTCATAATATGTTTGGTGTAAAGTGAAAACAAATCCGGTGACAGAACACAGCCTTGTCTGACTCCTTGTTTTATATATTGGAATTGTCCTGTTTGGTTGTTAATTCGTACAGCTGCTGTTTGTTGCCAGTACATGTTTTTTTATGATTTGCAATAGCAAATGTTAATAATGGCCAGCCAGACAGAGATTTGGAAATCAATGGGGAATGTTTCAATATTTAAAACAAGGAACAAGGTGTTAGGCAATGTTGTGTAATGTCACAATATTTATTTAATATGTATAGTGAGATTATTTTAAGATTCACAAGGGACATGCCTGGAATAACAATTGGAGATAAGAATATAGAAAACCTCAGTAATGCTGATGACACAGTCTTAATCGCTAAGAGTGAAAATGAATCACAAGAAATGTTAGACATTATAGTGAAGAAAAGCAAAAATAAAGGACTCAGCCTCAATAGCAAAAAGGCAGAAGTAATGGTAGCAACAAAGAAAAAGACAGCACCATAATGTACAATAAAGACAAGTGTGGAAAAATATTAAAACAGATAGTCAGTAGTGGGGTATAATAAACAGCAGCATTACAATTATTTGCCTCTTCTTCTTTCCTTCCTCATCTGCCTTTCAGCATCAAGGGGAGATATAATTTGCGGTCTTTTGTTCTTCTATTCGCCTCTGCCGCTGTTATGTTTCCTAGTGCTTCTAATATTCCACAGATCCATCTTTTTTGTGGTCGACCCTTGGGTCTGTTGTTCTCACAGTGTTTGTTGAAGGCTCGTTGTGTTGTGTTTTGATCTTTCTGCCTTGTCACATGGCCAAACCATTTTATCTGTTGTTTCCTTATATATTCTATGGTGGGGACTATTCCTAGCTTTTTTCTCAGTTCTTGATTTCTGATCTTATCTCTCAGGCTGTTTCCTGTCATTCGTCTGACACATTTCATCTCTGTAGAGGTTATTTTGCTTATTGTTCTTGCATCTAGGGTCCAGGTCTGGCATTGGTAGCACAACGTTGGAATGAAGATTGTATTGTATAGTGCTTGTTTTGCCTCCAGAGTTATTTCCTTGTTGGACAATAGTGGTGATAACTGTCCAATGATTTGACAAGCTTTGTTGCATCTTGATTCTATCTCTTCTGTTTGAGAATTATCATTTGTTATTAGACTTCCTAGGTAGTTTAATTCCTCTACTTGTTTTAGTTGTCTGCCTTCTATAGTTATGTTGATGTTCTGTTTATTTTTGGCGACATTCATGACTTCTGTTTTGTTGATGTTGATTTTCATGTTGTATTTTGTGCCTGAGCTGTTGAGTTTGTTTAAGTGTTCTTGTAGGTCTTCTATTGTTTCATGTATTAGTGCCTGATTGTCTGCAAATAAAAGCTTATTGATCTCTTCTGTCTCTGATGGGTTGGCTAGCTTGCATATATAGTCCATGTATGTAATAAACAGTAGGGGGGATAGTACGCACTGTCTTACACTTGATCTAACTTCGAAGTGGTCTGTGTAGCCTGCTGCTGTTCTGACCCTGCAGCTGCTGTTGATGTAGAGACTTTTAATTAGGTTGGTTAGATGTTGACTTACTCCGTATGTTGTTAGTATCTCCCACAGTTGTTCTCTGTTTACTCTGTCGAATGCTTTTTCCTGGTCAATGAAGGCTATGTTTAAGTTTTGATTGTGTTCTGTCATTTTTTCTGCAAGCTGTTTTAGTGTGAATAGTGCGTCAGTACATCCTCTGTTTTTTTGGAACCCCATTTGGGAATCGTTTAACTCTAGTTCTATTATTGGTCTCAGCCTTTTTTCCAAGATTTTGGCGTATAGCTTTCCTACATGGCTGAGAAGAGATATACCTCTATATTGATTGCAGTCTCTTTTGCTACCTTTCTTTTTCCACATTATTTGCCTGTTCCCTATTAAAACAGGTAACCTCCTGAATGTAAAACAACATTTTCTTCATGTGATGTTTTGACTGGCATAGGTGACCACGAATTTCCTCTCTCAGACACCATGTCCCTGATTATTAACTCTTGCTGTCCAGCTCATCATTTCAGTGGCACAGATGAGGTTCTCAAAAAATTACAAGCCACTTAAGTGGCACTTTATGACAGAGTCTCTACTTTTGGGGTTTAAATAAAATTCTTGCATATTTCATTGAATCAAAAATTTTGAAAGTCAGATGCTTAACTTTGTAAACACATATGGATTGTTTACAGCTGTTTGTCACTGATACTTTAGTTCATTTATTCATTTGTGTCTTTCCATGAAGATAAAATACACACGATTCTTATTTTTTATATATATATATATATATAAAGTGATTAGAGTAAGCTGTATCTTAAAATTTAAAAAATTTGGGGGGCTAAAAATGGAATATTTGCATCCATGGAAACTCTCAGATTTGCCAATTTTTTTCTTTTTTTTTTAATGAGCATTAACTAATGAAATATTGTTCAGACATAAATATTGACTTTAGCAGGCTTTGTGTGTAGTGTCACAAATTGAAACCACTTCCACAAAATATCAATTTTAAGAATGAGTAGAATGTACTAGTCGCAACATATCTTCATCCACAAATGCTGTAAAATTGCCAAGATTAGAATTTAAATGTCACTTTCAGATGAAGACAAACAGCTGTGGGTTGTAACCTATTAGAATTGTGTTCAATTTTTCATCAAAAAGTTATCAATTTTTTTCTTAACTAAATCAATTTTCTCTTAGAAGGAAATAACTTTCCTATCTTGTGAACGCAAGCAACCATGAGGGTCATTCAAGCTTGACCAAGACTTTCATTTCTACACAAGAAATGGACAGTATAACAAACACAAAATTCTATTCATTTTTAAAAGCATTCCTAGTATGTGGTCATGCACTGCTGTCATAATTTTGGCAGCTCATACTGGAAGTGTCTGTGAACAAACACAGCTTGAATAACACAGAGAAACTAAAATTCCAAAAGTCCAGAACAACACTTGTGCTCAAAACTTCATGTTATGTATTGAAGAAGATGCAGTCTTGATTATGTTCAAAAGATTATTTACAGAGTTTTCTAGTTCACAAACTCTACTGTATAAATATCTTGCTTGCATATAAGTCTCTCATTACACATAAATATTGGTTGTTGCTGTCTAAGAATCTATCAAACTATAATTCAGAAGTGGACAATTTTATTGTGTCTTAAGGTAACTGCTGGTGGTATCACTCTCTCCAAGTTCTGTAAGAAATTCAGCACAACTTTTGTCATCATCATCAAGTACCGGTTCTGCTGGCATAGGTGATCATGTCTCTCCACAACTTTCAATCTCGACAGGTATTTATCATTTCTGTTGTTGACCTTCTGCCAAGCCATTCTCTTAAGCTGTCTGGTATATTTTCTCCTTCTTCTTCTGCAACCTTTAAAGCTCCCAGTGGAGCATAGGTCTTCAACAAACACTTTCCAAGTCGTTCTGTTTTTTGCAATTCCTTTAAGATCATTCCATGTCTTCCCCATCATCTTCATCTCTGCTTCAATCTGTCTTCTCCAAGAATTCCTTGGTCTTCCTCTTTGTCTTTTCCCCTGGGGATTATAAAAAAGGGCCTGTTGTGTAATACTCTCAGTTGGCTTCCGTAGTGTGTGTCCTATCCATTGCCATCGTCTTCGCTGTATTTCTTTATCCACTGGTATTTGACTGGTACATTTCCATAATTCCACGTTAGTGACTTTGTCCTGCCATTTCCATCCCTTTATTCTGCACAAGCATCCATTAATGAAAGTCTGTACCTTCGTGATTGTCAATTTTGTTATTCTCCATGTTTCACAGCCATATAATAGAACCGACTTAACATTGGAGTTGAAAATTTTTATTTTTGTATTTAGTCTAATTTCTTTGGATTTCCATATGTTTCCCAGTGCAATGAAAGCTCCTCTTGCTTTTGATATCCTTAATTTGGTATCATTTTCTGTTCCTCCCTCTTTATCTATATTTTCTCTTTGCTTCCCTCTATCTCTTCGTCCCTCAATTTTTCCAGTTGTTACAATATAGATTCCAGTTGTTCCCTTCTCATTACATAACCAAAAAATGATGATTGTTTCTTCCTAATATTGGAAATTAGCTCTCTTTTTGTTTTGACCTCTTTCAGAACATTTTCATTACTCTTCTTAGCTGTCCATGGTATTCTCAACATTTTTCTGTAAAACCACATTTCTATAGCCTCCAGTGATTTTCTTGTCTGTTGTCCTATTGTCCATGATTCACATCCATATGTTAAGACTGGCTCTACATAATATTTAAGAACTCTTTTTCTTGTTTCTATTGTTAAAGATGGAATGCATAGTATCTTCCTCATTATTTTGGAAAGCTGCTTTTGCCTGAGCCATTCTGCATCTCACCTCTTTGGACATCTTCCGTCTGAGGTTAACAAAGTTCTCAAATATTTAAATTCATTTACCTATTTTAATACAATGTTTGTAGCTAACATAAAATCACTTACACAATAATATAACTTCTATGCATACAATTTTACTAACAATTCTTATTCTTATGAAACCTGTATGCTCCTGGCATGATCACTCTAATATGTACGCTTATGTCTCATCATCATCGAGTGCCGTCTCCACAACGAAGGTTGGCTACCATGGAGCACCATTCTGCTCTGTCTCTTGCTGTGATGGTGCAGGTTGTCATAGGCTGATTTGTCCATCTTTTGATGTTACTTGTCCATGTTAGTCTTCGTCTGCCGCTGCCTCTTTTTCCTTGTATTTTCCCCTCCAGGATTACTTTTAGTAGGCTGTTGTGTCTTTTAACATGGCCCAAAAATCGCATTTGTCTTGTTCTAATTGTGTTTAGAAGTTCTCTTTTCATTTTTAGTTGTTTTAAGACTTCGTTGTTTGTTTTCTTTTCCTTCCATCCAATTCTACCTATTCTTCTATATATCCACATTTGAAAGGCTTCAATTCTCTGTTCTTTTTTCTTGTCTAATGTTCATGTTTCTGCACGATATAGGAATATTGAGAAGATGTAACATTTTGCTATTCTTAGTTTTAGCCCTGGTGTTATTTGTTTTGATGTTAGTATGTTCTTCATGGCATTAAAATTACTTTTTGCCATTCCTATTCTTGCTTATGTCTAAAGTCTCTAAAAATCTCCATGAAAAGTCACTTTCTGAATCACCTTTCAAAATCATTCATCTCTTTGAAAAATCCTCTCTAAGAGATCTGTCTGACTGATTCCCTCTCACTAGTCCAACCCTAGAGCTTCCCTCAGCTCACTTAAATAGTGAGCCCAGCTCAGCTAACAATATTGGCTATTCTCCATTGTTCTATTGCCAAAATCATGGCTGAATGTGTGCAAACATTTTATACTGTTCAGCATAAGGTCTAATGTCAATACCAAACATATCAAATGTATCAAAATGACACTGTTCTAATCAGTATCAAAAGTGTTATGTCAATATTTTATGTGCGTAACATTTCAAACCATTTTAAACAGGTCAACAGTTTGACCAGCATGCTCAATACAACAACAGAAGACATCACGTAATACATTTATTCACCAGTTACTTCAATTTTTAATCACTTACTGTGGTCATTCAACACAACAGTATGTATGGATGTAGCATTCACAGCATACAATGGGGTCAGATATTCAACACTTGGTCGCTTCTTCGTTTCATTTTCCTTTATGCTAATTGTGATTCTGACAACAATGATATCTTGACCAGACATCTGATAAATGATACACGAATTGCTTGACTGGATGTTGCACACATTCCCTCTAATTTAATTTGTAAAAAAAAAACAAGCAAACTGAATAAAATATTGCAAGAAAAAAATAGTAAATTTAAACAAATGTATTCATCTTCAACACATGTAGTCAGTCACAAGAGAATTTGTTGAACTTTTCTGTAAATATTTTAATTTAAAGTTTCTTAACAGTAGTATACTGTCTTTGGCGTCTTGACAGATGATTGATAGCAAGCAGTCATGATTAGTCAGTCTTTCTTTCTACTTTCTTCACTTCCTCTTGTACCCGTTTGGGTGTCAAGGGAGATACAAAGTTCAGGTTCTGGCCCTTTTGGCAGCTTCACTCATTGTCAGTTGATGTTGTTGTAGTGTGTCTTTGATTTTGTCAGCTCCACTCATTGTCAGTTGATGTTGTTGTAGTGTGTCTTTGATTTTGTCAGCTCCACTCATTGTCAGTTGATGTTGTTGTAGTGTGTCTTTGATTTTGTCAGCTCCACTCATTGTCAGTTGATGTTGTTGTAGTGTGTCTTTGATTTTGGCAGCTCCACTCATTGTCAGTTGATGTTGTTGTAGTGTGTCTTTGATTTTGTCAGCTCCACTCATTGTCAGTTGATGTTGTTGTAGTGTGTCTTTGATTTTGTCAGCTTCACTCATTGTCAGTTGATGTTGTTGTAGTGTGTCTTTGATTTTGTCAGCTTCACTCATTGTCAGTTGATGTTGTTGTAGTGTGTCTTTGATTTTGTCAGCTTCACTCATTGTCAGTTGATGTTGTTGTAGTGTGTCTTTGATTTTGTCAGCTCCACTCATTGTCAGTTGATGTTGTTGTAGTGTGTCTTTGATTTTGGCAGCTCCACTCATTGTCAGTTGATGTTGTTGTAGTGTGTCTTTGATTTTGTCTGTCTATCTTACTCTGTATCTGCCTCGTGCTCTTCTTCCTTCTTCTCTTTTAATATATGCTTTGCATGGTAATGAAGCACGCTGTATTCTTTTTAGATCAGTAAACTAGTTTATTTGTTGTTTCTGTATGTAGCTTAGGATTGGCTCAGTGACTACTCTTTGTCTTAGAATATTTCTGATTCTATCTTTTCTGGTAGCTCCAAGTGCTTTTCTCAGAAAATGATTAGTCAGTAGTTTTGTAAAATATTAGTGTCTTATGCTGGATTCTGTTTTACTGAACAGCTTCTCTCATAGCTGAATCTGTCAATATTGGATAGATAGATAATAATAAAACAAAAGAAAATTAAACTTTGCATCATGTGAGAGAAATTTAATAATCTTCATATGATCAGGAAGTGAGCATACTAATCACTCAACCACAAGAGATCTTTTATGGTAGGAGTCAAATAAAAACTCTGACTCTAACAACACCCCTAGCAACAACTGCATATGTTGTGTGACCTTTATTCTCTAACTCTTCAGAGCACGCCAGCAGATTCCAGAAATAAGATATTATGATTAGTTATTTGTTAGTGATACACACAAATGTGACATAAGTGTATTTTACACTTTACAAATATTTCTGGTGATGGAAACTGTGTACTTAAACTAAAAAATGACAAACTAAACAGTATTTTGAATATGTTTGTATTAGGTATTGATTTACTAAAACATAATTATCACAAAAATAAGATAAACACACTAACACTGTCCCAACCCCCAATTCTAATAGTTCCCTACTCCCTCCCAAAACAAAGCAAATACAAAAGTGTGAGCAAACCTCAAAACATCTGTACATGCCCATAACTTTAATTGGAACAATATTAAAACAGGGAAATGAATTTTAATATTTGGCAACTTTGTTAACCTCAGACGGTAGATGCACAACAGAGGTGAAATGCAGAATGGTTCAGGCAAAAGCAGCTTTCCAAAAAATGAGGAAGATACTATGCAATCTATTTTTGACAATAGAAACAAGAAAAAGAGTTCTTAAATGTTATGTAGAGCCAGTCTTAACATATGGATGTGAATCATGGACAATAGGACAACAGACAAGAAAATCACTGGAGTCTGTAGAAATGTGGTTTTACAAAAGAATGTTGAGAATACCATGGACAGCTAAGAAGAGTAATGAAAATGTTCTGAAAGAGGTCAAAACAAAAAGAGAGCTAATTTCCAATATTAGGAAGAAACAATCATCACTTTTGGCAATGTAATGAGAAGGGAACAACTGAAATCTATATTGTAACAACTGGGAAAATTGAGGGACAAAACGATAGAGGGAATCAATGAACAAATATACCAGACAGCTTAAGAGAATGGCTTGGCAGAACATCAATAACAGAAATGATAAATAACTGTTGAGATCAAAAGTTGTGTAGAAACATGATCACCTACGCCAGCAGGCCTGGTACTTGATGATGATGAATTTTACTAGATCTAACATACCAATTTTAAGATGAAACATGGAGCTGTGAATAAGCCCCATGGAAGTGATCATAAAGCAGGAAGGAATTATTCATAATACAGGAAGGAATTAATCATAAAATATAAAGGAATTAATCATAAAACAGGAAGGAATTAATCATAAAATAAAATGGAATTAACCATAATACAGGAAGGAATTAATCACAAAAAATGAAGAATTTAATCATAAAATATAAAGGAATTAACCATAATACAAGAAGGAATTAATCATAATACAAGAAGGAATTAATCATAAAACAGGAAGGAATTAATCAATGTAAAAATAATAAAAGACTTACTCTAAATTTGGCTCTGAATTTGGATTCCAATCTACTTCTGCAACAATAGATCCTATATCCAAATAATTCTCATCCAGACTCCATGACAACTCAGTACGTTCATTGTAATAGTAGATAACAGTCAGGTTTGTGATATTTCTAATGGGATCTGATATTTGAAGTAAAGATTATTTACACAATTCTTAATTATCACTATACCAGATTTCAGCTTCATAAAGCTAATATAAAAATGTAGAAAATTATACAGGGTGTTTTTAAAGTCGCAGTGCAGTGAATTTATACTCTCTAAAGAAAAAACGTCACCAGAAATGCGGTTAACTAATGCGTCACACAAATTGTAAAATAAATGGTATTATTCAAATATACTTGACTGCTATCGGCGAGCTTATAATGGGTAATGTTGGTATTAACACAATAAAGTTGTGCCTAAAGCATATTTTGAAAATGTCCACCACGGGCCTCAAGACATGTCGTGATTCGTCTTTCCATATTTGCGAAAACCTTCAGAATAATGTCTGGTGATATTTGTTTAATCTTGTCTACTATTTCAGTCTTTAGGTCATTAATTGTCTGCGGATTATTTTCATAAACTTTCCCCTTCAATGCCCCCCACAGATAATAATCTGGGGGTGTTAGATCTGGTGAACGAGCAGGCCAGATTCCACGTGAAATAATGCGATTTGCAAATATGCTTTCTAAATAATTGAGTGTTGTTGTGGCTGTGTGTGCTGTTGCCCCATCCTGCTGAAACCAGGATTCCATAATTTCCCGTTCTGTAAGGTGTGCTATGAACGTTTCCAGAATTAAAGTACGGTAACGTTCTGCATTCATTGTTTCATTAAAAAATATAGGTCCTATTATCCGCATACGACTTATAGCGCACCACACTCCGACTTTTTGATCGTAAAGCGGCACTTGATGAAATTCATGGGGGTTTTCACTGCTCCACAGCCGATTGTTCTGACTGTTCACATAACCGGATAAATGAAACCAGGCCTCATCAGTGAAAAAAGTGACGTCAAGGATGGCAGCGCCATGTTCATAAATAAAATTCTGAAACCACATGCAGTAGTTTAAACGGGATTCATAATCTCTTTCTTGGAGTTGAGACACTTCAGTTAATTTGTATGGACGATAGTGTAGTTCACTTCTTAAAACCTTGTGAACAGAACTCTTAGATATTTGCACCTGTTGAGACAAGTGGTTTAAAGATGCATTTGGACTCATTGTAATTCTGTCTTGGAGTTCCATAATTTGGTCTTGTGAAATTGAAGGTCTTCCAGATCAGTATGCATCTACCACACTACCGGTTTCACAAAACTTTTTGATCAATTTTGTAACAGAATTTCGGTGAGGGACTTGTGAGTCTGGAAATTTCCTCACGAATTGTCTAATGACCTCATCCGTATATTTACCGCCATTACGGAATACATGCTCAACCAGAAATACCCTGTTTTCAATCGTCAACACCATTTCCTAAAAGCAATGAGACAGTGAAAGTAGCGTAGTGCCCGTCCTTTACGTAAATAAAACCTTAAAGGAAGCAGCGGTTTGTTCATAAATGTGGTTTACAAAATTGTGGTACGTAGATGATGATTACGTCATTTACTGAATATTAGAAATATTCACTGCACTGCGACTTTAAAAACACCCTGTATTTTGTGCTAAAGAAAAATAGGCTATATGTAATAATGTCAAATATATTCATTATGATATCTTCTCATAACAAACAAATAAAAAAAAAGTATGGTCAACTATACATGTATTAATTGATTAATTAATAAATTAATTACAAATGTCTATAAAAACTATTTGAGTCATATTTCAGGGCTTAAATAAAGTTGAAAACCTATTAGTTAACATCACTTATGTAAATCACAGACTAATACTGCAATGTATGTAGATTACTTAACACTTGTCATAATTAAATTAAATTTATTTCTTCAATTTCAATTCTCACTAGGAATCTTATAACATTGCCAAATGTAGAGAGCTCACAGAATCAAAAGAACAAGAAAGCTATAATCTATTAGAAAACTCACTGTCTTAGTGGTACAGAATATTTCTTAGCATCACTGATAGAAGAAATTGTTAGCAACATTTGTAGAGAAAAAACATTTATAGAAGTTTTGATGCTTAACTTTTTCCGTACATTTCGATGCGCTCTCTTCCATGCCGGTTTCAGCCACTTACGTTTTGCCATATAGTGCATCACTCTCAATTTGATTAGTGTGAACCCTCTTTAAACCATATTCTTTTTTCATTTTTTGTATCATCTTGGTATTGGTGAAATCTAATACCTTGTTCAGTTATATAAAACTTCATATATAATGTGTTGAAGAGAAAAGATACCAAACAGCTTAATAGAATGGTTTGGCAGAAGGTCAATAACAGAAATGATAAATAACTGTCGAGATTGAAAGTTGTAGAGAGACATATTCACCTATGTCAGCAGGCATGGTACCTGATGATGACCAACACATTGTATGTGATTTTCACTCATTTTTTAAAAACAAAAAACTTATTTATGATCAAAAATGTGTAAACAATAACAGGAAGAACCATTATTTGTTTACTCCCCCCTATACTGAAATAATAAAAATAGACCTCACACAAAGTGACATCAATAAATCCATTTCTTTGCTGTCTTTTTTAGAGTATTTCTTTTTCTTTTCACTGAATCATATCCATCGATGTTTACATAATTTATATGCATTTAATTCCATTTGAAACACAAATAATATATTTAAATTAGTCACAATTCAACTGTCACGGAATTTGCTGTACTGCAAATTATAGAAGCCATCAGAAAATTATCAGTTGTCTGTGAATTTAAATCTATCTTTCATTTGCCTGAAGTATTGTCTATATCTGCAATGTCGTTTCCTGTAAAAATGTTACTGTTTTTTGTCATTCTTGCAGTGCCCCATATGGTTTTGTCTGTAGTGTTGTATCTATAGGCCAATGGATTTTCCTCAGTCTAATATATTCAGTGCAGTCTTGAAGTATGTGTTCAGCAGTCTGGGGCACCTGTCCACATGTACTTGTTTTTGAGGTGCCGATCTTAAATTTTGTATACATGTGACTGTGGAGTCGATTGTGTCCTGTTCTAAGGCATATAATAACTTGTTCTCGTATATTCATATTATGAAAGGCATCCTGATTTGGGGCTTGTGATCTTCTGATTGATTTGATTATCTGCTTCTTATGATGGTATGTAACCAGTGCATCTGGTTGTGCGCCTGTTGCACCTTCTTTTACCAGCTGATCTGCTCTTTCGTTTCCTGGTATGCACAGTGAGATGGGATCCACTGCAGGGCAACCCTGTGGTGCTTGCAGAGTTCAGTCAATAAGGTCTGCAGATGTGGCAATTTTCTGGACTGTAGTGCCTGGAGGGCTGATCTTGCATCTGTCAAAAACACTACAGGCTGTGGACTAAGATTACTGTTCAACAGTTTTACTAGTGTCAACTTTATTGCTTGGATTTCTGCATCATAATTGTGACAATATTTCCCTGTTACTATGTTATTCATATCCCTAGTGTTATTTGGGTGTATGCACCTGCTCCCCCATTCTTTACTGCATTCTGTGCTGATCCATCTGTGTACACCTGAATCCATAGATCTTGTGGGTATTCTTCATCCAGAAACTGAGAGTTATTGTTCTACGCTGTATACTTCTCTGTTCCTCTTTGTCAACTATTCCTTTCACTTCTGCCCATATTTGTATTGATAATCTTGATTCTACTATCCAGGGAGTCTGTTCTGGTATGGGCAATAGGGGGTTAACAACTCTTGGCATGTCTGGTGTTTGTCTACTAATACGCTTGGCTTGGTGGATAAAACTGCTTCTCTTAAGTCATCCCAAAGCAAGATTTTGGAATCGGTCCTTCATTGGATGTCTCAGCATGCAAGCAAATCTTTCTGCCTGTATCAGCACCTTTGTGTCCCTTCATTCTCTCAGTGCTGGTATCCTCCACAATTTCTCCATCTCCAATATTGGTGTTGATTTCATTGCTCCTGTGATGACCCGAAGTGCCTGGTTTTGTACTTTATCCAACTTTTGCAGTGTGGTGTTTGATGCTGATCACCATGCGGATGATCCATATTCTAAATGTGGGCGTATACTCTGTTGATAAACTTTACTGAGTATTTTCCCACTCGCACCCCACGTGGTTCCACACAGCTTTCTTTGAATAGCCAACTTCCTCCTTGCTTTTTGGGTTGCTTTATTTATCTGCTGAGTGAAATCTTCAGACATCTTGATTGTAATGGGTGACATGAACGCAAAAGTGGGAAAAGGCAGATATAAGACCATTATAGGAAATCATGGGTTAGGAAAAAGAAATGACAGAGGAGAAAGATCAATTCAATTTTGTGAAGAAAACAGACTGATAATATGTAACACCTACTTTGAACAAGAGAAAAGGAAATTATACACATGGAAAAGCCCTGGAGATGGAAAGAGGAATCAAATAGATTATATAATGATAAAAGACAGATTCCAGAACAGCATCAAGAAAGCCAAAACCTATCCAGGAGCAAATATTAATTCAGATCACAATCCTGTAATGATTAAAATGAAAATCAAATTAAAGAGAAATAAACAAAATACTAATTCTGCAACAGCAATAGATACAACAGTTTTAAATCAGAAAGATGTGAAAGAAACTTATACTGTACAAGTAAAAAACACATATCAGAGGCTGCTAGAAGAAGGGATTGAGCAGTACAGAGATGGTACTTCTGATGATACTGTATTACTAGCAGAAAATCATAAAGATCTACAATTAATTAATGAAATAAACATCACAAGCAAAAAATATGGATTAGATATGAATATCAAAAGACTAAAACTATGATCATAAACAAAGAAAATACTCAAAACCAACAAATGGATATTCTGTCAGGAATAGACCTGGAGACAGTTTAGAACTACAACTACCTTGGACATACTATAACCATTGTCACCAGTTCTATTTAACGTGTACACAATAATGATCACGGCCCAACAGCTGGATGGGAGGGGAAGAACTATGACTTTTGCTGATGATATTCTGGTATATCGACAGGGAAGAGACAGACGGGGAATCGCCTCCACAATGCAAGACGAACTCGATCGCATTTGTTCCTGGTGTGGGGTTTCAGGTGCCTTGGTTAATCCTAATAAAGCATCAGTTTCATGGTTCACCCTTAACAATCATATCGTTAATACGACCACACCGGTAGTACGAATGGGAGCTGATGAGGTGACCAGGGACAAGTTGATGACATACCTCGGCGTTAAGTTTGATCGCATCCTGTGTTTTCGGGACCACTTCGACCATGTGATAACAAAATCCCGCAAAAGATTAGCCGCCTTGAAGGTCATGGCAGCTGCCAACATCGAGCAGAGGCTACTTACTCTTCTGTTCCAGGGATTAGTCCTCGCACCAATCGAGTATGCCCTGGCAATTCTTACTGTCAGTACGACTCAAATTGATAGGCTGGAGAAAATACAAAATGAAGCCATGCGCATTATCCTGGGATGTACGACGGACACTCCCTGTGTAGCAATGAGGTATCTTCTTGACTTTCCAACCATGGATGAAAGAATCAAGATCTGGAGAGCACGAGCATACCTGAAGATTAGTACAGATACAGAGCATCCATTGCACCACGTGCTCAACACAGGGAAAGGTGACAGGCTAAAAAGAGGCAAATCATGGGTGGGCCGAGCAGAAGATGTCATCAAACAGGTCTGTGGGCTTACCAATATCAGCATTGGTGAGGAGTGGATACCGGTGCCTACGTCATTCAAGGGGACTTTCTCATGTATTGTCACACTCGACAGGAAAAGTAGGGAACAGAACACGGTCGTGGTTAATGCTGAGGTCAACGGTCTCATCTGTGATAACACCGATGAGAAAGATGCAGTCATCTATACAGACGGATCTGTAAGACGACACGAAAGAAGTGCATGGGCATTTACAGCACGCTCGGCAGGCAGAATAGCCAAGGAAGACAGTGGTGCAAACGCCATGACCACGAGTAGCATGACAATGGAGGTGATGGCAGTGACCAAGACATTCAAATGGTTAGAGTCACAAGACTACACCCACGCATGTATACTGAGTGATTCGATGAGCATGATAAAAAAAGTGGAGGCGGGCTTTGTACGCATGCAATGGGTAGAGTCGTTGCAGAAATCCAAAATACGTAAGGTCACCTTTGTCTATGTCCCTGGACATGCGGGAGTATGGGGAAATGAGAGAGCGGACAGGTTGGCTAGCTGCGCTGTCGTTGAGGATGGGCAACTGATGGATCAGGCGGACATCATCAATGCCCTCCGAGATGTAGGAAGAGCACAGGACTTCAACAAACACAGATCAACGTCACTTCTTCGGATGATGGAAATGTGAGTTAAGATGGGCACAGACAGAAATGAGAAACTTGGTGGCCGTGTAAGAAGACATATCAACCAACATAGAACTGGAGTCATCAGTCGCTGGACACTGAGGGAATTGCTGAGGAGGGGATCTGAGCACCTATGGACATGTTCGGAGTGCAATGATGATGACCCGCAAATAACTCAATAACTCAATACTATAACCAGTGATAGAAAATGTAAAACTGAAATAAAAAGAAAATAGGAATGGCAAAAAGTAATTTCAATGCCATGAAAAATGCACTAACATCAGAACAAAATAGCACGAGGGTTAAAACTAAGAATAGCAAAATGCTATATCTTCTCAACATTCCTGTATGGTGCAAAAACATGGACATTAGACAAAAAGACAGAACAGAAAATTGATGCTATTGAAATGTGGACTTATTAAAGAATAGGTAGGACAGGTTGGAAAGAAAAGAAAACAAATGATGCAGTATTAAAACAACTAAAAATGAAAAGAGAACTACTAAATACAATTCAAACAAGACAAATGAGATTTTTGAGGTATGTTAAAAGACACAACAGCCTACAAAAAGTAATTTTGGAAGGGAAAATACAAGGTAAAAGAGGCAGGGGCAGGCCAAGACTAACATGGACGAGTAACATCAAAAGATGGACAAGTCAGCCTATGAAAATCTACAAAGTAGAATGGTGTTCCATGGTAGCGAGCCTTCAATGCGGAAGATGGCACTCAATGATGAAAATACTTACCTTAATGATTTACAGTTTGGATTTTTAGGAAAGTCATACGCCCCTATGCCCACTAAGGGTTGAGTCATTATTGAGTCATCATCATTGCACTCCGAACATAGGTGCACAGAACCCCTCCTCAGCAAGTCTCAAAGTGTTCAGCGACTGAGGACTCCAGTTCTGTGTTGGTTAATTAGTCTTCTTACATGCCTACTAAGTTTCTCATTTCTGGCTGTACCCATCTTAATTATCATCTCTTTCATCCTAAACTAAAGGTTGTTAAGTTAATAATTATAGCGGAATTTATTATAATAACCTTTGAAAAATCATTAGACAGAGTTTTCACAATTTTAATTCCAATGGAAATGGATTAAAATAACTAGTATTAATAGGTGAAAAGACATTCTTGAATTACTTACGTTCTACATTGACAAAAGTTGTATCTAGGTCTCTTTTTCCAAATTTACAGCTCACAGTTGTTTTCTTTGAGTAATCATCCGTTACTTTCATATTCCCATATATTGTTCTGTTATCTTCTATGGTAACATTCTCTACTGATACATTCCAGGTCAATTTTTTATCATGAGAGTATATTTCAAAATACATGTCAGCAACACTTATTCCCTTTGTGTCGTTTTTTAACTGACATTGTAGTCGGAGTGACTCACCAAAGAATACCAATGCATCCACTGGGATAATTTCTGTGAAGTAGAATTACATGGCATCTTAGAGAGAGATCATATGCTTTAAATACATTTATGTCAACTTTACTGGACTTTATTTCAGTTTCCAAAAATATTTCATCACATATTTTTTAACTTGAACATTTTATACTATAATATAGATAAATATGGTACACGTAAATAATGTATCATTGGAAGGGAAAATGGATGCAGGAAATTAACTTAACTTAAGTATAACATCTAGACTGAGATCACTGAATGATTATCATTTTAATGAAATAATAATTTATGAAATCACAGTATATAAATGCAGAGGTTTAGGAGCACATGTGTCATAGGTAGAAAGGGATGACTACAGGAAGTAATGAGAAATATAACATTAGCACTTTAGGGACTAATGAGAGGTATAATAGCTGGGCTACATAGAATAATGAGAGATATAACATTAGCACTATAGGGACTAATGAGAGGTATAATAGCTGGGCTACATGGAATAATGAGAGGTATAATAGCTGGGCTACATGGAATAATGAGAGATATAATAGCTGGGCTACATGGAATAATGAGAGATATAACATTAGCACTTTAGGGACTAATGAGAGGTATAATAGCTGGGCTACATAGAATAATGAGAGATATAACATTAGCACTATAGGGACTAATGAGAGGTATAATAGCTGGGCTACATGGAATAATGAGAGATATAACATTAGCACTATAGGGACTAATGAGAGGTATAATAGCTGGGCTACATGGAATAATGAGAGATATAACAGTCAGTTAGGCTCAGGGAGTAAAGAGAGCTATAATGGTTGGGCTACAGAGAGTAATGAGAGGTATAACAGTTTGACTGCAGAGAGTAACTAAGCCTATAACTGCTGGGCTATCAGGAGTAATGAGATGTATAACATAGAGGCTACCAGGTATAATGTGAAGACAATAGTTCAGCTACAGAGTAGTGAGATCTATCATGGCTGGGCTACCAGAAATAATGAGAGGTATAGCAATTGGATGACAGGGAGTAATGAGAGATAACAGTTTGACTGCAGAGAGAGATCAGATCTATCACAGTTGGGCTACCAGGAGTAATGAGAGGTATAACAGCTGGATGACAGGAGTAATGTGAGGTATTACATTTGAGCTTCAGGGAGTAATGAAAGATATAACAGTTGAGCTTCAGTGAGTAATGAAAGATATAACAGTTGAGATTCAGTGAGTAATGAAAGATTTAACAGTTGAGTTTCAGTGAGTAATGAAAGATATAACAGTTGAGCTTCAGGGAGTAATGAAAGATATAACAGTTGAGCTTCAGTGAGTAATGAAAGATATAACAGTTGAGCTTCGGTGAGTAATGAAAGATATAACAGTTGAGCTTCGGTGAGTAATGAAAGATTTAACAGTTGAGCTTCAGTGAGTAATGAAAGATATAACAGTTGAGTTTCAGTGAGTAATGAAAGATATAACAGTTGAGCTTCAGTGAGTAATGAAAGATTTAACAGTTGAGCTTCAGTGAGTAATGAAAGATATAACAGTTGAGTTTCAGTGAGTAATGAAAGATATAACAGTTGAGCTTCAATGAGTAATGAAAGATATAACAGTTGAGCTTCAGAGAGTAATGAAAGATATAACAGTTGAGCTTCAATGAGTAATGAAAGATATAACAGTTGAGCTTCAGAGAGTAATGAAAGATTTAACAGTTGAGATTCAGAGAGTAATAAAAGTTATAACAGTTGAGCTTCAGTGAGTAATGAAAGATATAACAGTTGAGTTTCAGTGAGTAATGAAAGATATAACAGTTGAGCTTCAATGAGTAATGAAAGATATAACAGTTGAGCTTCGGTGAGTAATGAAAGATATAACAGTTGAGCTTCGGTGAGTAATGAAAGATTTAACAGTTGAGCTTCAGTGAGTAATGAAAGATATAACAGTTGAGCTTCAATGAGTAATGAAAGATATAACAGTTGAGCTTCAGAGAGTAATGAAAGATTTAACAGTTGAGCTTCAGAGAGTAATAAAAGTTATAACAGTTGAGCTTCAATGACTAATGAAAGATTTAACAGTTGAGCTTCAATGAGTAATGAAAGATTTAACAGTTGAGCTTCAGAGAGTAATACAAGTTTTGGACTAACAAACATAATCTACTCTGAGAGGCCAAGTCCCCTTTTAAATGCTCTGAGTGTAACGTGATCAGTTTAGCTAAAACTTCTTCTTCTTCAGCAATCAGGTATTGCTAGGCATTTAGACCAGCCTGAGTCATGAACAAGACAGTGTATTTGAGGTCTTCATATGATCCTCATAGTTTGTTGTGCAGGGCTGTTTCTGTAGGCCATAATTATGTTCTCCGGTTGTTGAGAGTGCTGCAGCTCTGTGGAATATACTCTGGAGTTTGTCCAGATACTCCTCCGCGGTACCATGTTACAAAGTAACTGAGTCATATCTTGTGTAGGTGTGCTCTGACGCCACGGTGAACTGTTCTAAGATTGAATATCTTGGTCTGCTCATGTCTGCTAAGTTTGTTCAAGCTGTCATGTTCTGGCTCATATTTTCCATGTAACTTCCCCCATTCTGTTTTCCTAGCTTGTTTAAGCTGTTATATTCTGCACATATTTTCCATGTAACTCCTTACATTATGTTTTCCTAACTTGTTTAAGCTGTCATGTTCTGGTTCATATTTTCCATATAACTCCCTCCATTCTGTTTTCTTAACTTGTTTAAGCTGTCATGTCCTGGCTCATATATTCCATGTAACTCTTCTCCATTCTGTTTTCCTAGTTTGTTTAAGCTGTTGTGTTCTGGCTCATATTTTCCATGTAACCCCCTCCATTCTGTTTTCTTAACTTGTTTAAGCTGTCATGTCCTGGCTCATATATTCCATGTAACTCTTCTCCATTCTGTTTTCCTAGTTTGTTTAAGCTGTCATGTTCTGGCTCATATTTTCAAAGTAACTCCCTCCATTCTGTTTTCCTTACTTGTTTAAGCTGTCATGTCCTGGCTCATATATTCCATGTAACTCCCTCCATTCTGTTTTCCTGTCTTGTTTCAGGATTGTCTTTATTTCTTTGAGGCTCTGGGGTTGGTTGGATTTTTAAATGTTCCCAACCTGCTTTTGTTAATTCATCTGCTTTCTTTTGTTTCATCCACAGTGTGTTGGTATCCACTGTTGGCCTAGTTCTGTCTTTTTTGACAGTGAACATATTGTGTTCTTCATTTTCTGAATGACTCTGTCCTATCCAATATTAGACTGGGCATTGCATGTGTGACTAACCTTGCATCACTAAAGGTGATCATTTTTAGATTTAATATCTCTTGTATATTGAGAGTTGGTGTGGCTGTGTGGAGTGTCATTATCTCTGCTCTAAAATGTATGCACTATGTCCGGCTGGAAGAGAGCATGTTTCTGTCTTTCCACTTGGGTAGGTTATGTAGATGCCACTGCCTCTCTTCTTTGGTGCTTCAGTTGAAGATCCATCTGTGAATACCCATGTTGATTTAATTCTGGGGTACTTTACTTTAAATCCAGTGACAAAACACAGCCTTGTCTGACTCCTTGTTTTATATATAGCTATATAGTCATAGTGGCTCACAAATTTGCACATATATAGCTATATATGTGCAAGTTTATGAACCACTATGATTATATAGCTATATATATGTGCAAGTTTATGAACCACTATGATTATATAGCTATATACGTGCAAGTTTATGAACCACTATGATTATATAGCTATATATGTGCAAGTTTATGAACCACTATGACATTTCCCATTGTTGGTTCAGAGGTCAGCTATTTTTTTTTCTGTTTTGCCATTCTCCAGCTTTCACCTCTAGCAAAGTTCCTAGAGACTAGAACTGAATTTAGCGTGTTAATCTATTTTTCCCTGGCAGCCATATGCACAGGGGTTCTTTGCCGCAAAAACAGATAATTCCATCTTTGGAGGTACTCATACTTTTTCTAACAATGAGCAATTGACATTTGAAGCAGGGCATTGCTGCCAAGACCAGGGGTGGTTGCGACTGAGAGAAAACACAAATAAAAATCTCAACTGGTGCAGTCGGGATTTGAACTCATCATCTCTCTTGTCTTGAGACCAGCATCTTGCCTCAAGATCAACAAATCCCCCATTTTCTATTTTTAACATGCAAAATTAATTATCTGTGGATTTTCTGACCACCAAAATGTTAATTTCCTAATATGAAAGCTGGATTTGATAAACATTTCACAGAAAAAGATTAATAAGAAACTATTTTATTATTTGGTGAAATATTCTCAAACAATAGCAAGTGTTTTCATATATTTCTTTTATTTTCAACTGTCAAAGACTCTTTGATGTGTGCAGCTTGAGAATGGAAATAACAATTGTTTTTAATTGTCTAATCAGCCTAGACACTTAATTGTACCTAATCCAAGACCAATAAATACTGACGATAAAGACATGATTGATTCATACATTAAAATTTGCATTTTTTGCTTATTAAATGTCAAGAGCAGAAACATCAACATTCAATCTCCACATATCTGGTATGATTTAACCCTAGATTATGATTCCGTAGTAAAAATTACCGCTTCAAAATACTTGGAGGGGGGGGGGGGGAATTTGACAGTCTCCCATGGGCAAACATTTCTCTCCTTCCTATACCTTCCTAATTATCATTTCTGGTGAGCCCTGAGTGATTGATTTCTTTCCCTTGATGTTGGATTATGTTCTTTTTTTTCACTCACATAGTAAAAAGTCATATGGTATCGCAAACATGTGCATATTTTTTTTTGTTTAAATCAGCCAGTTTTCAAGAAATTTGTTTTTTCTTTTCTTTTTTTTTCTCATGATAGGGATAATCTCATCAGCCGGCATCAGAGAAACCTTTGTAATATGGGAAAGTCAGCAGACAACATGATGGGGATAATGTCATCAGGTGGCATCAGAGTAACCTTTGTAACATGGGAAAGTCAGCAGACAACATGATGGGGATAATGTCATCAGGTGGCATCAGAGTAACCTTTGTAACATGGGAAAGTCAGCAGACAACATGATGGGGATAATGTCATCAGGTGGCATCAGAGTAACCTTTGTAACATGGGAAAGTCAGCAGACAACATGATGGGGATAATGTCATCAGGTGGCATCAGAGTAACCTTTGTAACATGGGAAAATTATACTATACAAGTAAAGAACACATATCAGAGGCTGCTAGAAGAAGGGATTGAGCAGTACAGACATGGTACTTCTGATGATACTGTATTACTAGCAGAAAATCCTAAAGATCTACAACAATTGCTTAATGTGATAAACATAAAAAGCAAAAAATATGGACTAGGTATGAATATCAAAAAGACTAAAACTATGATCATAAACAAAGAAAATTCTCAAGACCTACAAATAAATATTGCAGTTGAAGGAAGACATCTGGAGACAGTTTCGAGCTACAACTACCTTGGACATACTATAACTAATGATGGATAATGTAAAATTGAAATAAACAAAAGAATCTATCTATCTATCTATTGACCTTTCGAGCCATTGCCGGCCCATAGGGCGTAGACCAAGATACACCTTCTCATATCTGAATTTTTGTTCTAGCAGTTTTCTTTTAAAGATCTTTTATCAAATCTCGCCATTTGTCTCTGTTCTGTGCAAGCAGCTCTATCTCTTTGAGGGAGCCAAATCCTGCTGCTCTTGCCTCTCTCATCAATGTTCTTCTCAGTGTCTCCCTGGGTCTTCCTCTTTTTTTCTTACCTGTTGTTTCCCATATGAGGGCCTGCTTTGCTATTCGGTTATTATCTCTTCTGATCACATGTCCAACATATGACCATCGTCTTTTCTTTATCACTGAAGATATTAGTGGTTGATTGGCGATTTCTCTAATTTCCTCGTTTGTTTTGAATTCGTTCCACGCTATACCAAGTATTTTCCTTAGACATTTATTTTTTAATGCGTTCAACTTTATTTCTATATCTCTTGTTGTTTTCCACCTTTCACACGCATACGTAAGGAAACAAAAGAATAGATATGGCAAAAGGTAATTTTAATGCCATGAAAAATATACTAACAACAAAACAAACACCAGCAGGGCTAAAACTAAGAATAGCAAAATGTTACATCTTCTCAATATTCCTGTGTGGTGTAGAAACATAGACATTAGACAAGAAAACAGAACAGAAAATTAAAGCCTTTGAAATGTGGATTTACAGAATAATAGGTAGAATTGTATGGAAAGTAAAGAAAACAAACGAGGAAGTTTTAAAACAACTAAAAATAAAAAGAGAGCTACTAAACACAATTAGAACAAAACAAATGAAATTTTTGGGGTATGTTAAACGACACAAGAGCCTAATAAAAGTAATATTGGAAGGGAAAATACAAGGTAAAAGAGGCAGAGGCAAACCAAGACTAACATGGACGAGTAACATCAAAAGACGGACAAGTCAATCTATGACAACCTGCCCCATCAAAGCAAGAAACAGAGTGGAATGGCGATCCATGGTAGCCAACCTTTGTTGCGGAGACGGCGCTTGATGATGATGATGAATTTTTACTACAGAATCATGACAATGTGAGTGACAGTATAGGAATCATAATCTAGGATTAATGTCCAATCTTGCCAACCATTTTCTGAACTGGATGAGAGAGATGTATATGTACCTGCTTTTTCTTCTATATCCTCGTCAGATGCTACAGTATCTCCCTGGAATACGAGAAGACAAATGATTTTAAAGATGATCAGAACAATGTTTGAGCTGGCCATTGTTGAATTGTTAATCCATGTAAGCTAAGTCTCGGATGTCTTGATCAACCTGCAAAATAAAACAAAAATCACTGGTAAGGAGTAGAAGCAAATACTTGCTGTAAAGGCAACAAAAATAATTAATTTGAAAGCCAGTTAAATATGAATGACAAAATAATGAGGAATGTTGAATTCACTCAGAGCACACATACAGAACATAAATGTAGAGCACATAACACTAGAGGCAAAATAGGCACTCTACATTACAATCTACATTCCAACATTGTGCTACCAATGCCAGACCTGGACACTAGACTCAAGAACAATAAGAAAAATAACTACTACTGAGATGAAATGGTGTTAGATGGATGACAGAAAACAGCCTGCGAGATAAGATCAAAAATCAAGAACTGAGAAAAAAGTCAGGAATAATTTCCACCATAGAATATATGGGGGGGGGGGGGGGGGGGGGGGGGGGGGTTGTTGAAATTTAAATCCTGAGCATCAGACTTTGTGGTGACTGCTATAACCAAGTGGCTTTTATCCTACTGGTCCTGTCATGAGCCCCTCCCAACATACACCAACAATGGTAATATGTGTTGTAACGATAGTTATAGAATATATAAATAAACAACAGATAAGATTGTTGTTTGGCCATGTGGTAAGGCAAAATATCAAAACACAGCACAACATATGCCTTTAACTTTAATGAATATTTCAAGAACTCCAGACTCAACAGACAACTATGAAAAAGATGGATTGACAGAATCTTAATTAAAACACTAGGAAAATAACAGTAACAGAGGCCAACAGCAGAGCACAAGACAGGAAATTATATCTCCCCTCAGTGCAGAAAGACAAATGTGGAAGGAAAGAAGAAGATATATGAAATAAATATACAGAACATATATATAGAGAGAGAGAAGGAAAGAGAGCACATATAAAGAGCACACATATATAATAAGTAATGTGACATGAAGCTAAAACATGAAAATGAAAATAAAATAACACAGATAAACATATAATAAGAATAAGCCCAACTTTGAACTAAAAGTGAAAACCCAATTATAAAACATAGAAAAATACAAACTGAATAAATGTATGAAATCTGAATAGAGCCTATTATTATATATTAAAATAAAAATTATATTTTATTCAGAATTATGAATTGCTAACATACATGATTCTTATAAGTTTATATATATTATATATATATATTTTTTTTTTTAATCGTGTAGGTAATTTAAAAAAAAACACTCTAGTTGTGTTAATTAGTAACTTGTTTAGTTAATTAGTAAAGTGTATTAGTAGTTTAGCATTAAAATAGGAATGTTACCCTGGGAAAAACAAGATAACAGCATCTTCTACCATCAGCGGCTTCCGTGTGTATGTGCAATATTAACTTGGTTACAACTGTCACATCTGCAGTGATAAGAGCATTTCCTAAACACTTCAGTCATTGTTTAACTATTGGTGGAGCGCTTTTATAATATTTAGAACTGGAGAACTAACTACTAGAACAATTCACTTGACGACCAATAGAACTATGGCAATTATGTGTCAGTAATGAAATATTCCAAATAACATCAGCGTGCCAGCATTATGCGACGGGTTGACACAGTTTATCAGAAGAGAATTCGAGTGTTTCATTGTTTGGCTGTTGTGTATGTTGCTGTAGCTATCTTTAGCAATTAAAACACGGACACATACAATTAGTGTGCTTCTTGAGGTTCTCAAACAGGGTGAAAGTCCATGCCTACTTGTGACTGGGACTCAAGTCCCAGGGGGGGGGGGGGGGGGGGGGGGGCTTTGTGCAGTGAGCTGAAAGATATTGGTTAGAGACTTATAGCTGAACGCTGGTAGGATGGGTGAACCATAATTGAGCAGGATCCTTCTAGATCCCACCGTGATTGTCATGGAAATAGACTAGCTAAAATTAATTAATGTTTAAGTCGTTATGGATTGTGACTTGTGGGGCAATCTCACAATCTTCTAGTGGAACACTCTGATATTGTTCTAGTGGAGCACTCTGGTATTTTCCTAGTGGAGCAATCTGACAATGTTCTAGAGGAGCACTCTGACAATGCCCAAGAATATTTTGGTCTTCCTCTTCATCTTTATCCTTGTAGACTCGAAAAGGGCCTGTTGTGTAAAACTCTTAGTTGGCTTCCGCAGTGTGTGTCCTATCCAGCAACATCGTCTTCGCTGTATCTCTTCATCCACAGGTATTTGACTAGCACTTTTCCATAATTCTACGTTAGTGATTTTGTCTTGCCAATTCCATCATTTTATTCTGCGCAGATATCCATTTATGAAGGTCTGTATCTCCGTGATTGTCATTTTTGTTGTTCTCCATGTTTCACAGCCATATATTAGGACTGACCTAACATAGGAGTTCAACATTTGTATTGTTGTATTTAATCTCATTTCTTTCTATTTCCTTTGTTTCCCAGTGCAACAACGGCCCCTCTTTCTTTTTATAACCTTATTTTGTTATCATTCTCTTTTCCTGCCTCTTTGTCTATATTACTGTCCAGATATATATTATACTCTACGTCTAGTAGATGAATTTCTTCTATCGTTATTTGATTAAGTATAGAAGCAGATGTGTTACATAAGATTGGTTTTAAGGATCTGATCAAAGACTGCAATTTTTTAAAAAGTGGGAGAAAACTTGTCAATAATAAAGTAAGGGGACGCATGCAAAATAAACATTATTTTCCATCTTACTGTAAGTTTTATTTAATTTCGATAAATAAAATTGTATGGTTTATAGTTTATTGTTTCTTATATTTCGAAATACATATATATAGGGGTGGGGAGGGTTGTAACACAATCTTTTAAGTGTTTAGGACATCTTGGGTTAAATATCTGGCCTTATCTCAAAGTGTAGTGACTGACAGGGACAGTTCTGTGTTGATGCACCAGTTTCCTTCGCTTCCCCGCTTTGCGCTAGTCTCTGTAATCACCACATTTGGCGTGATGCTCGTGTAGTCTATTCAAGATTGTAGATTCACACTCATTGACCGAATCACTCTCTCGTCCTGCCATTTTGAGGGCATTCAGAATGTCAGCCTGGTCCATTGCTCGTCCGTTCTCCACAACAGACAACAGCCAACCCAGCGAGTCTGTCTGCTCGTCCGTTCTCCACAACAAACAACCCGGCGAGTCTGTCTGCTCGCCCGTGCCCATTCTCCACAACAGCCAACCCAGAGATTCTGTCTGCTCGTTCGTTCTCCACAACAGACACCCCAGCGAGTCTGCCTGCTCGTTCGTTTTCTTGTACACCCGAACGTTCTGGTACACAAATATTGTATGTATTTGACGGATGGAAACGTTGTTTTTACAAGTGTCCAACCCTGATTCTCTTCATCAAGTGTCCAACCCTGAATCTCTTTATCAAGTGTCCACCCCTGATTCTCTTTATCAAGTGTCCAACCCTGACTCTCAAGTGTCCACCCCTGACTCTCTTTATCAACTGTCCACCCCTGACTCTCAAGTGTCCACCCATGACTCTCTTTATCAAGTGTCAAACCCTGACTCTCTTTATCAAGAGTCCAACCGTGATTCTCTTCATCAACTGCCCAACCCTGATTATCTTCATCAACTGTCCAACCCTGATTCTTTTCATCATCTGTCCAACTCTGACTCTCTTCATCAACTGTCCAACTCTGACTCTCTTCATCATCTGTCCACTCCTGACTCTCTTCATCATCTGTCCAACTCTGACTCTCTTCATCGTCAGTCCACTCCTGACTCTCTTCATCAACTGTCCACTCCTGACTCTCTTCATCGTCTGTCCACTCCTGACTCTCTTCATCAACTGTCCAACTCTGAATCTCTTCATCAACTGCCCAACTCTGACTCTCTTCATCATCTGTCCAACTCTGACTCTCTTCATCAACTGTCCACTCCTGACTCTCTTCATCATCTGTCCAACTATGACTCTCTTCATCGTCTGTCCATTCCTGACTCTCTTCATCAACTGTCCAACTCTGACTCTCTTCATCATCTGTCCAACTCTGACTCTCTTCAACATCTGTCCAACTCTGACTCTCTTCATCATCTGTCCAAGTCTGACTCGCTTCATCATCTGTCCAACCCTGGCTCTCTTCATCATCTGTCCAACTCTGACTCGCTTCATCATCTGTCCAACTCTGACTCTCTTCATCATCTGCCCAACTCTGACTCTCTTCATCAACTATCCAACTCTGACTCTCTTCATCAACTGTCCAGCCCTGACTCTCTTCATCAACTGTCCAGCCCTGGCTGTTTTCATCATCTGTCCAACTCTGACTCTCTCATCAACTGTCCAACTCTGACTATCTTCATCATCTGTCCAACTATGACTCTCTTCATCATCTGTCCAACTCTGACTCTCTTCATCAACTGTCCAACTCTGACTCTCTTCATCATCTGTCCAACTCTGACTCTCTTCATCAATTGTCCAACTCTGACTCTCTTTATCAACTGTCCACCCCTGACTCTCAAGTGTCCACCCATGACTCTCTTTATCAAGTGTCAAACCCTGACTCTCTTTATCAAGTGTCCAACCGTGATTCTCTTCATCAACTGCCCAACCCTGATTATCTTCATCAACTGTCCAACCCTGATTCTTTTCATCATCTGTCCAACTCTGACTCTCTTCATCAACTGTCCAACTCTGACTCTCTTCATCATCTGTCCACTTCTGACTCTCTTCATCATCTGTCCAACTCTGACTCTCTTCATCGTCAGTCCACTCCTGACTCTCTTCATCAACTGTCCACTCCTGACTCTCTTCATCGTCTGTCCACTCCTGACTCTCTTCATCAACTGTCCAACTCTGAATCTCTTCATCAACTGCCCAACTCTGACTCTCTTCATCATCTGTCCAACTCTGACTCTCTTCATCAACTGTCCACTCCTGACTCTCTTCATCAACTGTCCACTCCTGACTCTCTTCATCGTCTGTCCACTCCTGACTCTCTTCATCAACTGTCCAACTCTGACTCTCTTCATCATCTGTCCAACTCTGACTCTCTTCATCAATTGTCCACTCCTGACTCTCTTCATCAACTGTCCAAATCTGACTCTCTTCATCATCTGTCCAACTCTGACTCGCTTCATCAACTTTCCAACTCTGACTCTCTTCATCAAATGTCCAACACTGACTCGCTTCATCAACTATCCAACCCTGGCTCTCTTCATCATCTGTCCAACTCTGACTCGCTTCATCATCTGTCCAACTCTGACTCTCTTCAAATCTGTCCAACTCTAACTCTCTTCATCATCTGTCCAACTCTGACTCGCTTCATCATCTGTCCAACTCTGACTCTCTTCATCATCTGTCCAACTCTGACTCTCTTCATCAACTATCCAACTCTGACTCTCTTCATCAACTGTCCAGCCCTGACTCTCTTCATCAACTGTCCAGCCCTGGCTGTTTTCATCATCTGTCCAACTCTGACTCTCTTCATCAACTGTCCAACTCTGACTATCTTCATCATCTGTCCAACTATGACTCTCTTCATCATCTGTCCAACTCTGACTCTCTTCATCAACTGTCCAACTCTGACTCTCTTCATCATCTGTCCAACTCTGACTCTCTTCATCAATTGTCCAACTCTGACTCTCTTCATCAACTGTCCAAATCTGACTCTCTTCATCATCTGTCCAACTCTGACTCTCTTCATCAACTGTGCAACTCTGACTCGCTTCATCATCTGTCCAACTCTGACTCTCTTCATTATCTGTTAAACTCTGACTCTCTTCATCATCTGTCCAACTCTGACTCTCTTCATCATCTGTCCAACTCTGACTCTCTTCATCAACTGTCCATCCTGACTCTTCATCATCTGTCCAACTCTGACTCTCTTCATCATCTGTCCAACTCTGACTCTCTTTATCATCTGTCCACTCTGACTCTCTTTATCATCTGTCCAACTATGACTCTCTTTATCATCTGTCCAACTCTGACTCTCTTCATCATCTGTCCAACTCTGACTCTCTTCATCATCTGTCCAACTCTGACTCTCTTCATCATCTGTCCAACTCTGACACTCTTCATCATCTGTCCAACTCTGAATCTCTTCATCAACTGTTCAACTCTGACTCTCTTCATCATCTGTTAACTCTGACTCTCTTCATCATCTGTCCAACTCTGACTCTCTTCATCATCTGTCCAACTCTGACTCTCTTCATCATCTGTCCAACACTGACTCTCTTCATCATCTGTCCAACTCTGACTCTCTTCATCATCTGTCCAACTCTGACTCGCTTCATCATCTGTCCAACTCTGACTCTCTTCATCAACTGTCCACCCTGACTCTCTTCATCAACTGTCCAACTCTGACTCTCTTCATCATCTGTCCAACTCTGACTCTCTTCATCAATTGTCCAAATCTGACTCTCTTTATCATCTGTCCAACTCTGACTCTCTTCATCATCTGTCCATCCTGACTCTCTTCATCAACTGTCCAAATCTGACTCTCTTCATCATCAGTCCAACTCTGACTCTCTTCATCATCTGTCCAACTCTGACTCTCTTTATCATCTGTCCAACTTTGACTCTCTTCATCATCTGTGCAACTCTGACTCGCTTCATCATATGTCCAACTCTGACTCTCTTTAACATCTGTCCAACTCTGACTCTCTTCATCATCTGTCCAACTCTGACTCTCTTCATCATCTGTCCAACTCTGACTCTCTTCATCAACTGTCCAACCTGACTCTTCATCATCTGTCCAACTCTGACTCTCTTCATCATCTGTCCAACTCTGACTCTCTTCATCATCTGTCCAACTCTGACTCTCTTCATCATCTGTCCAACTCTGACTCACTTCATCATCTGTCCAACTCTGACTCTCTTTATCATCTGTCCAACTCTGACTCGCTTCATCAACTGTCCAACTCTGACTCTCTTCATCATCTGTCCAACTATGACTCGCTTCATCATCTGTCCAACTCTGACTCTCTTCATCATATGTCCAACTCTGACTCGCTTCATCATCTGTCCAACTCTGACTCGCTTCATCATGTGTCCAACTCTGACTCTCTTCATCAACTGTCCACACTGACTTGCTTCATCATCTGTCTAACTCTGACTCTCTTCATCATCTGTCCAACTCTGACTCGCTTCATCATCTGTCCAACTCTGACTCTCTTCATCATCTGTCCAACTCTGACTCGCTTCATCATCTGTCCAACTCTGACTCGCTTCATCATCTGCCCAACTCTGACTCTCTTCATCAACTGTCCACCCTGACTCTCTTCATCAACTGTCCAACTCTGACTCTCTTCATCAACTGTCCAAATCTGACTCTCTTCATCATCAGTCCAACTCTGACTCTCTTCATCATCTGTCCAACTCTGACTCTCTTTATCATCTGTCCAACTTTGACTCTCTTCATCATCTGTGCAACTCTGACTCTCTTCATCATCTGTACAGCCCTGACTCTCTTCATCATCTGTACAGCCCTGACTCTCTTCATCATCTGTCCAACTCTGACTCTCTTCATCATCTGTCCAACTCTGACTCTCTTCATCAACTGTCCAACCTGACTCTTCATCATCTGTCCAACTCTGACTCTCTTCATCATCTGTCCAACTCTGACTCTCTTCATCATCTGTCCAACTCTGACTCTCTTCATCATCTGTCCAACTCTGACTCACTTCATCATCTGTCCAACTCTGACTCTCTTTATCATCTGTCCAACTCTGACCCGCTTCATCAACTGTCCAACTCTGACTCTCTTCATCATCTGTCCAACTATGACTCGCTTCATCATCTGTCCAACTCTGACTCTCTTCATCATATGTCCAACTCTGACTCGCTTCATCATCTGTCCAACTCTGACTCGCTTCATCATGTGTCCAACTCTGACTCTCTTCATCAACTGTCCACACTGACTTGCTTCATCATCTGTCTAACTCTGACTCTCTTCATCATCTGTCCAACTCTGACTCGCTTCATCATCTGTCCAACTCTGACTCTCTTCATCATCTGTCCAACTCTGACTCGCTTCATCATCTGCCCAACTCTGACTCTCTTCATCAACTGTCCACCCTGACTCTCTTCATCAACTGTCCAACTCTAACTCTCTTCATCAACTGTCCAACTCTGACTCTCTTCATCATCTGTCCAACTCTGACTCTCTTCAGCATCTGTCCAACTCTGACTCTCTTCATCATCTGTACAGCCCTGACTCTCTTCATCAACTGTCCAACTCTGACTCTCTTCATCATCTGTCCAACTCTGACTCTCTTCAACATCTGTCCAACTCGAACTCTCTTCATCAACTGTCCAACTCTGACTCTCTTCATCATCTGTCCAACTATGACTCTCTTCAACATCTGTCCAACTCTGACTCTCTTCATCATCTGTACAGCCCTGACTCTCTTCATCATCTGTACAGCCCTGACTCTCTTCATCATCTGTCCAACTATGACTCTCTTCATCATCTGTCCAACTCTGACTCTCTTCATCATCTGTCCAACTCTGACTCTCTTCATCATTTCTCCAACTCTGACTCGCTTCATCATCTGTCCAACTCTCTCTTCATCAACTGTCCACCCTGACTCTCTTCATCAACTGTCCAACTCTGACTCTCTTCATCAACTGTCCAACTCTGACTCTCTTCATCATCTGCCCAACTCTGACTCTCTTCAACATCTGTCCAACTCTGACTCTCTTCATCATCTGTCCAACTCTGACTCTCTTCATCATCTGTCCAGCCCTGACTCTCTTCATCAACTGTGCAACTCTGACTCTCTTCATCATCTGTCCAACTCTGACTCTCTTCATCAATTGTCCACTCCGGACTCTCTTCATCAACTGTCCAAATCTGACTCTCTTCATCATCTGTCCAACTCTGACTCTCATCAACTGTCCACCCTGACTCTCTTCATCAACTGTCCAACTCTGACTCTCTCATCATCTGTCCAACTCTGACTCTCTTCATCAATTGTCCACTCCTGACTCTCTTCATCAACTGTCCAATTCTGACTCTCTTCATCATCTGTCCAACTCTGACTCTCTTCATCAACTGTCTACCCTGACTCTCTTCATCAACTGTCCACCCTGACTCTCTTCATCAACTGTCCACCCTGACTCTCTTCATCAACTGTCCAACTCTGACTCTCTTCATCACTGTCCAACTCTGACTCTCTTCATCATCTGTCCAACTCTGACTCTCTTCATCATCTGTCCAACTCTGACTCTCTTCATCATCTGTCCAACTCTGACTCGCTTCATCATCTGTCCAACTCTGACTCTCTTCATCAACTGTCCACCCTGACTCTCTTCATCAACTGTCCAACTCTGACGCTCTTCATCATCTGTCCAACTCTGACTCTCTTCATCATCTGTCCAACTCTGACTCTCTTCATCATCTGTCCAAATCTGACTCTCTTCGTCATCTGTCCAACTGTGACTCTCTTCATCATCTGTCCAAATCTGACTCTCTTTATCATCTGTCCAGCCCTGACTCTCTCCATCATCTGTCCAGCTCTGACTCTCTTCATCATCTGTCCAACTCTGACTCTCTTCATCATCTGTCCAACTCTGACTCTCTTCATCATCTGTCCAAATCTGACTCTCTTCATCATCTGTCAACTGTGACTCTCTTCATCATCTGTCCAAATCTGACTCTCTTTATCATCTGTCCACTGACTCTCTCCATCATCTGTCCAGCTCTGACTCTCTTCATCATCTGTCCAACTCTGACTCTCTTCATCATCTGTCCAACTCTGACTCTCTTCATCATCTGTCCAACTCTGACTCTCTTCATCATCTGTCCAACTCTGACTCTCTTCATCATCTGTCCAACTATGACTCTCTTCATCATCTGTCCAACTCTGACTCTCTTCATCATCTGTCCAACTCTGACTCTCTTCATCATCTGTCCAACTCTGACTCTCTTCATCATCTGTCCAACTCTGACTCTCTTCATCATCTGTCCAACTCTGACTCTCTTCATCATCTGTCCAACTATGACTCTCTTCATCATCTGTCCAACTCTGACTCTCTTCATCATCTGTCCAACTCTGACTCTCTTCATTATCTGTCCAACTATGACTCTCTTCATCATCTGTCCAACTCTGACTCTCTTCATCATCTGTCCAACTCTGACTCTCTTTATCAAGTGTACAAGCTGAGTCTCTTTATCAAGCGCCCAACCCTGACTCTCTTTATCAAGTTTCCAACTATTTCCAACAATTACGACCGCAGGTTGCAGGCGGTTGCCAGAGCCCCCATTATAAAGTAAGTAAAGTAAAGTACCCCCGTCACGCCATGTGGCGTAGGGAATATGGTGTTAGCGACCATACATTTTACAGACCTTCAGCACATGATTTTTGGGGTAATGTGTCGGTATTACGCCCACGCCGTTTTACTTTCCCAGAAAAAATCCAGTACCTCTCTAAGGCTGGGTGCACCAGGAAGCCGTCGATTTGGATCGAACCCTACCTCTTGTTCTTTGTAGCCCAGTTCACTAACCACTGAGCTATCGCGGCTCCTGCACACCCCCCCCCCCCCCCCCCAATTATGTTCTGTTTAATTTCCTCATAATGTTTTACAGCGTCGAAGAATTAATTGAATGTTCTTGCCATATCTGTGTCGTTTGATTTGTTTGTTGTATTTGATATTTCGGGACTAACTATTTGTGCAATATGCCGCATGTTTTCTTTGTTGTTGCTTCCCTTTGTTTTTGGGCACCGCTGGTATGAGCGTGAGAACCATTCATCAGACATTCTCCCTAGGCCTGAATTTTCCATCGAGGCACCAAATATGGAGAATTTAAAAAAAAAACAAAGTAATGAGGTTGTCTATATGGCTAGAGAATAAAGGTTGCATGTCCGTTGTAGTCGCTACGAGATTGAATAATGGCTTTTATATAAACCCCAATAGTATTTTCTTTAAAAGAAAGTAAAGCCAATGTGATATCATGTGATTAAGCGAGTTAGCGTCTCTCCTTACTGCTAGTAAAGACCCACTCCCCTGCCTTGCTAGGCGTAAGGGGAAAATGGTGTTAGTGATCTTATTTCACTATGACCACGGCACATGTTTGGGGGTAATATGGTCGGTATCACGACAGGCCGACTTTACTTCCCCAAAAAAAAGTATCTGGTACACATTCTTGGAGGATGGGTGAATCCCGGAGGCTTGTCGATCCGAATATAAATCGTCACTTGAAGAATCGAGCCAGGACCCTTCTGAACAGGAAGCGAGCACACTAACCACTCAGCCACCGAGGCTCCTAAAAGCTAGTAGTTGTCTCATAATTTAACAGTTACATTAGCCAACTAAATGATTCATGTGAAGTTAACGGTTCTCAATAAGTGAGGCTGGTAGCCTTATAATTTAACAGTTACATTAGTCAACTAAATGCTTCATGTGAAGTTAACGGTTCTCAATAAGTGAGGCTGGTAGCCTCATAATTTAACAGTTACATTAGTCAACTAAATGCTTCATGTGAAGTTAACGGTTCTCAATAAGTGAGGCTGGTAGCCTCATAATTTAACAGTTACATTAGTCAACTAAATGCTTCATGTGAAGTTAACGGTTCTCAATAAGTGAGGCTGGTAGCCTCATAATTTAACAGTTAAATTAGTCAACTAAATGCTTCATGTGAAGTTAACGGTTCTCAATAAGTGAGGCTGGTAGCCTCATAATTTAACAGTTACATTAGCCAACTAAATGCTTCATGTGAAGTTAACGGTTCTCAATAAGTGAGGCTGGTAGCCTCATAATTTAACAGTTACATTAGCCAACTAAATGCTTCATGTGAAGTTAACGGTTCTCAATAAGTGAGGCTGGTAGTCTCATAATTTAACAGTTACATTAGCCAACTAAATGCTTCATGTGAAGTTAACGGTTCTCAATAAGTGAGGCTGGTAGCCTCATAATTTAACAGTTACATTAGCCAACTAAATGCTTCATGTGAAGTTAACGGTTCTCAATAAGTGAGGCTGGCAGCCTCATAATTTAACAGTTACATTAGTCAACTAAATGCTTCATGTGAAGTTAACGGTTCTCAATAAGTGAGGCTGGTAGCCTCATAATTTAACAGTTACATTAGTCAACTAAATGCTTCATGTGAAGTTAACGGTTCTCAATAAGTGAGGCTGGTCATAATTTAACAGTTACATTAGCCAACTAAATGCTTCATGTGAAGTTAACGGTTCTCAATAAGTGAGGCTGGTAGTCTCATAATTTAACAGTTACATTAGCCAACTAAATGCTTCATGTGAAGTTAACGGTTCTCAATAAGTGAGGCTGGTAGCCTCATAATTTAACACTTACATTAGCCAACTAAATGCTTCATGTGAAGTTAACGGTTCTCAATAAGTGAGGCTGGTAGCCTCATAATTTAACACTTACATTAGCCAACTAAATGCTTCGTGTGAAAGAAACAAGACGTAATCGTGGGCAAGGGCTGCTAGTAACCTCTATCTCTGAAACAACAAGAAACCTCCATTCTCACGTAACAGTTTGCTTGACGTAGTCCATCACGAAACTATGAGAATCTCACCAATAATGAGAGTACAAACATGTTTATTGTTTAATTAGCTCTGGTGACGTCACCAAATCTACTAGTTGCTGTTGCCAGTGATCAATGCTTCTTTGAAGTGCTGAACTTTACCACACGACTTACATGTTATCGTTCGGTTCCGATATGACTAGGCTATCGATTACATATTATATTTAATCAGCTTAGTCAGTAATTTAGTTTCTGGCTTTTGTCAACTGTGCCAGCACATATCTCCAATACTTATGGGGGACTGGGTGGTCTAGAGGTAAGGCGTCGGCCTCTGGAAGGTCCTGGGTTTGGTTCCCACCAAAGCCCTCGCGAAAAACAGGAAGTCCCGTGTGCACTCGCGCACGTTAAAGAACCGTTGTTAGTTTAAAGTAAAAATAGAGCAGGTCAAAAATGGTCACTGTCCAGACAAAAAATGTGAAGCAAATCTACCCATCCATGTCTGAAGACGGATGTGTCGGGCCGAAAGGCGCAGAGATGCGGGAATATCGTAAACTAGCGACACAACACATCCACGTCCACATATCGGATGAACACTAAGATGAGAGACGAAAAGTCACCAATACAAACACTTACTCATTGTTAAGGGTGCACAACTCGTGATAGAAACAAAGCAATTCTATGTTTATAATTTACGTCCCTTGACAACACGCTTCGAAGTTTCCTGAAGGATACACACAACTCAAACGAAGACAAACCTTGCATGTCTTTTCCATGAGAATAATTGTTGAATAACCAATGAAATTATTGGAAACAAAATATTATTATTTAAGTTCACTAGACCACTAGTGCATGGATGATGTGTTAGGAATGTTGGGTTCTCGTTTTTTTTCACGCGGAATAGATCTTAACATACACGCCAGTGACAGCAGAAAAATTGATATGTAGCCTTTAGCTAGGGAAAGAGTGACACCAGATGAGAGTGTACAGGGCAATGCTACTTCCAAAAACGTGTCTAAGAGAAGTGCAGACCTTAGGGTAACTTTTACCTTTATCTTGACCTTCAGATGTCTTCCATAGGTGCTCAGATTCCCTCCTCAGCAAGACCCACAGTGTCCAACGACTGACGACTCCAGTTCTGTGTTGGTTGATAAGTCTTCTTACACGCCCACTAATTTTCTTGTTTCTGGCTGTGCTCATCTTAACTGTCCCATCTCATTCATCTGAAGGTGTTTGAAGTGAAGTGATTATGTTATGGTTAGTTGAAAAGACGTGATTATGTTATGGTTAGTTGAAGTGAAGTGATTATGTTATGGTTAGTTGAAGTGAAGTGATTATGTTATAGTTAGTTGAAGTGAAGTGATTATGTCATGGTTAGTTGAAGTGAAGTGATTATGTTATGGTTAGTTGAAGTGAAGTGATTATGTTATGGTTAGTTGAAGTGAAGTGATTATGTTATGGTTAGTTGAAGTGAAGTGATTATGTTATGGTTAGTTGAAGTGAAGTGATTATGTTATGGTTAGTTGAAGTGAAGTGATTATGTTATGTCCGGTATCACAGCAAACGAATTAAAATCCATAATTGTTCAGCCGCTCGTGCCAGTGGAATCATCCAAATTAAATCTCATCTTATTGAAGGATCTAAACAAAGAAAGGCAGTTGGAGTCCCCATCATAGGAACTACAGAACACGCCAAACGACATAAGGTCAAGCGGCACCGAAAGTAAACGCAGCTGAATTATGCATCTTCATACGATATCATCATTCATCTTAAGCAAACGGAATATCGAAACACAATACGGATGAAACACACAGCTCACGGTGTGCATAGAGCACTAAACTCAGTAGCAAGCCGGACTTAGAACATGAGGAAAATGCAGAAAGGAACACTTTTCAGACTTTACCTCAATGGTTCTTGCCGCCTATCCGCCATATTTACAGTATTCCAATGATGATGTATATTGAAATCAACACAGCAAACACTAATGCGCACACTGTAGAGGATGTCAGATCACATGCACGTACTCCGCTTCACCGGGGAAGATCCCAACAGTTGAACCTCGTATCTATACACTTATCTACATTGAAAAGATAGAATTAACCATCTTTCCGGCAAAAAACGTAACAGTGGCCGTTGATGCAAACATGACCGCGCTATCTTCAAACCGGAAGTCCAAGTGATTATGTTTTGAGGTGAAGAGATTGTCTTATTCCAATGGTTACCTGTTCAAACATGACTTTTAGTAAGAGAATTTACTTCTTCAGTCAGCTCTGTTTGAAGGATAAGTTTCAGATACTGAATGCCTAGTCCTTTCGGAGATAACTACTAAACGTAGGCTTCGCTTATGGTTATGTTTATGGAAGTCTCCGGTATCGCTGCAAACGGATTAAAATCCATAATTGCTCAACCTCCCATGTCAGTGGAATCATCCGAATTAATATCTCATCTCACGAGCAAAGAAAGGTAGCTGTAGTCACCGTCATAGCAGCCTCAGCACACGCCAAAGACATAAGGCGAAACCACACAGAAAGTGAAAACATCCATCTATTCCCCGTCATACGATATCGTCATTCATCGTAAGCAATCGGTATATCGAAACACGATCACAACGGATGAGACTTCGCTTTCAAGTTGATCACACAAACAAATCTTTGACAGTTGGAAACAAAATAGTTTTAGAGCACATTTCCAAATACATTCGTATAAACAAAGTTCTTCTTTTGTAAAGAGAAAATATAAAAGGAAGAAAACATTCTTAACATAACTGAAACGGGAGTCGTAGGGGTGTAGTAATTAGTCCTTCCTTCCTTCCTTCCTTCTTAATTTGTCATTCAGCATTGAGGGGATATATAATTTGCGTTTTTTGCTCTTCTTTTGATACATTCTGATGTCATGTTTCCTGGTATTTATAATACTATATCAATCCATATTTTTCATGGTCGACATTTGAGTCGGATGTTCTCGCAACGTTCGTTGAAGGCTCATTGCGTTGTGATCATTCTGTTATTTTACGTGACCAAACTATTTTATTTGTTGTTTCTTTATGCATTTTATGGGGGAATTAGAGAATTAGTGAATCAGTAATTAGTGAATTAGAGAATTAGTGAATCAGTAATTAGTGAATTAGAGAATTAGTGAATCAGTAATTAGTGAACTGGTTCTAATGAGGTTTAATTTGATTCCCTAACGGCATCGTCTAGACTCAGCCTTAAATGGATATCAGAGATTATTTTAGGGAAATCTATAGCACGGTAGCTTAGTGCTAACCTGATAACCCAAATGTACCAAGGATTTAAAATAGAGTGGAATCTATATAAGGCACAACGCGTTGGTTTTATCTTTATTCACAATTTGAATAATGTGAATCAAGATTATCACAACTCCTGAGATCTTTGCCAGTGCTGTGGAGTTCATCCGCTGTACTAAGATCTTCCTTTGCGATTTGTGGAAAAACTGCAGTAATGGATAATGCTTGATGTTCAAATACACCAAAATAATAATTATCAATTTAAGATTTTGGAGCCACCCTGTAGATTATTTATGTTCTGTACTATCGACCTAGTTCAACTTTTGCACACGAACCGCAAACAACACTTTCAATGACCCTCACAAAATGGTCCTGGTGTCACGAGCTATTTTGGGCACTCTGTCACGTGTCGGGAAATCAATGACGAAGGTCTCGGAGAGAGCTGCTGGCGCTGAAGATTTTCGAATTATCTTCATCATCTTGGCTAATGGCAAAGGTTGTCCTATAACATTTAGGACTAATGCAGTAGACGCGTGAAGTATGAATTATATCGTGGAAATAAACGCCATTTAAGATTGGCAAGAAGGAAAAGCATTCAAGGTCGTTGTTGCAGCACTGACACTGAGAAGTAGAAAGACGATTACCAACACATACACAAGTAGCTACAACACATACACAAGTAGCTACAACACATACACAAGTAGTACAACATATACACACGTAGCTACAACACATACACAAGTAGCTACAACACATACACAAGTAGTACAACATATACACACGTAGCTACAACACATACACAAGTAGCTACAACACATACACAAGTAGCTACAACACATACACAAGTAGTACAACATATACACACGTAGCTACAACACATACACAAATAGCTACAACACATATACAAGTAGCTACAACACATACACAAGTAGCTACAACACATACACAAGTAGCTACAACACATGCACAAGTAGCTACAACACATACACAAGTAGCTACAACACATACACAAGTAGCTACAACATATACACAAGTAGCTGCAACACATACACAAGTAGCTACAACACATACACAAGTAGCTACAACATATACATGAATGAAGCAAGTGAAGGTACCTCATAATTCTACTACCAAAGGGATGTGAAGAGTAGGCTCTCAGCTTCTCTGCGCTTATCTTTTCGGGAATAGTTCAAAACCATTACTGATCTCTCTCAAATCAGTAATGCCATCTCTTAACATCATTTATGTTCCCTCACAACGTCATTTCTACTCCTTCTTAACATCATTAACGCCACCTTTCAACATCATTACTGTCATTTCACAACATCATAACTGCTTCCTCTCAAAATTATTAATTTTCCCCCTCTCAACATCATTACTGCTCCCTCCCCTCTCAACATCATTAATGTCCCCTCACCTCTAAAAGTCAGTACTGTTCCCTCCCCTCTCAACATCATTACTGTTCCATCTACTCTCAACATCATTACTGTTCCATCTCCTCTCAACATCATTACTGTTCCCTCCCCTCTAAAAGTCATTACTGTTCCCTCCCCTCTCAACATCATTACTGTTCCATCCACTCTCAACATCATTACTGTTCTCTCCCCTCTAAAAGTCATTACTGTTCCCTCCCCTCTCAACTTATTACTGCTCAATCACCTCTCAACGCCATTACGGCTCCTTCCCCTCTCAATATCATTACTGTTCCCTCACCTCTCAACACCATTACGGTTCCCTCACCTCTCAACACAATTACTGTTCCCTCCCCTCACTACTCATTACTGTTTCATCACATCTAAACTCATTACTGTTCCATCACCTCTCAACACAATTACTGTTCCCTCACCTCTCAACACCAGTACTGTTCCCTCCCTCTCAACTCATTACTGTTCCCTCACCTCTCAACATCATTACTATTCCCTCACCTCTCAATATCATTACTGTTCCCTCCCCTCTCAACATCATTACTGTTCCCTCACCTCTCAACACCATTACTATTCCCTCACCTCTCAATATCATTACTGTTCCCTCCCCTCTCAACATCATTTCTGTTCCCTCTACTCTCAACATCATTGCCGTTCCTTCCACTTTCAACATCATTACTGTTCCCTCCACTTTCAACATCATTATTATTCTCTTCACGTTCAATATCATTAATGCCCCGTCTCAATATCATTATTGTTCCCACTCAACATCGTTACTTATGACATCCTTACGGATATTTGTGTCCCTGATGTTGTCAAGATGAAGACAAATATGCCAACAACAGCTGTACTGAAAGTGATCATCGACTCATAGCTGACTGACAGCATGGGCCATGATTAAGAATATTAGCTGACCAAGAGCCTACTACACCTCCCCGCATTGAGTATATCTGGAATCAGATTAAACAGTTTGACAACACGAGTGGAGATTGAAAAAGGAAAGCAATGCGATACCCAAAAAATAATATATGAAAATCGGATTGCTGGGCCGAAACGTGCAAAATATCGGAGCTTGCTGAAGACGACGCGTGGCAAGGCATTTTCTCCATTTGAACGTTAATTTAAGGAGGAGTGGAAGTTCGACCTTGCTAACGGCCACCAACCGACATTGCAAAATCAAAATGGCTACATGTCGCTCTGTTTCTACAGAGACCAACGCAGTCGCTTAAACCGTTTCAGTTGTATTGTGTTTTAAATGTGTGTTTTAAATGTGTGTTTTAAATGTGTGTTTTAAATGTGTGTTTTAAATGTGTGTTTTATATGTGTGTTTTAAATGTGTGTTTTAAATGTGTGTTTTAAATGTGTGTTTTAAATGTGTGTTTTAAATGTGTGTTTTAAATGTGTGTTTTAAATGTGTGTTTTAAATGTGTGTTTTAAATGTGTGTTTTAAATGTGTGTTTTTGAGGAAACTGGAGTAAGGAAGTGACTGTGTACTCTCTATTCGATGAAAGTCTTTTGGAATCGTCACCTGTACCGCCGATTAGGGCTGTACGGTGGTCGATCTTACCAACAAATTTTTCCACCACGCTTTGGCGAGAGCTTTGACTTGGGTGGAGCGGATATGGGGAATTCTCGACTACAGTGATATTAATTCGATAAACAGAACCGAACAGGGAGAGAGGAGTACTCATTGGACGTATATAGAAGAAGTAGATTGTTGAATTACTTGATGTAGGTCTATCACGTTTTCTACTCAGACAGAAGTATCCTCTGCCTCTCGTGGATTGTGTCTGTTGATGTTTCAGCCTGGTATTTGAGTGGTGTCTTCAAAAATCGTTTATGGTTTGCAGATTGATGAAACACGAAGATAAAACCCAACTTTCTCTGCCAAACACACCAGTAGAAGCCGTGGCCTTGTACTCGCTGTGACCTACATAGTTATGGCGGGTTAATTATAATATCTGGCAGAGGGCAAACTGAAAACCCTGTTATCATGATAGGTAAGGGTCTATTTGTTTCAGTCGGTTTTTTAAAAATCCCTTTTCCTATGATTTATGTTGTAATTATCACTCTCTTTCTCTATCGTTTTCTCTCTTTTATCTATCTCTCTCTCTCTCTTTTTCGTTCTCTCTTTCTTTCTTTCTTTCTCTCTCCATCTATCTATCTCTCTATCTGTCCCTCTCAATCTCTCTCTCTCTCTTTCGCCTCTCCTTCTTTCCTCCCTACCCCTGTCCTCAAAAATCACAATTTCTCTTTGAGCAATTAGCGTGAGTAGATGATGATGATGAGTCTAACGTTTGTGAAGGAGCGGATCATGTTCAAAATAGATTTCTATTCTATTCTATTCTATTCTATTCTATTCTATTCTATTCTATTCCATCAATGAAACCATTTTCATTGCAGTCAACATTATCCTTTAAGCTCGACCACTTATAATATAAATTCCGAAATAAAAATGGATTTGCTGAATCTGCAAAATCTGATTTTGCTTTAATAATCCTTTCACCTAAAAGAGGTAGAGGCAGACCAAGACTAAGATGGACGAGTAACATCAAAAGATGGACAAGTCAGCCTATGGCAATCTGCACCATCAAAGCAAGAGACAGTGGAATGGCGCTCCATGGTAGCCAACTTTCGATGCGGAGCGGGCACTCAATGATGATGAATTCTTTCACAACTAACAGGGCACGTGATAGCTATCCACAATCTTTGAGGGGAAAAAAGCCTGATGTGACTAATAGATAAACTATTTAACGTTTGATTTGTCCCATTGGTTCTTATATATCTAACGGATACATCTCTGTGGTCAGCACAGGAATAGAGGAACTGCTTTGCTTGTTAGAGTAGGCCTGATCAGCGAATAACTTCTGCACAGGAATAGAGGAACTGCTTTGCTTGTTAGAGTAGGCCTGATCAGCGAATAACTTCAGGGGAAGAGCTATGTTTACAACACTCTGAAAAAATCACAAATAATCAACAACAACAAAAAACCGAAAGCAAAGAACAATAGATGGTCTCAAGCAGGAACAAACCCGTACTCCTCGGCACAGCGCCTTGCCACGAGAACCAAATGAGCACATGGCCAACTCAGCTGCCTGGAAAGGTAGCTATCATTGACGATATCTTTTGGAAGTTTCGCTCAGTAATAATCTGAGAGGAACTGAGAATAATATGTAGCTAATTAATACCGACCATACAATTCAATGAGAATAATATGTACCTAATTAATACCGACCATACAATTCAATGAGAATAACATTTTGGACATATTTCTATTTATTGGACACAGAGAAGATTATGGAAATAGGAAAATGAAATTCTGTTAATGAAATGGTGCAGCCATATAGAGCTACCTTTACAAAATGATAATAAAACTTGCAGACGACATTTGAAAGTGTTTTTTCTATCAAAGAGAGACTGAAATTGCTGATGCTAGCACATGTCGTATCGTCTGGTCCCATCATGCTTTGCCCTAAGCCTCAAAGACATTTGGGAATGTGTTTATTTATATCCTGGAGTAGGCATGTGGCACTGGCTGTTGTTGCTCCGTACCGCTGCAGGATTTCTGTGATATTGTCTGTCTAACACTTGGTGTGTGTGTGTGTGTGCGCGCGCGCGCGCAGGAAAAACGGGTAAGAATATTTAATAACAGCAGGAAAGATAAAGGGTCGCCGGGATGGAGGTTGGTAACTGGGAAAGATGCTGGATGATTTGGCAGCGTGGCCGGGGAACAAGATAAAAGTTAAACTGTTGTAGAGAACACACGATCGTGGGCTAACGGGACACGATATCAAACGTCGCGCACCATGGACCATGGCTGAAGGAATCTGACACTTGATCCCTGGTGTCACAAAGTAAAGTCATTGACTTTTGTTAGTGTGTAGTGTGTAGTGGTAGTTGAGTTGGCTTCTCTTGTCACGTGACTGATCATACCCCTTTATCTGACTTTCTTTTTGACTTCTGGGAGATGTAAATTGCTGATGTAACTATTATTTATCATTACGTCTTCTATGATGATATTTGTTGTTTGTCTCATCTGATATGCTGAGTTTCTACTCATTTGTATCTTTAATATGGTCAGTGTTTGACATTGATAACTCAGGCACATCATTTATATAATTTTTTATCATTTATCACTTTGTTGACTCTTGTATATCTCAACTATAGCTAAAGTTTGTATGTTACGGCTGTTTGTTTACATCTAAAAGTGGCATTTCAGTTGCACTCTTGGAAATAGTGGATAATTTACGCATGAAGAACTCGTGATTCTAATACATTCTACTCATCCATACAATTTATATTTCACGGAAGTGGTTTCAATTTGTCACACCACACACAAAAGTGACATTTCTAGCTCAAGTAAATATTCATGTGTCAATGGTAATTATAAGAAAACAACGTGTGTTTTATCATTCCGGAAAGGCACAGTTGAGTAGGCCAGATATCACTAACAATACAAGTATCATTGACAAACAACTGTGCTCTGCGGTGCATTCTGGCAGTTTGTCTCAATGTGGATTCTTTCTGTACAATTCTTGCCAGGTACTTAAAGGTTGTGCCTGCTTAAACTTGGTAACCTACTCATTCTCAACGTTTCTAACTTCTCTTAGTTGTGCCTGTTTCACAAATGGCTCAGAATCCGAATGTGAGGTGAAACATTTTATTTTACTTTCCGTCCGTTGAACTTTGACCATCTACAGCAAATATACAAAATGTTGTACAACCAGAAAGTCATGTTCTGAGTCAGAGCTAACGACTGATTTAACTTCACTTTCTGGATTGACTTTGATTTCAAATTTGACTTCAACTGCTGTTCTATTCCACCATGAGTTATATAATGACTTGATACAACAGTCCAATCGTATGTCATTTTGCTAATTAGTCAGTCATCATGCTGGTCTGAATGTATCAATTAGTCAGTCATCATGCTAGTCTGAATGTATCAATTAGTCAGTCATCATGCTAGTCTGAATGTATCAATTAGTCAGTCATCATGCTGGTCTGAATGCATCAATTAATCAGTCATCATGCGGGTCTGAATGTATCAATTAGTCAGTCATCATGCTGGTCTGAATGTATCAATTAGTTAGTCATCATGCTGGTCTGAATGTATCAATTAGTCAGTCATCATGCTAGTCTGAATGTATCAATCAGTCAGTCATCATGCTGGTCTGAATGTATCAATTAGTCAGTCATCATGCTGGTCTGAATGCATCAATTAATCAGTCATCATGCGGGTCTGAATATATCAATTAGTGCGTCATCATGCTGGTTTGAATGTATCAATTAGTCTGTCATCATGCTGGTCTGAATGTATCAATTAGTCAGTCCTCATGCTAGTCTGAATGTATTAATTAGTCAGTCATCATGCTGGTCTGAATGTATCAATTAGTCAGTCATCACGCTAGTCTGAATGCATCAATTAGTCAGTCATCATGATAGCCTGAATGTATCAATTAATCAGTCATCACGCTAGTCTGAATGCATCAATTAGTCAGTCATCATGCTGGTCTGAATGCATCAATTAGTCATTCATCATGCTGGTCTGAATGCATCAATTAGTCAGTCATCACGCTAGTCTGAATGCATCAATTAGTCAGTCATCGCGCTAGTCTGAATGCATCAATTAGTCAGTCATCACGCTAGTCTGAATGCATCAATTAGTCAGTCATCACGCTAGTCTGAATGTATCAATTAGTCAGTCATCATGCTAGTCTGAATGCATCAATTAGTCCGTCATCATGCTAGCCTGAATACATCAATTAGTCAGTCATCACGCTAGTCTGAATGCATCAATTAGTCAGTCATCATGCTAGCCTGAATGCATCAATTAGTCAGTCATCATGCTAGTCAGAATGCATAAATTAGTCAGTCATCATGCTGGTCTGAATGCATCAATTAGTCAGTCATTATGCTGGTCTGAATGCATCAATTAGTCAGTCATCATGTTGGTCTGAATGCATCAATTAGTCAGTCATCATGCTCGACTGAATGCATCAATTAGTCAGTCATCAAGCTGGTCTGAATGCATCAATTAGTCAGTCATCATGCTGGTCTGAATGCATCAATGAGTCAGTCATCATGCTGGTCTGAATGTATCAATTAGTCAGTCACCATGCTTGTCTGAATGCATCAATTAGTAAGTCATCATGCTGGTCTGAATGCATCAATTAGTCAGTCATCATGCTAGTCTGAATGCATCAATTAGTCAGTCATCATGCTAGTCTGAATGCATCAATTAGTCAGTCATCATGCTAGTCTGAATGCATCAATTAGTCAGTCATTATGCTAGCCTGAATGCATCAATTAGTCAGTCATCATGCTGGTCAGAATGCATAAATTAGTCAGTCATCATGCTGGTCTGAATGCATCAATTAGTCAGTCATCATGCTGGTCTGAATGCATCAATTAGTCAGTCATCATGTTGGTCTAAATGTATCAATTAGTCAGTCATCATGCTGGTCTGATTGCATCAATTGGTTAGTCATCATGCTGGTCTGAATGCATCAATTAGTCAGTCATCATGCTAGTCTGAATTTATCAATTAGTCAGTCATCATGCTGGTCTGAATGCATCAATTAGTCAGTCATCATGCTCGTCTGAATGCATCAATTACTCAGTCATCAAGCTGGTCTGAATGCATCAATTAGTCAGTCATCATGCTGGTCTGAATGCATCAATGAGTCAGTCATCATGCTGGTCTGAATGTATCAATTAGTCAGTCATCATGCTGGTCTGAATGCATCAATTAGTCAGTCATCATGCTAGTCTGAATGTATCGATCGGTCAGTCAGTATACTAGCCTGAATGTATCAGTTAGTCATTCATTATTCTAACCTCAATGTATCGATTAGTCAGTCATCAGCTGGTCTGAATGCATCAATTAGTCAGTCATCATGCTAGTCTGAATGCATCAATTAGTCAGTCATCATGCTAGCCTGAATGCATCAATTAGTCAGTCATCATGCTAGTCTGAATGCATCAATTAGTCAGTCATCATGCTAGTCTGAATGCATCAATTAGTCAGTCATCATGCTAGTCTGAATGCATCAATTAGTCAGTCATCATGCTAGTCTGAATGCATCAATTAGTCAGTCATTATGCTAGCCTGAATGCATCAATTAGTCAGTCATCATGCTGGTCAGAATGCATAAATTAGTCAGTCATCATGCTGGTCTGAATGCATCAATTAGTCAGTCATCATGTTGGTCTAAATGCATCAATTAGTCAGTCATCATGCTGGTCTGAATGCATCAATTGGTTAGTCATCATGCTGGTCTGAATGCATCAATTAGTCAGTCATCATGCTGATCTGAATTTATCATTTAGTCAGTCATCATGCTGGTCTGAATGCATCAATTAGTCAGTCATCATGCTCGGCTGAATGCATAAATTAGTCAGTAATCATGCTAGTCTGAATGCATCAATTAGTCAGTCATTATGCTAGCCTGAATGCATCAATTAGTCAGTCATCATGCTGGTCTGAATGCATCAATTAGTCAATCATCATGCTGGTCTGAATGCATCAATTAGTCAGTCATCATGTTGGTCTAAATGCATCAATTAGTCAGTCATCATGCTGGTCTGATTGCATCAATTGGTTAGTCATCATGCTGGTCTGAATGCATCAATTAGTCAGTCATCATGCTGATCTGAATTTATCAATTAGTCAGTCATCATGCTGGTCTGAATGCATCAATTAGTCAGTCATCATACTCGTCTGAATGCATCAATTTCTCAGTCATCAAGCTGGTCTGAATGCATCAATTAGTCAGTCATCATGCTGGTCTGAATGCATCAATGAGTCAGTCATCATGCTGGTCTGAATGTATCAATTAGTCAGTCATCAAGCTGGTCTGAATGCATCAATTAGTCAGTCATCATGCTGGTCTGAATGCATCAATTAGTCAGTCATCATGCTAGTCTGAATGTATCGATTGGTCAGTCAGTATACTAGCCTGAATGTATCAGTTAGTCAGTCATTATTCTAACCTCAATGTATCGATTAGTCAGTCATCAGCTGGTCTGAATGCATCAATTAGTCAGTCATTATGCTAGCCTGAATGCATCAATTAGTCAGTCATCTTGCTGGTCTGAATGCATCAATTAGTCAGTCATAATGCTGGTCCGAATGCATCAATTAGTCAGTCATCATGCTGGTCTGAATGCATCAATTAGTCAGTCATAATGCTGGTCTGAATGCATCAATTAGTCAGTCATCATGCTAGCCTGAATGTATCAATTAGTCAGTCATCATGCTGGTCTGAATGCATCAATTAGTCAGTCATCATGCTGGTTTGAATGTATCAATTAGTCAGTCATCATGCTGGTCAGAATGCATCAATTAGTCAGTCATCATGCTAGTCTGAATGCATCAATTAGTCAGTCATTATGCTAGCCTGAATGCATCAATTAGTCAGTCATCATGCTAGTCTGAATGCATCAATTAGTCAGTCATCATGCTAGTCTGAACGCATCAATTAGTCAGTCATCATGCTAGTCTGAATGCATCAATTAGTCATTCATTATGCTAGCCTGAATGCATCAATTAGTCAGTCATCATGCTGGTCTGAATGCATAAATTAGTCAGTCATCATGCTAGTCTGAATGCATCAATTAGTCAGTCATCATGCTAGTCTGAATGCATTGACTAGTCCATCATTTGTAGTCCAATACAATACTCTAAAACAATCCCATAATCCAACTCGTGTTCATTTAAGTTCAAGTCCATTTATTCTTTAGTTCTGATTTTTTTCCGTTCGTTATCTTCATTTTGCCAGATTACCTTCATGTCTCACCTGCCACTACCAACACCCCATGTCAGTTTGCCTTCACGTCCCACCTGCCTCTACCAGCACCCCATGTCAGATTGCCTTCACGTCCCACCTGCCTCTACCAGCAACCCATGTCAGATTAACTTCATGTCTCACCTGCCTCTACCCGCACCCCATGCCAGATTACCTACATGTCTCACCTGCCTCTAATAGCATCCAATGCTAGATTACCTGCATGTCTCACCTGCCTCTAATAGCATACCATGCCAGATTACCTTCATGTCTCACCTGCCTCTACCAGCACACCATGCCAGATTACCTACATGTCTCACCTGCCTCTACCAGCACACCATGCCAGATTACCTTCATGTCTCACCTGCCACTACCAACACCCCATGTCAGTTTGCCTTCACGTCCCACCTGCCTCTACCAGCACCCCATGCCAGATTACCTACATGTCTCACCTGCCTCTAATAGCATCCCATGCTAGATTACTTTCATGTCTCACCTGCCTCTACCAACACCCCATACCACATTACCTTAATGTAACAGAGCTAGGTTGTTACCCGCTTCTCAATAGACTATAGCAGTGATAAATGATAGCGACCAGCAGAATAACAAGTTAAGTTGAGAAATAGTTCATGTAGGGATAGGGCGAACTAAGTATGTCCAGAATTATACTGGACATAACAAGGTCAATGGAACATCTCCACGATTGTCCATACAAGTTCGTTGTTATTGTGAGTGACCACCACGCAGTTAGCATGTGGAACCCATGACTTTGGCCGACTGATAAATAAGTTGTTATTGTCAAAGTCATGGAACGGTCAAGCGGTCATCCAACAAATAGGTCAAAGAGATTGCGAAAACATGGTGTTTTTGTCAACCTGGGGAAAGTTCAGGTGTTGAGTCACAGATAGTGAGCAAGCGACAAACTCAGGTGACCAGATCACGTCGCGAGTGGTCAATTTGCGATGATATTATTGGTTACTATCTTGCAGGTAGAAGAGGGTAGTTGGGTACTCAAAGTCCTGCACAACAAGATTAGTTAAGTTCAGTCAGAAAGTTAGTCAGAGTTCAGTCAGGAGATTAGAAGTAGAAGCAGTTAGGCTAGCAGTTCAGGATGAAGTAAATAAGTTAGGACTGAGCGAACCAGCAGAGAAGCTAGAGTCAGAACAGTTTAGATGTTAGAAAGTTAAGATTACAAGTGAAGCCAGAAGTTAGAATCTCCAAGTGTAGTTCAAGTCAGTTTAGAAGTTATTCTTGATAGATAGTTGATCGATAATATTATGACTTTAGTTGTGAAGTGATTGTGTTTCCATTTGAAGTATTTCAAGAATCTTACATGTTGTAAGTAGACAAGTTGAATGATTGACTGATGAATAAGTTTATGCCATTGATGCACTGGAATATTCTCATAGACACCGGCGACTGCCTCCGAGATATTCCACATTAAGTAACCCTTAATGTCTATAGTGCATTCGCCACTAGCGATCATGATTGTAAAGAAAGAATAAATCAATAAACTGATTTTCATTATTGTTCAAGAAGACTCTGTCATGAATTACATATTACCTGTGTAAAATGTTGTGATGTGCTGTGACCATTAAGCAAGATAAAGATATAATACAACAAAGAACAAGTCAACTCTATAATATTAATGTCTCACCTGCCTCTACTAGCACCCCATGCCAGATTACCTTCATGTCCCACCTGCCTCTACTAACACCACATGTCATATTGCCTTCACGTCCCAGCTGCCTTTTTGTACCAGGGTCCCTGTCTCAACTAGCACCCCTGTCTCTACTAGCGCTCCTCTCTCTACAAGCGCTCCTCTCTCTACTAGCACCCCTGTCTCCACTTGCTCCCCTGTCTCTACTAGCACCCTTTTTCTACCAGCGTCCCTGTTTCAACTAGCGCCCTGTCTCTACCAGCACCCCTGTCTCTGCTAGCACCCCTGTCTCTACTAGCAACCCTTTTGCTACCAGCGCCCCTGTCTCAACTAGCACCCCTATCTCTACTAGCACCCCTGTCTCTACTAGCACCCCTGTCTCTGCTAGCACCCCTGTCTCTACTAGCAACCCTTTTGCTACCAGCGCCCCTGTCTCAACTAGCACCCCTATCTCTACTAGCACCCCTGTCTCTACTAGCACCCCTGTCTCTACTAGCACCCCTGTCTCTACTAGCACCCCTGTCTCTACTAGCACCCCTGTCTCTACTAGCACCCCTGTCTCTACTAGCGCTCTTGTCTCTACTAGCACCCTATTTCTACTAGCAACCCTTTTTTCTACCAACGCCCCTGTCTCAACTAGCACCCCTGTCTCTATTAGCACCCCTGTCTCTACTAGCGCCCCTGTCTCTACTAGCACCCCTGTCTCTACTAGCACCCTATTTCTACTAGCAACTCTTTTTTCTACCAACGCCCCTGTCTCAACTAGCGCCCCTGTCTCTACTAGCACCCCTGTATCTACTAGCGCCCCTGTCTCTACTAGCACCCCTGTCTCTACTAGCACCCCTGTCTCTACTAGCACCCCTGTCTCTACTAGCACCCCTGTCTCTACTAGCACCCCTGTCTCTACTAGCACCCCTGTCTCTACTAGCACCCCTGTCTCTACTAACGCCGCTGTCTCAACTAGCACCCCTGTCTCTACTAGCACCCCTGTCTCTACTAGCACCCCTGTCTCTACTAGCACCCCTGTCTCTACTAACGCCCCTGTCTCAACTAACACCCCTGTCTCTACTAGCACCCCTGTCTCAACTAGCACCCCTGTCTCTACTAACGCCCCTGTCTCAACTAACACCCCTGTCTCTACTAGCACCCCTGTCTCTACTAGCGCCCCTGTCTCTACTAGCACCCCTGTCTCTACTAACGCCCCTGTCTCAACTAGCACCCCTGTCTCTACTAGCGCCCCTGTCTCTACTAGCGCCTCTGTCTCTACTAGCGCCCCTGTCTCTACTAGCGCCCCTGTCTCTACTAGCACCCCTGTCTCTACTAACGCCCCTGTCTCAACTAGCACCCCTGTCTCTACTAGCGCCCCTGTCTCTACTAGCGCCCCTGTCTCTACTAGCGCCCCTGTCTCTACTAGCGCCCCTGTCTCTACTAGCGCCCCTGTTTCTACTAGCGCCCCTGTTTCTACTAGCACCCCTGTCTCTACTAGCGCCTTTGTCTCTACTAGCGCCCCTGTCTCTACTAGCGCCCCTGTCTCTACGAGCGCCCCTGTTTCTACTAGCGCCCCTGTTTCTACTAGCGCCCCTGTCTCTACTAACGCCCATGTCTCAACTAGCACCCCTGTCTCTACTAGCACCCCTGTCTCTACTAGCGCCCCTGTCTCTACTAGCGCCCCTGTCTCTACTAGCGCCCCTGTCTCTACTAACACCACTGTCTCTACTAGCACCCCTGTCTCTACTAGCGCCCCTGTCTCTACTAGCACCCCTGTCTCTACTAGCGCCCCTGTCTCTACTAGCGCCCCTGTCTCTACTAACGCCCCTGACTCAGATCTCAAAGACAAAAACCAATGGACAAGGCATTGATGTAATAGTTCACTTTTGGACACGGTGTCTGCTCATACAAGACCGGACCCGAGAGACATCAAATGTTCACGATGCCACGCACTAAATGTCTAAATGGACATTTGGAGGTGTTTGCATCCACTGTTCTGGTAGATTAGGGCTCAATGTGAAAGAGCTGGCATCTTGATCTGAGAGCAGCACTTGAGAGCCAAGAACAATAAGAAAAATAACTTCAACTGAAATGAAATGTGTTAGACGAATGACAAGAAACAGTCTGAGAGATAAGATCAGAAAAATGAAGAACTGGTAAAATGGTTTGGCTACATGATACAACTAAATGAGTCCTCAAAAAGTAGCACACATGGCCATCTCATTTTGTCGAAAACTGAAGCCAAATTAGAAAATAGTTGTTGGTAGCTCATTTCAGTTGAGTGTTACAAGATTGGAGCTGTAGAATAGCCAAACGAAATTAATAAACGGGACGGATTGTGTCAGAGGGATATAAGTTGATGACCCCTGATCTAGGCAGAAACTGTAACCTTGCCGTGTGCAGCCGAAGGATAACTGATTTGTCCGCTTTATTTGTCACAAGACAGCTGCGTCATGACGTGTGCAGAAATGGCAGACACGATGGAGAGTCAGTAGCGAGAGTCGCAGGCTGCAGGCCCTTGTTCGTTCTGTCGTGTGCAAGTTTTTACAGCAGTACTTGAGTTATTTAGTAATCGCTTTTTATTATATTACATATCTTATATAATAGTGCACACAAAGAGAGAGAGAGAGAGAGAGAGAGAGAGAGAGAGAGAGAGAGAGAATAGATAATTTTCTAGATTACGTGTTATTATTTGTTTTTAAAAATAATTCCGTTTGATTAATTTTGTTGCTATTTTTTTTTAAATGTCCATTTCTCACTTTTCTTCTTTCTTTCTGCTATGTAGAGATCTGACACTTTACACATAAAAGTGCAGTTAGGTAAGACAGGGATCCCAATCGATGCTCGCTCTAACACTAAACTGATGCTCTCATAATCGTGTCCCTACTTCTACAAACTGGCTGGACGAGGATCTTAATACTAGAAATAAACACAAGAAATGATGCTAAAGAGGTCGTGTGATTTCCCCATCGTGTAATCATGGAGAGTTACAAAACAGAATCAAGCAGAGAATAAAAGACTTGACCTCAGAGAAGAGACACACATCCAAGTTGGTTGAAGACTTGACCTCTGAGAAGAGACATAAATACAAATTGGTAGAAGACTTGACCTCTGAGAAGAGACATAAATACAAATTGGTAGAAGACTTGACCTCTGAGAAGAGACATAAATACAAATTGGTAGAAGACTTGACCTCTGAGAAGAGACACAAATACAAGTTGGTTGAAGACTTGACCTCTGAGAAGAGACATAAATACAAATTGGTAGAAGACTTAACCTCTGAGAAGAGACACAAATACATGTTGGTAGAAGACTTGACCTCTGAGAAGAGACACAAATACAAGTTGGTTGAAGACTTAACCTCAGAGAAGAGACACAAATACAAGTTGGTTGAAGACTTGACCTCAGAGAAGAGACACAAATACAAGTTGGTTGAAGACTTGACCTCTGAGAAGAGACACAAATACAAGTTGGTTGAAGACTTGACCTCTGAGAAGAGACGCAAAAGTAGTATACAAGGGTCCATTTGCATATTATTTGGACGTAAATTAACAAAGCTATATAGCAGGCGCATTTAGCGCCTAATGTACACGAGAGACAGGGGAAGTTAACCGTGACTGCTCGTGTCGGGATGTTGACCTCTAGTCCCGGTGACCCCGGAAGTGACCTGTTTATGTCTGATGTGTGCTGACTTTGGAGCGCTTGGTGTACTTGAGCGATAGTGATAGGTTAGTAGATTATACATGACATCGGGGCGGATCGCGGGTGACTCCTCGGGGATTATCTCGAGTGTTTTCGGACAGCGTGCTATCGGATCGGGGATTAGTTCGATTCGGTGTGACGCTATCGCGCCAGGTAGACGTTAGAAAATATTTATAGCTATGTAGTTGGGTGTCTGCTTAACGTTGTACCATAAATGAAGCATAAGAGTAAAACAGTTAGAGATTACTGGTTAGTCTAAGCTGGTAGTATAAATATGTTCCTCGGTGTTAGTGGTTCGCTATCTCTCTCTCTCTCTCTTTCTCTCTCTCTCTCTCTCTCTCTCTCTCTCTCTCTCTCTCTCTACTATTCCAGTCTAGATTTCCAGCCATTGAAACACTTACTCATTCTCTCCATTTATCCCTATCATCGCGCCTTCCTTCTCTCTCTCTCTCTCTCTCTCTCTCTCTCTCTCTCTCGCTTTCTCCCCTATCCTCTCTTAGACTTCTAACCTATCACTCCACCCTCCGCCTCTCCCTTTAGCTCCCCGCCCTCCCTCATATTTTTAGCGTCCCTCCTATTGTAACACTTGATTATTCTCACCATTAATACATAGCATCTCGCCTTCTTTCTCATAGGCTTCTCTCTCTCTCTCTCTCTCTCGCTCTCGCTCTTCTAACCCCTACTAGACTTCTCTCCTACCATTCCACCTTTCTTCTCTCTCTCTCTCTCTCTCTCTCTCTCTCTCTCTCTCTTTACCTCGCCTAGCGTTCCGTCTTCATTCGTATTTTTACCTTACCACCAGTGTAACACATTAATAACATTGAATATCAATTACAAAAAGACTTGAAATATCTACTTTTTAAAGAACCAATAAGATAAACATATGAAAAACGAAGGAATAATACACTCGACAAGGCTTAACAGACGTACTTTATACACATCACCATTAATACAACTGAAATTCCTTTAATGATAACCTATCACATCGTTATGAGCTAAGAGAAAAACAGAAAAAAATTCAACTTACACCGTAAAATATTCCACTACAACACAGACCGCGAGACTGAACAGTACTATGAAAATAAACGTCCGTGAATCAAGCGCGCTTATAACACGAAGTCTCTCATCCGACTAGTTTAAATATAATCTGGTAAATAAAATTTGGACGACACTATTCCATCCTCGACTAACATCTAGGTTAACCAATCAGAGAAGAAGATTTCTATCGGACACCCATCAACGAAATGACTGACCTCTGGATTAACTAATCAGAGAAGAGGATTACTGTTATCGTGATAACTGACCTCATTTTCGTTTTGAAGTGCTGTCGAGTCTGATGCATGGGTTACTTTAAATCGATTCGGCCCCTGATACAATCCACCTAGCGGGTCAATGGTGAGGGAAATAATACAAGTGGCGGGTTACTTGAACGCGTTTTGACCCCTGCTGCAATACCAGGAGCTCCATGACAGTTATAAATAGTTGGATACAACAATGTTTGCGATTTGGCGGGACTTTGGATGTAACTATCTGTTCGATGTGTCTAACTAGTATCAGTATGGAAGTAGATTTTTAGGAATACAACTAGAGTGACAATTGAACCTGAAGAAACACGTAGAGAATCTCACTAAGAAGGCAACACAAAGACCCCAACTAATGAAAATGTTAGAGAACGAGCAAGGGCATGTTAGAGAACGCTGGAGGCAATGTTAAAGAACGATGGTTCGTTAAGTCCGTGGTTCGTAGGGGTTGTGGTTTATTAAGTTTGTAGTTCGTTAAGTCCGTGGTTCGTTAAGTCCATGGTTCGTAGGGGTTGTGGTTCGCGGTTCGTGAGTTGAGGGTTTGTTAAGTTCGTTGTTCGTGAGTTTGTGGTTCGTTAGTTGATGGTTCGTTAAGTCCGTGGTTCGTGGGGTTGTGGTTCGTGGTTCGTTAGTTGATGGTTCGTTAAGTCCATGGTTCGTAGGGGTTGTGGTTCGCGGTTCGTGAGTTGAGGGCTCGTTAAGTCCGTGGTTCGTGGGGTTGTGGTTCGTGGTTCGTTAGTTGATGGTTCGTTAAGTCCGTGGTTCGTGGGTTGTGGTTCGTGGTTCGTTAGTTGACGGTTCGTTAAATCCGTGGTTCGTAGGGGTTGTGGTTCGCGGTTCGTGAGTTGAGGGTTCGTTAAGTCCGTGGTTCTTGGGGTTGTGGTTCGTGGTTCGTTAGTTGATGGTTCGTTAAGTCCATGGTTCGTGGGGTTGTGGTTCGCGGTTCGTGAGTTGAGGGTTCGGTAAGTCCGTGGTTCGTGATTTGTTAAGTTCGTTGTTCGTGAGTTTGTGGTTTATTAAGTTTGTAGTTTGTTAAGTCCGTGGTTCGAGAGGTCATGGGCAAGGGCAGAAACCTAAGAGGCAAGGGCAGAAACCTAGGAGGCAAGGTCAGAAACCTAGGAGACATGGGCAGAAACCTACTGACTAAGGCTTCCAAGGTGTATTTGATTGTCGCCCTATTTTTGTCTGTATAACCTAATATATCACTTTCATTTAATCTATCGATAAACGTTTCAAAGTCATTTCTGTTGTTAACTAACAAGGGTTTGTCTAATCCTGTCGCGTTATTTGAGCTTGGGTGTGAAAGTAACGCAGCCAAATAGAACTGACCTCTGAGGCAATACCGGATGTGTTACTAAAAAGATTTTGACGTATGATGGCAATTTTATGAGTTTACCCCCTGACGGCTCAAAAACCACTATACCACTACTAGTTTTTGTTGATTTTTTTGATGGAGTTTGATATGTAGGGGTGTCAAATATTATGTTTGGGGTATGCCTTGCAGTTATATTTCAATTTTTTATCAATTCCATGGGCGTAACCCTAAAAAATGGTAAGGGGGTAACAATTTCAAAAGTGATTTTTAAGTAAATTTTTGGTGTGGGGATGTCTAAAATAAAGTTTTAGGTAAGCCTGCGTGCTAAATTAACGCTTTTTATCGATTCCATGGGCGTAACCCTCAAAAAATGATAAGGGGGTAAAATCCTAAAAGTGGTTTTTAATGTAAATTTTTGCAATGGGGATGTCTAAAATAGAGTTTGGGGTATGCCTAGAGTGAAAATTTACGATTTTTACCGATTTCATGGGCGTATCCCTAAAAAATGATCAGGGGTAAACTCATAAAATTGCCATCATACGTCAAAATCTTTTTAGTAACACATCCGGTATTGCCTCAGAGGTCAGTTCTATTTGGCTGCGTTACTTTCACACCCAAGCTCAAATAACGCGACAGGATTAGACAAACCCTTGTTAGTTAACAACAGAAATGACTTTGAAACGTTTATCGATAGATTAAATGAAAGTGATATATTAGGTTATACAGACAAAAATAGGGCGACAATCAAATACACCTTGGAAGCCTTAGTCAGTAGGCTTCTGCCCATGCCTCCTAGGTTTCTGACCTTGCCTCCTAGGTTTCTGCCCTTGCCTCTTAGGTTTCTGCCCTTGCCCATGACCTCTCGAACCACGGACTTAACAAACTACAAACTTAATAAACCACAAACTCACGAACAACGAACTTAACAAATCACGAACCACGGACTTACCGAACCCTCAACTCACGAACCGCGAACCACAACCCCACGAACCATGGACTTAACGAACCATCAACTAACGAACCACGAACCACAACCCCAAGAACCACGGACTTAACGAACCCTCAACTCACGAACCGCGAACCACAACCCCTACGAACCACGGACTTAACGAACCGTCAACTAACGAACCACGAACCACAACCCACGAACCACGGACTTAACGAACCATCAACTAACGAACCACGAACCACAACCCCACGAACCACGGACTTAACGAGCCCTCAACTCACGAACCGCGAACCACAACCCCTACGAACCATGGACTTAACGAACCATCAACTAACGAACCACGAACCACAACCCCACGAACCACGGACTTAACGAACCATCAACTAACGAACCACAAACTCACGAACAACGAACTTAACAAACCCTCAACTCACGAACCGCGAACCACAACCCCTACGAACCATGGACTTAACGAACCACGGACTTAACGAACTACAAACTTAATAAACCACAACCCCTACGAACCACGGACTTAACGAACCATCGTTCTTTAACATTGCCTCCAGCGTTCTCTAACATGCCCTTGCTCGTTCTCTAACATTTTCATTAGTTGGGGTCTTTGTGTTGCCTTCTTAGTGAGATTCTCTACGTGTTTCTTCAGGTTCAATTGTCACTCTAGTTGTATTCCTAAAAAATCTACTTCCATACTGATACTAGTTAGACACATCGAACAGATAGTTACATCCAAAGTCCCGCCAAATCGCAAACATTGTTGTATCCAACTATTTATAACTGTCATGGAGCTCCTGGTATTGCAGCAGGGGTCAAAACGCGTTCAAGTAACCCGCCACTTGTATTATTTCCCTCACCATTGACCCGCTAGGTGGATTGTATCAGGGGCCGAATCGATTTAAAGTAACCCATGCATCAGACTCGACAGCACTTCAAAACGAAAATGAGGTCAGTTATCACGATAACAGTAATCCTCTTCTCTGATTAGTTAATCCAGAGGTCAGTCATTTCGTTGATGGGTGTCCGATAGAAATCTTCTTCTCTGATTGGTTAACCTAGATGTTAGTCGAGGATGGAATAGTGTCGTCCAAATTTTATTTACCAGATTATATTTAAACTAGTCGGATGAGAGACTTCGTGTTATAAGCGCGCTTGATTCACGGACGTTTATTTTCATAGTACTGTTCAGTCTGGGTACAAATAATAATACATAAATATTATTATATGGGGAACTTCCGAGGCGATAATAGGGAATAATAGAACAAAGAAGTATGTGTTAGCACTCGGAAAAATTGACAGACAAACAACAATAGAAAAAAACGAAGAACAATATATGGTCCGAAGTGGGATCGAACCCGTACTCAGTGGCACCGCGCCTTGCCACGAGAAGCCGAACGCTTGGCTTAATATTTATATTTATGTATTAATATTTATAATATTTATGTATAATAATAATATTTATGTATTATTATTTGTACCCAGTATATAATCACTGGGAACTACTATTCGTGCTGTTTCGTCCAATAAATGTTTGTCTACAACACAAGTATTCAGCCCTACTGGGAGATACTTGAATTAATAGGAAAGTACAAATATACAATTTATTTCCGGTCTGTGATCGTTACCCTATGCTATAGTCATTGAGAACGTCATCGTGTAAGACACTACTGCAATAGCCAATTTTTTAGTTGGCTGCGTGGTAGTGTGCCAAGCGTTCGGCTTCTCGTGGCAAGGCGCGGTGCCACTGAGTACGGGTTCGATCCCACTTCGGACCATATATTGTTCTTCGTTTTTTTCTATTGTTGTTTGTCTGTCAATTTTTCCGAGTGCTAACACATACTTCTTTGTTCTATTATTCCCTACTGTTCAGTCTAGCGGTCTGTGTTGTAGTGGAATATTTTACGGTGTAAGTTGAATTTTTTTCTGTTTTTCTCTTAGCTCATAACGATGTGATAGGTTATCATTAAAGGAATTTCAGTTGTATTAATGGTGATGTGTATAAAGTACGTCTGTTAAGCCTTGTCGAGTGTATTATTCCTTCGTTTTTCATATGTTTATCTTATTGGTTCTTTAAAAAGTAGATATTTCAAGTCTTTTTGTAATTGATATTCAATGTTATTAATGTGTTACACTGGTGGTAAGGTAAAAATACGAATGAAGACGGAACGCTAGGCGAGGTAAAGAGAGAGAGAGAGAGAGAGAGAGAGAGGAAGAAAGGTGGAATGGTAGGAGAGAAGTCTAGTAGGGGTTAGAAGAGCGAGAGCGAGAGAGAGAGAGAGAGAGAGAGAAGCCTATGAGAAAGAAGGCGAGATGCTATGTATTAATGGTGAGAATAATCAAGTGTTACAATAGGAGGGACGCTAAAAATATGAGGGAGGGCGGGGGAGCTAAAGGGAGAGGCGGAGGGTGGAGTGATAGGTTAGAAGTCTAAGAGAGGATAGGGGAGAAAGCGAGAGAGAGAGAGAGAGAGAGAGAGAGAAGGAAGGCGCGATGATAGGGATAAATTGAGAGAATGAGTAAGTGTTTCAATGGCTGGAAATCTAGACTGGAATAGTAGAGAGAGAGAGAGAGAGAGAGAGAGAGAGAGAGAGAGAGAGAGAGAGAGAGAAGAGAGAGAGAGAGATAGCGAACCACTAACACCGAGGAACATATTTACACTACCAGCTTAGACTAACCAGTAATCTCTAACTGTTTTACTCTTATGCTTCATTTATGGTACAACGTTAAGCAGACACCCAACTACATAGCTATAAATATTTTCTAACGTCTACCTGGCGCGATAGCGTCACACCGAATCGAACTAATCCCCGATCCGATAGCACGCTGTCCGAAAACACTCGAGATAATCCCCGAGGAGTCACCCGCGATCCGCCCCGATGTCATGTATAATCTACTAACCTATCACTATCGCTCAAGTACACCAAGCGCTCCAAAGTCAGCACACATCAGACATAAACAGGTCACTTCCGGGGTCACCGGGACTAGAGGTCAACATCCCGACACGAGCAGTCACGGTTAACTTCCCCTGTCTCTCGTGTACATTAGGCGCTAAATGCGCCTGCTATATAGCTTTGTTAATTTACGTCCAAATAATATGCAAATGGACCCTTGTATACTACTCGCAAATACAAGTTGGTAGAAGACTTGACCTCTGAGAAGAGACGCAAATACAAGTTGGTAGAAGACTTGACTCTGAGAAGAGACGCAAATACAAGTTGGTAGAAGACTTAACCTCTGAGAAGAGACGCAAATACAAGTTGGTAGAAGACTTGACCTCTGAGAAGAGACACAAATACAAGTTGGTTGAAGACTTAACCTCTGAGAAGAGACACAAACCCAAGTTGGTGAAGACTTGACCTCAGAGAAGAGACACAAATACAAGTTGGTTGAAGACTTGACCTCTGAGAAGAGACACAAATACAAGTTGGTAGAAGACTTGACCTCTGAGAAGAGACACAAATACAAGTTGGTAGAAGACTTGACCTCTGAGAAGAGACACAAATACAAGTTGGTAGAAGACTTGACCTCTGAGAAGAGACACAAATCCAAGTTGGTTGAAGACTTGACCTCAGAGAAGAGACACAAATACAAGTTGGTAGAAGACTTAACCTCTGAGAAGAGACACAAACCCAAGTTGGTTGGTCCACATATCGCATTGGTCGAGACTTGACCTCACAGAAGAGACACAAATCCAAGTTGGTCGAGACTTGCTGAAACTGTCGTGAGGTGAGTTGCCGATGATCGATGACAATGTGGAGGACAGAAGAAAAGATGGGAAGACAACATCAGAGTGTTCAAATGTCTTAACTTCGTCAGCGAGTAACAAAAATAATGTTTGGAAGCTGGTTGCATTTATCAAATTTGCCATAACTACCTGTGGGTTACACGACTATCAGTGGACCGGATACACAAAGAAAATCGATTCTGATTTCAAGTTAAAAACTTAGAATAATTCATTCCCATATTTGAGTTATTAACTCTACCATAACTTTCCATGATCATTCCTTATTGTAGCCCCCACTTTCAACACTGCCCACACCTTAAGAAGCAAAATGTGTGTTCTAAGGTGGAAGCAGTGATCAGACCACTTGTATCTGTTGCTATCTCAACACAACTTGTCATGAAAAGATACCGACAATTGCCACATGAACTGCTATGATGTTAAGCCGGTGTAGACTTCCATGAGCCGTTCCAGTCACAAGCATGATTTCGTATATTTGGTGATCAGTGGTTGTGTGGGCAGAGGTGCAATGTTACTGCTCATACAGCTCACGTGACACAAATATTGAAATGAGCTCCTTTTGAAAATAAAATGTGGGCCTAATATGGGAGGAGTCTTTTGTGAGATTAATATTTTAGTAGTAGAATCCCTTTTAAAAAATAACTGTTTAATACAGTAAAGTGAAGTGAAGTGAATTAAAGAGAAGTGAAGTAAAGTTGAGTGAAGTAAATTAAAGCAAATCAAAGTAAAGTGAAGTGAAGTGAAATAAAGTAAAGCAAAGCAAAGCAAACTGTGTGGCAACTTGATGATTTAGACTTTGCTGATGACATAGCTCTACTATCACATAGCCATCAACAGATGCAGGATAAAATGAGCATACTTGATGAGAGATCACTACAGCTAGGACTGAAGATTAATAGAGATAAGACTAACATTATGAGAATTAATGCAGTTGGCAATAACCAAATAAAACTAGGAGAATTACCTGTACTAGACGTACAATCTTACATATATCTGGGCAGTAATATAGATAAAGAGGGAGGAACAGAAAATGATACCAAAATAAGGATATCAAAAGCAAGAGGAGCTTTCATTGCACTGGGAAACATATGGAAATCCAAAGAAATTAGGTTAAATACAAAAATAAAAATGTTCAACTCCAATGTTAAGTCGGTCCTATTATATGGCTGTGAAACATGGAGCATAACAAAATTGACAATCACGAAGGTACAGACTTTCATTAATGGATGCTTACGCAGAATAAAGGGGGATGGAAATTCCAGGACAAAGTCACTAACGTGGAATTATGGAAATGTACCGGTCAAATACCAGTGGATAAAGAGATACAGCGTAGACGATGGCGATGGATAGGACACACACTACGGAAGCCAACTGAGAGTATTACACAACAGGCCCTTTTTTGGAATCCCCAGGGGAAAAGACAAAGAGGAAGACCAAGGAATTCTTGGAGAAGACAGATAGAAGCAGAGATGAAGATGATGGGGAAGACATGGAATGATCTTAAAAGAATTGCAAAAAACAGAACGACTTGGAAAGTGTTTGTTGAAGACCTATGCTCCACTGGGAGCTAAAAGGTAGAAGAAGAAGAAGAAAGCAAAGCAAAATAAAGTAAAGTAGAGGAAAGCAAAGAAAGCAAAGTATAGGAGTCCAGGGAATGTGGTGCTCATGATCATCATGTGCCACACTGGTTGGCGTAGGCAATCATGTCCTTCCACAATCTTCTATCCACAGTGCATCCTATCTGTTCTGATGTTGACTGTTTTCCATGCCATGAAACCAAGCTATCCAGTATTTTCTCTTTTTGTCGTCCGCGATCTCTCTTCCCTTTTATTTTGCCAGTTATAACCAAATGTTCAAATTTTCCTCTTCTCATGATGTGCCCGAGAAATGTTGATTGTTTCTTTCTGATGTTTTTTTTAAGATCTCCCTTTTTGTGTTGGCCTCTTTGAGAACTTCCTCAATGGTCTTTTTAGCTGTCCAGGGAACTTTCAACATTCTTCGGAGAAATCCCATCTCTGTGGCCTCTAACCGTCTTTTCATTTGTTTGTCTACTGTCCATGAATCGCTTCTATAGGTCAGAATTGTTCTATATAGCACCGATGAACTCTCTTTCTCACTTCTATTGACATAGATTTGTTATTTGTCATGATTAGTCTAGGCAATGGTGCTAGTGACCACATATTCCGTTTTTTTTAAATTACAGGTGAGTCGAATACATTCAGGATAATATGTAAAGTGCTCTAACTATGCAGTAATTCAAATTATGGCCGTGAATTACACAATTATTTTTCTTCCCCGATAGTTAAAGTTAATGTGCCAGGTTTTGGCAAAATTAGGTGCAACTTTGGATAGTAAAATCTGAACTGATGTTATTTCTGTTTTGTAAAACAGAATGAAGCGATGTTTTGATCTGTGTTACTGTCTAAATCTGGACAATTTGGGGATGATGTGTGGGTAAAAGGGGAGGAGAAATGAAGGTGTAGGGAAGTGGATGGCAAAATGTAGGATATGTGGTGGGGATTAAGTGAAAGAGAAGGGGAATGTCGGGAGGGGAGTGGAAGAGAGGGGGATGTGGGGAGGGGAGTGGAAGAGAGAGGGATGTGGGTGAGGAAGGGAAGAGAAGGGGATGTAGGGAGGGAAGTGGAAGAGAAAGAGATGTTTAATGGTAATGGGATTGTGGGAAAGAATAAATGACGTGTGGTGGTATATCATGTGGGTGTTTGGATGGAATGAGGAGAGAATGTTCTCTTGTTAGAGGATAGAAAGAGAACGACGATATAAATTAATGGAAGAGTAAACAAGAGAAGAAATGGCAAATGTGAAAAGTAAAGCGGAGTTAAGGAGGTTTTGTGGGGGTTATAGTGCAAACAGAATCCTTGGACATGGAAAAAGAGACACTCGTTGGGGGAATTTATAGACGGGTCACATATACGCCTGTGTGGGGAATTTATAGACTGTCACATATACGCCTGTGTGGGGAATTTATAGACTGGTCACATATACGCCTGTGTGGGGAATTTATAGACTGGTCACATATACGCCTGTGTGGGGAATTTATGACTGGTCACATATACGCCTGTGTGGGGAATTTATAGACAGGTCACATATACTCCTGTGTCGGGAATTTATGGACTGGTCACATATACGCCTGTGTGGGGAATTTATAGACTGGTCACATATACGCCTGTGTGGGGAATTTTTAGACTGGTCAGATATACGCCTGTGTGGGGAATTTATAGACTGGTCACATATACGCCTGTGTGGGGAATTTATAGACTGGTCACATATACTCCTGTGTGGGTAATTTATAGACTGTCACTTATACTCCTGTGTGGGGAATTTATAGACTGGTCACATATACTCCTGTGTGGGGAATTTATAGACTGGTCACATATACTCCTGTGTGGGGAATTTATAGACTGGCCACATATACTCCTGTGTGGGGAATTTATAGACTGGTCACATATACACGATCAACTACTATTTGTCTATGTCTTTGACTAACAACTACCCTTTGTCTATGTCTTTAACTACCAACTACCCTTTGTCTATGTCTTTGACCATCATCTACCCTTTGTCTATGTCTTTGACCATCAACTACCCTTTATCTATGTCTGTGACCATCATCTACCCTTTGTCTATGTCTTTGACCATCAACTACCCTTTGTCTATGTCTTTGACCATCAACTACCCTTTGTCTATATCTTTGAGCATCAACTACCCTTTGTCTATGTCTTTGACCATCAACTACCCTTTATCTATGTATTTGACCATCAACTACACTTTGTCTATGTCTTTGACCACCAACTACCCTTTGTCTATGTCTTTGACCATCAACTACCCTTTGTCTATGTCTTTGACCACCCACTACCCTTTGCCTATGTCTTTGACCATCAACTATCCTTTGTCTATGTTTTTGACCATCAACTACCCTTTGCCTATGTCTTTGACCATCAACTACCCTTTGCCTATGTCTTTGACCATCAACTACCCTTTGCCTATGTCTTTGACCATCAACTACCCTTTGCCTATGTCTTTGATCATCAACAGCTGCCCTTTATCTATGTGTTTGACCATCAACATATACATTTTGCTTATATGTTTGACTCTAGAACAAAAACTCTTTGCTATACGCTCAACTCAACAAGTATTACTTTCCAATAACTGACATACCAAAGAAATATAATGAACATAGACATTCTTTATACTACAGATATGATCAGCCCTGGTGACAACAAATAGTACTCAAACTACCAACACAGTGTTAAATGGAAAATAAAAATCATATTTTTGTCAGGTTACAACAGTTTCAGTGTTTTTAATTTAACCACTGTATCTGTTTTCCAAAGTACTGATTTTCTCCAGGTCACGATGACTGAATTTTCAAAGCTGTCGTGTGCAAAACTCGTTTGATAAACAAATCTAGTGCAGAGGCCGTGTGCAAACCAGGCAATTATTCTCATAGACCAGATATGTATAAATAGCGGCATTCATTCACTTGTCAAATCCAAGGGGTCAAATTTACGATCAACATTCCTAGACTGCCGTGTGTGTGATATCTGCTGTTTTACCATGAGTGGAAAAGGTGCGTATATGTTGTTGTATCCTTGTTGTACAATATCATGTGTTTTTTTTTTAAAAGTGTGATCTGGGTAGCTTTCTAGAAAGTTCGGTTCTAGATGACATCTTTTGCGAACTTATCAATCATCGCTAATATCACACGTAATTGTGAAATATACAAAGCATTTAAAACTGGAATGCTCTTTTCTCTATAACTATTTTATATGGGGATTTTTAAAAAGTAAAAAATGATATGGTTACAGCTTTACGTAGGTGACAGACAACAGAACATCCAAACGACGTTGCGGCATGGTAGGCCTTCAGCAGAAACAATGGACCACACTCACACGTGTAACCGTGTATGATGCTACATACATATTTTTATCATATTTATGCGAGGACATAAGACAAAATAATGACCAGACACACTTATATAATATATAGAATGTAGAGCTAATGAAGCATGTTGAGACCGCCGTGACTGACCGAACGGTGACTCCAGAATACAGAAGTAGTTTAGAATTCATGACAAGGTTGCAAACTGAACATGGCCTTAGCTTTTTCTTGGGAATGTTGAACTGAAGCTAAAGGCAGGTCACATAGTAGTAGGTACTTCAACAACATCAATTATAAACATCCACCTTAGAGCTCAGGAGGGTATGGTAGTATTAGATTTCACTTATCTCAAGTACCAGCCATCATGTGAAAGTAGAAAAATTAACAAAAATACAAATTAAACCGGAAGTAGCCTCTTCCAAGGGGAGAAAGACACGAATATCAAATTACCTGAGTGTCAAAAAGACAAGAGTCCTGGGTAAAGAAAGATCGTTGTCCAACTCAGATAGTAGCAGGTGCTGACTGAATGAACCCAGGTAATGTCCAGATCTTTGTTTAGAAGTTCGGTCACAATGGGAGGAAAATGAGAACCAGCATTAAGGATATTGTCTGGTCAAAATATTGGAGTATATATGTTAGGGGACTAAACTTTGGGTTTATATGTTGGAGTATATATGTTAGGGGACTAAACTTTGGGTTTATATGTTGGAGTATATATGTTAGGGGACTAAAAGCTTTGAGGGACACACAGGAGAGAGGCAGCTAGAAATAGACAGCTAGATAGAGCTAGAGACAGTTAGCCCTAAGAGAGATACACAGCTAGGAAACAACTAGAGAGAGCTAGAGACAGTTAGCCCTAGGAGAGATACACAGCTAGGAAACAACTAGAGAGAGCTAAAGACTGTTAGCCCTAGGAGAAAACACAGCTAGACACATCTAGGAAACAACTAGAGAGAGCTAAAGACTGTTAGCCCTAAGAGAGATACACAGCTAGACACATCTAGGAAACAACTAGAGAGAGCTAAAGACTGTTAGCCCTAGGAGAAATACACAGCTAGACACATCTAGGAAACAACTAGAGAGAGCTAAAGACTGTTAGCCCTAGGAGAAATACACAGCTAGACACATCTAGGAAACAACTAGAGAGAGCTAAAGACTGTTAGCTCTAGGAGAAATACACAGCTAGACACATCTAGGAAACAACTAGAGAGAGCTAAAGACTGTTAGCCCTAGGAGAGATACACAGCTAGGAAACAACTAGAGAGAGCTAGAGACAGTTAGCCCTAGGAGAGATACACAGCTAGGAAACAACTAGAGAGATCTAGAGACAGTTAGCCCTAGGAGATACACACAGCTAGGAAACAACTAGAGAGAGCTAGAGACAGTTAGCCCTAGGAGAGATACACAGCTAGGAAACAACTAGAGAGAGCTAGAGACAGTTAGCCCTAGGAGAGATATACAGCTAGGAAACAACTAGAGAGATCTAGAGACAGTTAGCCCTAGGAGAGATACACAGCTAGGAAACAACTAGAGAGAGCTAGAGACAGTTAGCCCTAGGAGAGATACACAGCTAGGAAACAACTAGAGAGATCTAGAGACAGTTAGTCCTAGGAGATACACACAGCTAGGAATCAACTAGAGAGAGCTAGGTAGCCCAGAGTCAGTTATTAGAATTAGAGAACCAGCACAACGTTGATAGAGAACCCTTTAAAGAGACAGTCTTAGTGTGGTGGAGAATCCAGGAGATGACTTGAATGAGGACAGAGCAATAATACGATAACTGTTTAAAACTGCTTCTAAATCAGTACCGACAATTGTCTATAGTAACAGTTATACAAGTCTATAGTAACAGTTATACAAATCTATAGTAACAGTTATACAAGTCTACAGTAACAGTTGTACAAGTCTACAGTAACAGTTATACAAGTCTATAGTAACAGTTGTACAAGTCTATAGTAACAGTTATACAAGTCTATAACAGTCAAGGTAGAGAAAGTTCAGAGACAAACTGCACCAGTCAACATCTATATTTGATGCCACTGATTGACATGCATACTGTCTGAACTGATTTGTTATGTTCAATAAAGACATATCATACATCAAGTCGTTGAGTGTCATCGAGCGAGTTGTGGCTACCAGTAAACACGTGTCTCTTGTTGCCCAACTTATCAGCTCGCTATGCAGACACCTCAAATAACAAACGTCAACACGACTAGAACGATAACACAAACACAAATATATTCAGGAATACACTAAAACGACATACCGATTTAATTATGAAATATCTAAAAAGGATAACATTATTTTAAAAATTAATGAAAAGAAACATCTCTGCAGTGCTAAATATATGTTGTAACTGTATTGTTAGTGATGCGAGAGAATCGGTAGCTCGCTGGTTAGTGCCCCGGCGTAGTGAAAAAGTGAGTATATCTTGAGCTCATGACACTCTCCAGTCGACTCCTCTGAAATATTGAAACAAGTGTTCGGCTCGAGTTGGGAAAGTAATAACAGCAAACAAGCTCACCTATCTACTAGTGCTGTAGTCTAGAAGTTGAACACGTCACTCCTAAACAACATTATATCTCACAGGTACCGTTAAGGTATGAGTGCTGTTTGTTAAGGTATGAGTGCTGTTTGTTAAGGTATGAGTGCTGTTTGTTAAGGTATGAGTGCTGTTTGCTGCTCCTGTCGTCCTTTGATGTTTCCCATTTCAGAAGTAATCTCATGGGTTTAATCTCTGTCCATATTTCTTCTTTCTGCTTGATGCTTGCCAATGTTTATTTTCTGATTTTTTAGGTTCATTGTTTACTAGGTTCATTATTTATTAGGTTCATTATTATTAGGTTAATTAATTACTAAGTTAATTATTACTAGGTTCATTAATTACTAGGTTCATTATTTATAATGTTTGCGCCGAAGAGCACGTGTTGTTCCTGACCTACTTAAACCCTATACCTGTCATGGCTGTGTTGTAAAATGATATGATACCAAAGTATTCTGAACATCACGTTTTAAATGTCGCACACGCTGAACTAAGAAATGAAGAGAGAATTATATCACCAACTGTTAACTCTGAAGTAATAATTCTACCCGGACGTTCAAATATCTCTAAAATGAAATAATTAAACGATTTTTCTTATATTTGATATTTCTGGATATTTCAACAACATGCAAACATGAACTCGTTTACAAAATAACATTATAGTTGATTAAATCGTTGAAACAAAGAAATCAATGTTACATTGAGAATAGCCACAAAGACTGAGTCACGTGTTCTCGTGATTTACTTTTCATGGGCTAGTATTTTGCTCGATGAAACTATTTACACGTGGCGTCATGTTGTTGGCTGTTTAGACTAGAGGGCATGGGTTTTCAGGGATGCATCGCCGCAAGGCTTGTATCACGATGCATGGTCGCAAGGCTTGTATCACGATGTATGGTTGTAAGGCTTGTATCACGATGTATGGTTGTAAGGCTTGTATCACGATGTATGGTCGTAAGGCTTGTATCACCATGTATGGTCGCAAGGCTTGTATCACCATGTATGGTCGCAAGGCTTGTATCACGATGTATGGTCGCAAGGCTTGTATCACCATGTATGGTCGCAAGGCTTGTATCACGATGTATGGTCGCAAGGCTTGTATCACGATGTATGGTCGCAAGGCTTGTATCACCATGTATGGTCGCAAGGCTTGTATCACGATGTATGGTCGCAAGGCTTGTATCACCATGTATGGTCGCAAGGCTTGTATCACGATGTATGGTCGCAAGGCTTGTATCACGATATATGGTTGTAAGGCTTGTATCACGATATATGGTTGTAAGGCTTGTATCACGATGTATGGTCGCAAGGCGTGTATCATGATGTATGGTCGTAAGGCTTGTATCACGATGTATGGTCGCAAGGCGTGTATCACGATGTATGGTCGTAAGGCTTGTGTCACGATATATGGTCGCAAGGCTTATATCGCGGATGTATGGTCTCAAGGCTTGTATCGGGGCATGTATGGCGGCAAGGCTTGTATCGGGGCATGTATGTTTGCTTTTGTCTGAGTTTATTATGACATAGTCAGGTTAGCATGCACTAACATGAGCGTGAAATGGGCGTAGATTGCGCTGTGTTGTTAAGTAACGCAAATCTTTCTAATTGGTAGTATCTGAATACCGGGCTTACTTTCCCTCCTGTTGTCAAACGTATTAGTCTCCGCAGTTTGGCGTCGTCCATTAACGTTATCCCCACTAGGAGAAACAACGCCAGTGTAAAGTCGTATATTTCTTACCCAAAACCCTACACCCCCTTCCCCCCAAAAGAAAAAAAAAATGCCAGCGCAGTCACTACGAGGAATTAATGTGGGAATTTTTATTGAACCCTCGATAGGAAATTATTCTCCACTGCGGACCGAAACCGCGATCGAAACTTCCTTATCTGGAGATCGATAGTCGTTTTTATACATTCGACACCCGCTTGCCGCTGATAATGAGGAAAGTGAATAAAAATCGTTATTATAATTTGTGAATAATTTGCATAGTTTCTTTACCTTGGTACCCTTCAGTTGTAGAGATGATACGAAACTAAACCTAGAATAGCTTCTGTGTTTTATATTGACAAGCAAATATATGTAAACTACCATAATCAAATACAGGAATAAGGCAGGGATGTCTTCTCTCTCCATTTCTCTTTCTACTGGCCATAGATTGGTTTATGAAAATAACTCAAAACAACAGAAATGGAATCCAGTGGTCTCTGACCAAACAACTTAATGACTTAAACTTTGCTCTTGACATAGCTCTCCTATCACACAGCCATCAACAGATGCAGGATAAAATGAGCATACTTGATGAGAGATCACAACAGCTGGGACTGAAAATAAATAGACATAAGACCAAAATTATGATAATTAATGCAGTTGGCAATAACCAAATGACAGCAGAAGAAATACCTCTACTAGACGTACAATCTTACATATATCTGGACAGTAATATAGACAAATAGCCAGACAGGTTAAAGCAGCAATGTCTTTCAGAAGCCTTTAAAAGTTGTGGAAATCAAAACTCATCAGCACAAACACAAAACTTAGGCTATTCAAATCAAATGTACTATCAACCCTTACGTATGCGTGTGAAAGCTGGAAAACAACAAGATATAGAAACAAAGTTGAACGCATTCGAAAATAAATGTCTAAGGAAAATACTTTGTATAGCATGGAACGAATTCAAAACAAACGAGGAAATTAGAGAAATCGCCAATCAACCACTAATATCTTCAGTAATAAAGAAAAGACGATGGTCATGCGTTGGACATGTGATGAGAAGAGATAATAACCGAATAGCAAAGCAAGCCCTCATATGGGAAACAACAGGTAAAAGATAAAGAGGAAGACCCAGGGAGACACTGATAAGAACATTGATGAGAGAGGCAAGAGCAGCAGGAATCGGCTCCCTCAATGAGATAGAACTGCTTGCACAGAACAGAGACAGATGGCGAGATTTGATAAAATATCTTTAAAAGAAAACTGCTAGAACAAAAAAAAAAATTCATATAGGAGAAGGTGTATCTTGGTCTACGCCCTATCGGCTCGAAAGGTCAATAGATAGAATATAGACAAAGAGGGTGGAAATAGATAATGATACGAAAATAAGGATATCAATAGCAAGAGGAACATTTGTTGCACTGGAAAACGTGTGGAAATACAAAGATATTAGGTTGAATAATTAAATTACAATTTTCAACTGCAATCTTTTTTTTTTTTTTTAAGAGGACATAGTTACTTCCCTTAGCGAATCTTTAATTATCTCCCTTTGACTAATACATTTTGTTTGCCCAACAAAAAATGATTGTGAGAACACCAGACCCAATGGCCGACCACGAAAAGGATGGATTGATGGAATATCATAAACACTAGAAAACATAACAGCAGCAAAGGCGAACAGAAGAGCAAAAGACCGCAAATTATATCTCCACTCGACGCTGAAAGGCAAATTAGGAAGGAAAGAAGAAGTAGAAGAATATAGAAGAAAGAAAAACAGTCAAGAGAGGTACTCTTTAAAATATTAAAAAAACCAGTGTTATTAGCATGATAACTTATAAGGCAAAGACTTATTTCGTAAGAAAACTGTTTTTTGATTGAGTGAAAACACAATTGAATATAAAACTTAAAGTGATGTCATCATTGACGTAGGAAACACCATCCTTACCATCGTTAATCATCTCCAGGATCCTCATGTACCGGGGCTTGCAAGAGCGACCCATGTGAGTGTGGTGACAGCTGCCAATGTGGAGATGACTGCACATGCGCTGAGTGCAAGACTTGCAAATGCACCAGTAAGTTCTAATAGTTTTGTTCTTTAATTATTGCTCCATCATGTGGGAGTTGTCAGGTTTTATTTATTGCTCCATCATGTGGGAGTTGTCATGTTTTATTTATTGCTCCATCATGTGGGAGTTGTCATGTTTTATTTATTGCTCCATCATGTGGGAGTTGTCATGTTTTATTTATTGCTCCATCATGTGGGAGTTGTCATGTTTTATTTATTGCTCCATCATGTGGGAATTGTCATGTTTTATTTATTGCTCCATCATGTGGGAGTTGTCATGTTTTATTTATTGCTCCATCATGTGGGAGTTGTCATGTTTTATTTATTGCTCCATCATGTGGGAATTGTCATGTTTTATTTATTGCTCCATCATGTGGGAGTTGTCATGTTTTATTTATTGGTCCATCATGTCGGAATTGTCATGTTTCATTAATTGCTTCATCATGTGGGAATTGTCATATTTCATTTATTGGTCCATCATGTCGGAATTGTCATGTTTCATTTATTGCTCCATCATGTAGGAATTGTCATGTTTCATTTATTGCTCCATCATGTGGGAATTGTCATATTTCATTTATTGCTCTATCATGTGGGAATTGTCATGTTTTATTTATTGCTCCATCATGTGGGAATTGTCATATTTCATTTATTGCTCCATCATGTGGGAATTGTCATATTTCATTTATTGCTCCATCATGTGGGAATTGTCATGTTTCATTTATTGCTCCATCATGTAGGAATTGTCATATTTCATTTATTGCTCCATCATGTGGGAATTGTCATATTTCATTTATTGCTCCATCATGTGGGAATTGTCGTATTTCATTTATTGCTCCATCATGTGGGAATTGTCATATTTCATTTATTGCTCCATCATGTGGGAATTGTCATATTTCATTTATTGCTCCATCATGTGGGAATTGTCATATTTCATTTATTGCTCCATCATGTGGGAATTGTCATATTTCATTTATTGCTCCATCATGTGGGAATTGTCATATTTCATTTATTGCTCCATCATGTGGGAATTGTCATATTTCATTTATTGCTCCATCATGTGGGAATTGTCATATTTCATTTATTGCTCCATCATGTGGGAATTGTCATATTTCATTTATTGCTCCATCATGTGGGAGTTGTCATGTTTTATTTATTGCTCCATCATGTTGGAGTTGTCATGTTTTATTTATTGCTCCATCATGTGGGAGTTGTCATGTTTTATTTATTGCTCCATCATGTGGGAATTGTCATGTTTTATTTATTGCTCCATCATGTGGGAGTTGTCATGTTTTATTTATTGCTCCATCATGTGGGAATTGTCATGTTTCATTTATTGCTCCATCATGTGGGAATTGTCATGTTTCATTTATTGCTCCATCATGTAGGAATTGTCATATTTCATTTATTGCTCCATCATGTGGGAATTGTCATATTTCATTTATTGCTCATCATGTGGGAATTGTCGTATTTCATTTATTGCTCCATCATGTGGGAATTGTCATATTTCATTTATTGCTCCATCATGTGGGAATTGTCATATTTCATTTATTGCTCCATCATGTGGGAATTGTCATATTTCATTTATTGCTCCATCATGTGGGAATTGTCATATTTCATTTATTGCTCCATCATGTGGGAATTGTCATGTTTATTTATTGCTCCATCATGTAGGAATTGTCATGTTTTATTTATTGCTCCATCATGTAGGAATTGTCATGTTTTATTTATTGGCCCATCATGTGGGAGTTGTCAGGTTTCATTTATTGCTCATCTAGATCATCAAGACATTGTTTCAGTTACATGTGTTTAAATATTTTAAAACTCACATTACATTATCAAAATATTTCTTGTTTGTGTGTGTCAAAATCTTTTCTTTCTTTTATTTGTTATTTCTTTATTCTTACATCCTTTTCACACTTTTTCTTTCTTATGACAGTTTATAATACCCTTCTTTCATAATTACAAGACTGCTTGATGTAAAAATGTTGTTTCAAAACATTACAATTGTATTTTAAAACTTCACTAGTTGGGAATCTGTTAATGTCATCTACTTCATAAATAAAATAATTAACTAAACTTGTATTATTAGTCTTTAACTTGCCAAAGAAAAATATCTGGTACAAATAATATTTTATATTTTATTTGTACATAGATGAAGGCGGCTGCAAATGTGGTGTTGGGTGCACAGGAGCTGCTACATGCAAGTGTGGGGAGTCGTGTTCTTGCAAATAGATCTATGTCACTGGAGTGACAGAAGCAAAATGCTCCAGCCCTTTTTTTTTTTTGAATTTAGCTTTTTAATTTAATTGTGGCAATGATACAAGAGTGTCAACTTTTGAGCATACAGGAAATATCCAAAGATAAGAATGAAAGAGATTGTAAATAAAATGATATTAGACTTTTCTCAGAAAATGCCTGTAATTAAGCACAATTTTGCCTGCAAGTTTTGAAAAAAAATGCCCAAATCCATATCATTGGTAACATCAGTGGAACATGATGATCATTCCTGGTCATGTGGTGAGAGGGAGAAAGTTAGAACTTTGAGTTAAAAGTGGAAAAATGTAGGAAAGAAGAACTACAGAAAGAAAAGAGAAACTATATGAGGTAATGTCAGAAACTGAGGAAATATTTAATTAATGGCTTCATTGATAAACAACTGCTGAAACAAAAACATATTGTGGAGAGATCTAATTATGTATCACATCAGTTATCATGATACTTTATAGAAGGGAAGAAAACACCAACATTTAGTTGAATTAATTCTTCACAGTTTTCATTAGCTAAACCATATTTCTCCAGTTTAAACCAAAGTGTTTGTAGATTCATTGTTAACAAATTATAGTAATGCATAATAATGAGCCAGAATGAACAAGGAGTTCATTTACTGCAATCATTCTCACTTAAGTGTGATTTGATAAAAAAAATATGTTTCAGTTAATTTAAAAATGGTGTTGATATTGAATAATGCAAAGCGGAGAATGTGATATCATATGTTATGTACACATTTCCAAGTGTCCAGATTATACAAATAAATTGTTCTTTTACGAAATAGAATTGCTGTAAGTTCATCATTCATTTGTTTTTTGTCCAATTGCATTGCTGTTTTGTTATACAGAAGAGCTTTCAATGAGTGTTGCACATGATTTTACACAGAAAAAAGTTTGAAGCAAATAAGTGGAATCTCAGAGGCTACCATGCATGAATGATGAACTTGGGACATGAATGATGAACTTGAGATATGAATGATGAACTTGGGACATGAATGATGAACTTGAGGCATGAATGATGAACTTGAGGCATGAATTATGAACATGAGGTATGAATGGTGAACTTGAGGTATGAATGATGAACTTGAGGTATGAATGATTAACTTGAGGTGTGAATGATGAGCTTGAGGTGTGAATGATGAACTTGAGGTATGAATGATTAACTTGAGGTATGAATGATGAACTTGAGGTATGAATGATTAACTTGAGGTATGAATGATGAACTTGAGGTATGAAGGATGAACTTGAGGTATGAAGGATGAACTTGAGGTATGAAGGATGAACTTGAGGTATGAAGGATGAACTTGAGGTAAAGGTAAAGGTAAAGGTAAAGTACGAGACTTGAATGCGTCTTAGCACGCGAGTATATACCCATATGTGCTCGGCCGCCTATCCAGAAATGTTCGGATATTTCTGTATAGTGTAGCCTCAAGCATCGAAACTCAGATGCGAAGCGACATTCCTCACCTTCCCAGGATAATATACCCTGGTACCCATTTCTGCCAACGGCTGGGTCGACCGTGGGGGATTTTTTTTTTTTTTATATTCCAACCACGAGTACAATTCACACTGCTCCAGCGGGAATTGAACACGGGTTGTCCGAACGTCGGTAGTCTAGTCGGGTGGTTTTTCCCAACTAGGGTACCGAGGCCCCCAACTTGAGGTATGAAGGATGAACTTGAGGTATGAATGATTATCTTCGCAACAGTAAAGATAGTTGGCATGATATTAGTTCTTGTAAACTTCGCAACAGTAAAGATAGTTGGCATGATATTAGTTCTTGTAAACTTCGCAACAGTAAAGATAGTTGGCATGATATTAGTTCTTGTAAACTTCACAACAGTGAAGATAGTTGGCATGATATTAGTTCTTGTAAACTTCACAACAGTAAAGATAGTTGGCATGATATTAGTTCTTGTAAACTTCACAACAGTGAAGATAGTTGGCATTATATTAGTTCTTGTAACTTCACAACATTGCAGATAGCTGGCATAGTATTAGTTCCTGTAAACATCACAACAGAAACGACATACTTGTCCAACTGTCTTTGAGTGAGCTCCACCAAGTGGAAGACAAGCAGACTTTCTATCTCATGTAATGACCTAATTAAATATCAGAACCTTATTAAATTGTAGGAGTGGACACTTTTATTATTTCCCTTTCCTGTGAATGTCACGTGAAGAGGGATAACAGTTTTTGCTAGACAGTAAAAATAAATATCCCCAAACCATAAAACGAGATTCACTGAGAGTTTAGTGAAAAGAGAGTGTGTTGTGGCCCTTTAAAGGGACATGATGTTTAATTATTACTTCCCCTGCCAGAGATCAATGAGTGGATCAAATAGAAAGAGACAAAAATAAATAATTACAAAAACAAAATCTTAATCAAAACAGTAAAAAAAAGTAATCATTTGGATGATACTAATTAGCAGCCTGGTGGTTCATTTTTTTCACTCGATATTTTAATGTTTATTTCTTTTGAAGACAAATGCCTAAGAAAAAGACTGTATACAATGGGTTGATTTCAAGACAAATATATAGATAAGAGAAATGGCCATGCAACCAACGATCTCATCTACAATTAGGAAGAGAAGATGGATATATGTCGGACATGTGCTAAGAAAAGACAACAAGAGAATTCTAAAACAGGTTCTTCTATAGGAAACATACTAATATAGAAAAAGAGGAAGATCTATACAGACACTAGAAAGAAGACTAAACATAATAATATAGAAAAAGAGAAAGATCTATAAAGACACTAGAAAGAAGACTAAACATAATAATATAGAAAAAAAGAAAGATCTATAAAGACACTAGAAAGAAGACTAAACATAATAATATAGAAAAAGAGAAAGATCTATAAAGACACTAGAAAGAAGACTAAACATAATAATATAGAAAAAGAGAAAGATCTATAAAGACACTAGAAAGAAGACTAAACATAATAATATAGAAAAGAGAAAGATCTATAAAGACACTAGAAAGAAGACTAAACATAATAATATAGAAAAAGAGAAAGATCTATAAGACACTAGAAAGAAGACTAAACTAATAATATAGAAAAGAGGAAGATCTATAAAGACACTAGAAAGAAGACTAAACATAATAATATAGAAAAAGAGGAAGATCTATAAAGACACTAGAAAGAAGACTAAACATAATAATATAGAAAAAGAGAAAGATCTATAAAGACACTAGAAAGAAGACTAAACATAATAATATAGAAAAAGAGGAAGATCTATAAAGACACTAGAAAGAAGACTAAACATAATAATATAGAAAAAGAGGAAGATCTATAAAGACACTAGAAGAAGACTAAACATAATAATATAGAAAAAGAGAAGATCTATAAAGACACTAGAAAGAAGACTAAACATAATAATATAGAAAAAGAGGAAGATCTATAAAGACACTAGAAAGAAGACTAAACATAATAATATAGAAAAAGAGGAAGATCTATAAAGACACTAGAAAGAAGACTAAACATAATAATATAGAAAAAGAGGAAGATCTATAAAGACACTAGAAAGAAGACTAAACATAATAATATAGAAAAAGAGGAAGATCTATAAAGACACTAGAAAGAAGACTAAACATAATAATATAGAAAAAGAGGAAGATCTATAAAGACACTAGAAAGAAGACTAAACATAATAATATAGAAAAAGAGGAAGATCTATAAAGACACTAGAAAGAAGACTAAACATAATAATATAGAAAAGAGGAAGATCTATAAAGACACTAGAAAGAAGACTAAACATAATAATATAGAAAAAGAGGAAGATCTATAAAGACACTAGAAAGAAGACTAAACATACTATATAGAAAAAGAGGAAGATCTATAAAGACACTAGAAAGAAGACTAAACATAATAATATAGAAAAGAGAAAGATCTATAAAGACACTAGAAAGAAGACTAAACATACTAATATAGAAAAAGAGGAAGATCTATAAAGACACTAGAAAGAAGACTAAACATACTAATATAGAAAAAGAGAAAGATCTATAAAGACACTAGAAAGAAGACTAAACATAATAATATAGAAAAAGAGAAAGATCTATAAAGACACTAGAAAGAAGACTAAACATAATAATATAGAAAAAGAGGAAGATCTATAAAGACACTAGAAAGAAGACTAAACATAATAATATAGAAAAAGAGAAAGATCTATAAAGACACTAGAAAGAAGACTAAACATAATAATATAGAAAAAGAGGAAGATCTATAAAGACACTAGAAAGAAGACTAATAAGAAGAGAAGCAAAGTTGGCAGGCATAGACAGGATAAGATCGAACATCTGGCCAAGAATTAAGATGGCGATGAAACACACAACGAGGCCTGTGCCTTCTAGCGGCGAGGGAAGGATCAAGGTCAAGGTATATTTTTGTTGCTTCCATTTGTGGACAGTGTCAAAGATGTGTGTTTTACAGCAGCAATTACGATAAAAGTTCTGCTTCTCAGGCCTGGCATTTGTAATATTTAAGCAGCTTTTCACAAACGCAGGAGTTGATCTCTTGACTGAGTTTCTATTGTCTTTGTTGTTTCTTTGCTATCTTGTTGATCTATCTTCTGTATTCTTATCTTGCTATTTGTTTTGATATTTGTTCTTGTCATTTCTTGTTATCTTCTACTTTCATAATATATATATATGTATATAGAGACACACAACTCGTCATCATTATAGTTTTCGAACAAATATAATATAGTCCTTATTGTTGACATCCACTTCAAAACTTTAACAACAGTTAACACTGGTTCCGTACAATGAACAAACTATACTGTCCTCTTATAATATAAATGTTCCTTTATTGTTACTGTGTTGAGCCTATCGGTGATGTATATTCACAAGTAACGCTCGTGATCGTATATAAGTTAACTCTCAATCTTATAGACCTTGAGGTCTTACTTCTAAACATAAACCACACAAATCTCTATGCGAACTCTATTAGTCAAACTCTTGATTTCTCTACTCTAACTCCAGGCAGGTTCACTACTCTCTCCAGCTCATCTGACCGGTTTCGTACAATGAACAAACTATATGGTCCTCTTATAATCTAAATGTTCCTTTAAGTGCTGCGTCTAGAGTCTAAGTTCTCTTTATCTAAATCCAAGTTCTCTTCTGTGTGTTCTGTATCTTCTTGTCTCTCTGCCTTGTGTTCTTGTTTCCAGTCCAGTCATGGCCTTTTAGTGTCCATTTAGCCACCCCCACCTGGCCAAAGCATCATGGGAATCTAGTCTAGATACGGCTTATCTTTCGTCCGTCTGCAGTCACTATTTCGTTAGCTCCTCCTTTTTAATTATGTCCATGGTCTTATTGCTTTAAGCGTCCTGTCGACACCCGTCAATCTTCCTAAGTATCGTTCCCTAACAACTAAAACTTTCATTGGCCCTTTGATTACGTGCGGCTATTTGTTCGTCAGAATTCTTTCATCTCAGACTGTCTATCTGTACTTCAAAGGCGCCTGCCGACACAAGAATCAGCCCTTCAAATGATGTTTCCGGGCTAGTCGTATTATTATAGCTATCTCGTGTCAACACCTGTTCGACGGGTCCAGCGTCAAGCGTCGTTGCGTTACGCAACTTTGTCGGTCATTTCTACGCTCAAGCTGAACATCTGTACGCACCTCCCTTGTAATCTTAAAGCCGCTTACGCCACCGCGTCTGAGTTCTTAACGTCTCCTTGCCAATCCTTAAGACATGACTTTAATTCCACGCCGCCCAAAACTATTTGACCTCCTATCATCGTCGTATCGTCCTATCATCGTCGTATCGTATCACTCTGTTATTCTACTGTCTATCGTCATATTCTTCTTCTCTCTTCCCATTATCGTTCATGGCTGAGTCACACTGTAACAACTCTCAATGGGCCGACACCATTTTAACACTCAGGACCAAGATTCAAATTGACCAAAGTTGTGTGCTTAGTACACTTCTATGCGGATTAGAAACTTGGACTACCTATTCAGGGCAGGAGAAGAGGTTAAACAACTTCCATGCACGCAGCCTTCGCGAGATTATGATTATAAAATGGCAGGACAAAGGAACCAAGGCTAATGTCTTACAAACGAGCCAAACTCCCATCCATCATGGCAACACTTAGGAGTCGGGGACTATTGTGGCTGGGTCATGTAAGAAGAATGGCAAACATCCGTATTCCCAAACAAATATTGTATGACGAACTTAAGGACGGAAAGAGACCAAAAATCAGACCAGTGCTGAGATAAAAAAAAATGTTTGCAGGACTTGCTTGAGTGAATTGTCTATCAGCGAAAGAAACTGGGAAAATCTGGCTGCAGAACGTAACACTCGGAGAACTAAACTAATTTTTAAAAAATTGCACAGCAACTATTGAGGCAGTGCTGATATCAAATTTAGAAGACAAAAGGCGCCGGGGAAATGAGACGAGACGAGATGCAACGAATACATCTTGTTCGTTCTACGGACGGATCTGTCTATCCAATATTGGCAGATTCAGTCACGAGAGAAGCTGTTCAGCAAAGCAGCATCCGGCATAAGACACTCATGTTTTTACCACGCTGCTAACTTAACATGATTGCTTGCTACCAACTGCTTGTCAAGACTTCAAAGGCCATATATATTTACCTTTACAATTAGGTAATGGTCACACCTATTTTGTCTCATCTATTTCTCTTTAGAATTAGATAATGGCCACTCCTATTTTTTATCATCTATTTCGTTTTAATAATACTATATTTAATAATATTATATATTATAATGTCTTAATATCACAGGTAGAGAATGAACTACAAGAAATGATAGACATAATAGTAAAAGAAAACAACAAGAAATGTCTCAGTCTGAATAGTAAGAAAACATAAGTAAAGAAACAATCATCACCATCATGCGGCATAAAAATAAACAGGACAAATTTTAAACAAGTGCAACGTTTCAAATACTTGGGCACAATAATAACATCAAGTAGAATAGCTCAGGCCAAAATAGCATTTCAGAAAATGAAAAATATGTTATGCAACAAATAAATGTCAATAGAAGTGAGAAAGAGAGTTCATCGGTGCTATATAGAACCATTCTGACCTATGGATGCGAATCATGGACAGTAGGCAAACAAATTAAAAGACGATTAGAGGCCACAGAGATGGGATTTCTCAGAAGGATGTTGAAAGTTCCCTGGACAGCTAAAAAGACCAATGAGGAAATTCTCAAAGAGGCCAACACAAAAAGGGAGATCTTAAAAAACATCAGAAAGAAACAATCAAAATTGTTCGGGCACATCATGAGAAGAGGAAAGTTGGAATACTTGGTTACATCATCATGTGCCGTACCGGTTGGCGTTGGCGATCATGTCCCTCCACAATCTTCTATCCACAGTGCATCGTATGAGTTCTATTGTTGACTGTTTTCCATGCCATGACACCAAGCTATCCAGTATTTTCTCTCTTTGTCGCCCGCGATCTCTCTTTCCTTTTATTTTGCCAGTTGTAACCAAGTATTCCATCTCTTCCTCTTCTCATGGTGTGCCCAAAAATGTTGATTGCTTCTTTCTGATGTTTTTTAAGAGCTCCCTTTTTGTGTTGGCCTCTTTGAGAACTTTCTCATTGGTCTTTTTAGCTATCCAGGAAACTTTCAACATTCTTCTGAGAAATCCCATCTCTGTGGCCTCTAATCGTCTTTTCATTTGTTTGACCATTGTCCATGATTCGCTTCCATAGGTCAGACAAATCTATGTCAATAGAAATGAGAAAGAGAGTTCAGCGATGCTATGTAGAACCAATTCTGACTCGGTCACAACTGGCAAAATAAAAGGAAAGAGAGATCGCGGACAACAAAGAGAGAAAATACTGGATAACCTTGGTGTCATGGCATGGAAAACAGTCAACAACAGAACTAATACAATGCGCTGTAGATAGAAGATTGTGGAAAGACATGATCGCATACGCCAACTGATATGGCACATGATGATGATGATGAGGATGATTATTATTATTCCGCTTTACAATTATATTATTAATTTATTTTATATAGGGTAATTATGTTTTTATAATATAACTATAACCAATTATATTAGGTAACTCCCATTTATTCTAATCTATTCACCTTTACAATTAGATAATAATCAGCTCTTATTTTATCTCATCTATTTATCTCTACAAGTAAGTGATGATCACCTCTCTATCCCTACAATTAGATGATCGCCACTTTCTATTTCTATTCACCAATTTACCACTATAACTGGGTGTCTATTGTCTGGGGAATAATAGAACAAAGAAGTATGTGTTAGCACTCATAACAATTGACAGACAAACAACAATAGAAAAAAACGAAGAAGAATATATGGTCCGAAGTGGGATCGAACCCGTACTCAGTGGCACCGCGCCTTGCCACGAGAAGCCGAACGCTTGGCACACTGCCACGCAGCCAACTAAAAATTGGCTATTGCAGCAGTGTCTTGCACGAAAGGCGTTCTCAATGACTATAGCATAGGGTAACGATCACAGACCGGAAATAAATTGTATATTTGTACTTTCCTATTATGCAAGTATCTCCCAGTAGGGCTGAATACTTGTGTTGTAGACAAACATTTATTGGACGAAACAGCACGAATAGTAGTTCCCAGTGGTTATATACTGGGTACAAATAATAATACATAAATTATTATATGGGGAACTTCCGAGGCGATAATAGGGAATAATAGAACAAAGAAGTATGTGTTAGCACTCGGAAAATTGACAGACAACAATAGAACGAAGAACAATATATGTCCGAAGTGGGATCGAACCCGTACTCACCGCGCCTTGCCATGAGAAGCCGAACGCGCACACTACCAGCCAACTAAAAAATTGGCTATGCAGTAGTGTCTTACACGATGACGTTCTCAATGACTATAGCATAGGTAACGATCACAGACCGGAAATAAATTGTATATTTGTACTTTCCTATTAATGCAAGTATCTCCCAGTAGGGCTGAATACTTGTGTTGTAGACAAACATTTATTGGACGAAACAGCACGAATAGTAGTTCCCAGTGGTTATATACTGGGTACAAATAATAATACATAAATATTATTATATGGGGAACTTCCGAGGCGATAATAGGGAATAATAGAACAAAGAAGTATGTGTTAGCACTCGGAAAAATTGACAGACAATGCGTGGCAGTGTGCCAAGCGTTCGGCTTCTCGTGGCAAGGCGCGGTGCCACTGAGTACGGGTTCGATCCCACTTCGGACCATATATTGTTCTTCGTTTTTTTCTATTGTTGTTTGTCTGTCAATTTTTCCGAGTGCTAACACATACTTCTTTGTTCTATTATTCCCTATTATCGCCTCGGAAGTTCCCCATATAATAATATTTATGTATTATTATTTGTACCCTGTCTATTGTCTGCCATGTTAATGATTACGTTAGCAGATATCTGTCGCGTCAACCTGACCATTACTATGTTCATTCATGGATTTATTTACTTGGCCTACGCTAGCAATGTTATTGATACCCTGTACAACTTGTTAGTTTGTACTTGAAACTTCCGGTATATGGTGGATAGGCGACAGGAACCATTGAAGGATACGCATGAAAAGTGTTCCTTGTTGCAGTTTCCTCTTACTCCAAGTCCGGCTTGTTGCAGGAGCTACTGAGTTAAGTGCTCTGTGCACACCGTGAGCTGTGTGTCTCATCCGTTTTGATCATGTTTCGATATTCCAATTGTTTATGATGAATGACGATATCGTATGACAGGGAACAGTTGGCTGTGTTCACTTTCTGCGCGGTTTTGCCTTATGTCTTTTGGCGTGTGCTAAGACTGCTACGATGGGGACTACAGTTACCTTTCTTTGTTTGGGAGATGAGATTCGGATGATTACGCTGGCACGGGCGGTTGAGCAATTTTGAATTTAATTCGTCTGCAGTGATACCGGGGCCTTCCATAAACAAACAAACAAATGAAGTTTGTCCTTTCTGCCAACGTTTACTTTGCAGTGCTGCTATTGTCCAATGTTTTCTCCTATGTTTTCTGATCAAATTTTACCATTAATGTCTCCAAATCAAATCTTCTTCACACCCTAACCCGGGACCCTTTGGGGCACCGTCAAACGAGGACCAAACACGCTATTTGTCAAGTTGTTTAGTTATTTCTGCCCTAATTTATTTATTGAAATGTTCGTTTATTCATTTTTATAGAATGATTGCAGCTCTGTGTTGTATTTCTTTTCCTGAGTAGACTAGCCTTGTTTCGTTTCCCTGATTCGGTCAAACTTCTTTCACTTTTAATATGTTGCTACTACATTCCAATAATTTGCATCTTATTTTTCGTTGTATCTGCTTTCATATTTCTGCTTCGTTCTGTGTTCTCAAATTCAGGAATCGCAGACTTGTGTTCATATTTTTGTAACTAGGACATCCGTTTCCACGCAAAGACTTTCTGACGACCTTCACAATTTGTCATTCCTGCCAACTCGAAACTCGAGACGTCATATCCCCAACGGTAGAATGTCATCTATTGATCTTGCTATCAAAATATGTCTCATTTAATGTAGTAGACATAGCTACTCACAGTTTGGATTACGTGTGTTCTGTTTTTGGAAATGATCCATAACTTTGATTAAAAACCTATTGAGTTTTGTGAAATTTGTCAAGAATAACATAACAAGTTGAGACATATACAGTACCTTATTAAAAAATATATATATTTACATTAGATAATTAAAATATCTGTGCAGTTTCTAGTCACACTGTGGTACAGTTTCTAGTAACATTGTGGCACAGTTTCTAGTCACACTGTGGTACAGTTTCTAGTCACATTGTGGTACAGTTTCTAGTCACACAGTGGTACAGTTTCTAGTCACATTGTGGTACAGTTTTTAGTCACACTGTGGTACAGTTTCTAGTCACATTATGGCACAGTTCCTAGTCACATTATGGCACAGTCTCAAGTCACATTGTGGCACAGTTTCTAGTCACATTATGGCACAGTTCCTAGTCACATTATGGCACAGTTCATAGTCACATTATGGCACAGTTTCTAGTCACATTATGGCACAGTTCCTAGTCACATTATGGCACAGTTCCTAGTCACATTATGGCACAGTTCCTAGTCACATTATGGCACAGTTTCTAGTCACATTATGGCACAGTTTCTAGTCACATTATGGCACAGTTCCTAGTCACATTATGGCACGTTTCAAGTCACATTGTGGCACAGTTTCTAGTCACATTATGGCATAGTTCCTAGTCACATTATGGCACAGTTTCTAGTCACATTATGGCACAGTTTCTAGTCACATTATGGCACAGTTCCTAGTCACATTATGGCACAGTTTCTAGTCGCATTATGGCACAGTTCCTAGTCACATTATTGCACAATTTCTAGTCACATTATGGCACAGTTTCTAGTCACATTATGGCACAGTTTCTAGTCACATTGTGGCACAGTTTCTAGTCACATCATGGCACAGTTCGTAGTCACATTATGGCACAGTTACTAGTCACATTATGGCACAGTTTCTAGTCACATTATGGCACAGTTCCTAGTCACATTATGGCACAGTTTCAAGTCACATTGTGGCACAGTTTCTAGTCACATTATGGCACAGTTCCTAGTCACATTATGGCACAGTTCCTAGTCACATTATGGCACAGTTCCTAGTCACATTATGGCACAGTTTCTAGTCACATTATGGCACAGTTACTAGTCACATTATGGCACAGTTACTAGTCACATTATGGCACAGTTTCAAGTCACATTGTGGCACAGTTTCTAGTCACATTGTGGCACAGTTTCAAGTCACATTATGGCACAGTTCCTAGTAACATTGTTTCACATTTGTTAGTCAAGCTACCACACTCAAACATTTCTTATGAACTCACAAAGGGAGATCTGGATCAACAGAAATCATTTTTATTTTCCCTGTTACTTAAAAAAAAACAACACCAAGGGTAGATAACAAATTAAAATGATTGTTCTGCTAAGTTCACCCTACGATTACTCCTCTTAGTTGGAATGTGCATTGTTGGCTCTGTGTGGTGGTTTATAGCCGAAGTTCAGTATCACCCTCCTTCGTCCCAAAACATCCTACATTTTTAATATATTGGGGCGTCTTCCTTAATCGATCTTCACACGTTTAACCAGACTGATTTGTCTTTTCTAGTGTTCTAGTTCGACAGCACCGTTTGGTATTTGATGTTTTCCTTGTCGTTAACGCGCTAATATTTAACATGAAACCAAACAAACCAGAGTAAAATATTATTTGTAATAGACTTTGTGTATATTTATGGTTGGTTTGGGTTGGTCGAACACCCCGGTATCACTGCACACGAATTACAATCTATAATTGCTCAACCGCCCGTGCCATCGGAACCATCCGAATTAAAATTCGTCTCATTAAAGGACCCGAACAATGAAAGGCAGCTGCATCCCATCGTAGCAGCTACAGCAGCTGCCAGAAGACATAAGGCCAAGCGGCATTGAAAGTAAACGCAGATGAATGTCCTTCGTCATACGATATCATCTTTCATCATAAGCAATCAGAATATTGAAACATGATCCGGATGAAAAACACAGCTCAAAATGTGCACAGAGCACTAAACTCAGTAGCTCAAACAGCTAGCCGAACTTGGAATATGAGGAAACTACAACAAGGAACACTTTTCAGACAGAACCTCAACGGCTTCTAATGCCTATCCGCCGTATTGACCGGAATTCCGATATATGTATATACATATTTATATACAAACAGCAGAGATAGAATCAAGATGCAACAAAGCTTGTCAAATCATCGGACAGTTATCACCACTATTGTCCAACAAGGAAATAACTCTGGAGGCAAAACGAGCACTATACAATACAATCTTCATCCCAACGTTGTGCTACCAATGCCAGACCTGGACCCTAGATGCAAGAACATTAAGAAAAATAACATCTACAGAGATGAAATGTGTTAGACGAATGACAGGAAACAGTCTAAGAGATAAGATCAGAAATGAAGAACTGAGAAAAAAGCTAAGAATAGCCCCCGCCATAGAATATATAAGGAAACAACAGATAGAAAAGTTTGGCCACGTGACAAGGCAGAAAGATCAAAACACAACACAACGAGCCTTCAACAAACGTTGTGAGAACACCAGACCCAAGGGTCGACCACAAAAAAGATGGGTCGATGGAATATTAGAAGCACTAGGAAACATAACAGCAGCAGAGGCGAACAGAAGAGCAAAAGACCGCAAATTATATCTCCCCTCGACGCTGAAAGGCAGATGAGGAAGGAAAGAAGAAGAAGAATTATATATATTTAATCATTTAGTACTCAAATGATTAACATAGTAGTTCAATCAATATGTAATATTTGGGAATGAAATTTGCGTTCTCAGTGGCCCTTAGTTCATTCATTCATTCTACTCTTGCGTCGAAGACGACATATAGGACGGAAGTCCTAGTTCTCCATGATTGACGATCTGCTGCTAGTTCTTGTAGTTCTTGGTTGTTTCTTAGTCCCAAGTTTAAGCCTTCCCTAGTCATTGTTCTGCCTAGCGATTCTCTTGGTCTGCCTTGTTTTCTTCTACCAGACGGTTTCCACATGAACGGCTGACGGGAAAGTCTTTTTTCATTCATTCTGAGCAGATGTACAAGAAAAGTTGTACAAACCAATGTTTCTGTGTGTACAAGTTCAAATATTTAAACGTTGGAACTGGTACCCCTGTACATTTCTTCTTTTAATTCCAATTATTGAGATCCCGAAACGTGAAGACTAAATGCTGAACACTTTTATTCACATCAATGCCATCTATATGTCTCAAGCCTGTCCGCTGAAGCGAGAAACCACCCAAAGCTTGTGACGTTTTCAGGATTGCGATCAGGGGCAGCTTTGGGTAAAATTATGTGAGCCGCCTATAGCTCGGATTACTCATGACGTCACAAACCTTGGGATGTTTTCGAGAATACTCCTCAGGGGTCAGGCTTGGTAGGCATTGTTCAGATCTATTAATAGCATCACATAGGTAAGAGGTGGTTCCAAATTCAATCAATTCCTTCACTGACGTCATATAGGATTCTTCATAATCCATTGGAAAAAAAGGCACAGGCATCTATAGTAGTATGGCCAACGGGCAAACAAATAAACTCTTGAAAATCCCCCACATTCATGACGTTTTCAGTTATGTGAGCTATGGACGGCTAACATTAATTCTACCTACAACCACTCCTTCTTGCAAAACTGAAAACGTCACAAAATTAGGGTGACTCCATTCTGCCCACTGGCCTTACTAATATTGATGGCTGTAGAAACAAACCGAAATCCAAACTAGAGGCGGACGATAAGAATAAACTTGGCTGGAATGAAAGGCTGTACTGCGTTATTATAGAGCTCTCTTGGTCTCATCTACTGGGAATTTGTTAATACATTCTCTTTGTGAGTTGGCACGGTTCCAATAGGAGGCAAAGATGTTAAATAGAAATAGGGAGAAATATGGGGAGAGAGAGAGAGTGGAGAAGACAGATATATTAAATAGAAATAGGGAGAAATATGGGGAGAGAGAGAGAGTGGTGAAGACAGATATATTAAATAGAAATAGGGAGAAATATGGGGAGAGAGAGAGAGTGGTGAAGACAGATATATTAAATAGAAATAGGGAGAAATATGGGGAGAGAGAGAGAGTGGTGAAGACAGATATATTAAATAGAAATAGGGAGAAATATGGGGAGAGAGAGAGAGTGGTGAAGACAGATATATTAAATAGAAATAGGGAGAAATATGGCGAGAGAGAGTGGGAGAAGACAGATATATTAAATAGAAATAGGGAGAAATATGGGGAGAAAGAGTGTGGGAGAAGACAGAGATATTACATAGAAATAGGGAGAAATATGGGGAGAGAGAGTGTGTGGAAGATGACAGAGATATTACATAGAAATAGGGAGAAATATTGGGAGAGAGAGTGTGGGAGAAGACAGAGATATTAAATAGAAATAGGGAGAAATATGGGGAGAGAGAGTGTGTGGGAGAAGACATATATATTAAATATAAAGAGGGAGAAAAATGGGGAGAGTGAGTGTGTGTGGGAGAAGACAGAGATATTACATAGAAATAGGGAGAAATATTGGGAGAGAGAGTGTGGGAGAAGACAGAGATATTAAATAGAAATAGGGAGAAATATGGGAAGAGAGAGTGTGGGAGTAGACAGAGATATTACATAGAAATATGGAGAAATATGGGAAGAGAGAGTGTGGGAGTAGACAGAGATATTACATAGAAATATGGAGAAATATGGGGAGAGAGAGTGTGGGAGTAGACAGAGATATTACATAGAAATATGGAGAAATATGGGAAGAGAGAGTGTGGGAGTAGACAGATATATTAAATATAAAGAGGGAGAAAAATGGGGAGAGTGAGTGTGTGTGGGAGAAGACAGATATATTTAATAGACATTTGGAGAAATATGGTGAGAGAGAGTATGGGAGAAGACAGAGATAATAAATAGAAATATGGAAAAATATGTGGAGAGAGAGTGTGTGGTGAAGACAGAGATATTAAATAGAAATAGGGAGAAATATGTGGAGAGAGAGAGCGTGAGAGAAGACAGAAATATTAAATAGAAATGTTGGGGAAAATATGGGGAGAGAGAGATATATATTAAATAAAATGTAGGGATAAATATGGAGAGAGAGACAGACAGACAGACAGAGAAAAGACAGAGATATTGAACAGAAATTAGGAGAAACATGGGGGGAGGAAAAGAGAGAAGGCGGAGATATTAAATAGATATTAGGAGAAATATGAGAGAGAGAGAGAGAGAGAGAGAGAGACAGAGAAGATAATAGTGGAAAAAGCGACATTTTGGCCGTAACATTGTATGATGTTACTTTAAATTTGAAAAGATTCTAGGACATATGGTTCCATCTCTGAGCAATGCAGAATTGAAATGAATAATTAATACTTCACTAATTAATCCAGACGTAATGGGAATAATTAATACTTCACTAATTAATCCAGACGTAATGGGAATAATTAATACTTCACTAATTAATCCAGACGTAATGGGAATAATTAATACTTCTACTAATTAATCCAGACGTAATGGGAATAATTAATACTTCACTAATTAATCCAGACGTAATGGGAATAATTAATACTTCACTAATTAATCCAGACGTAATGGGAATAATTAATACTTCTACTAATTAATCCAGACGTAATGGGAATAATTAATACTTCACTAATTAATCCAGACGTGAAATGAATAATTAATACTTCACTAATTAATCCAGACGTGAAATGAATAATTAATACTTCACTAATTAATCCAGACGTGAAATGAATAATTAATACTTCTACTAATTAATCCAGACGTAATGGGAATAATTAATACTTCACTAATTAATCCAGACGTAATGGGAATAATTAATACTTCACTAATTAATCCAGACGTAATGGGAATAATTAATACTTCTACTAATTAATCCAGACGTAATGGGAATAATTAATACTTCACTAATTAATCCAGACGTGAAATGAATAATTAATACTTCACTAATTAATCCAGACGTGAAATGAATAATTAATACTTCACTAATTAATCAAGACGTGAAATAAATATTAATACTTCACTAATTAATCCAGACGTGAAGGGAATAATGAAATCTTTTCCTGAAAAGAAAACGTTCCAAAAGACGACAATTTGAAACACGATGCGACACATTGTGTACAAACAAAACAAAAGACGACAATTTGAAACACGATGCGACACATTGTGTACAAACAAAACAAAAGCGGCATCAAAGTGAATCTTGTCACTCAACAAATAAATAGAACACAAGGAACACAGCAAGAGAAAGGTGTGAAAGATTTAGTAAAATAAAGAAGGAGAGAAGCATCTCACTTGTGGATTTCATATTTCATTGAATTAAATATCCTTAAACTTGTTATGGTGAGTGTTCTGTTTCCCGGAGAGAGAGAGAGAGGGAGAGAGAGAGAGAGAGATGAGGAGGTATTTTACTTATAGATTTAATATTTCATGACATGAAACCTTCAGGAAATGTATTGATCTAGCGTGTTATCTTTCCGCCGTAGAGAGACCGTAGTTTGCTCATGGCGCTCCGATATCAGAATCCAGATTTTTTTGCTCTGTTCTTCTGTAAAAGTGTAGTGCCAATCCTGCAGCACAGAAATGGTGTGTAGTCACAGAGGTAGAAATATGGCAGCGAATATTTTCAGGGAATACGGTGTGTTTACAACACTCGGAAAAAAACCCCCACAAATAATCAACAGAAAAAAACAAAACAAAGAATAATAGATAGTCCGAAGCAGGATGGAACCCGTACTTCTTGGCACAGCGCCTTGCCACGAGAATCAAACGCTAGAGCACACGGTCAACTCATCTGCCTAGAAAGGTAGCTATCATTGGCAATGTCTTTCACGCATGTGTACTCATGACTATAGCATAGGGTTACGAGCATTATTTTGCTTGTGTTGTTGATTATGTGATTGTTGTTTCCCAGTGCTGTAAACAAAGCTCTTCCACTGAAGTTATTCGCTGATTTATCCCCTCGGAAGTCTCCCCTCTATAATAATATTCATTTATTATTATTTGTCTCTGGAAATATTGCTTCATCTTCTTCTACCTTTCAGCTCCCAGTGGAGCATAGGTCTTCAACAAACACTTTCAGCTCCCAGTGGAGCATAGGTCTTCAACAAACACTTTCAGCTCCCAGTGGAGCATAGGTCTTCAACAAACACTTTCAGCTCCCAGTGGAGCATAGGTCTTCAACAAACACTTTCAGCTCCCAGTGGAGCATAGGTCTTCAACAAACACTTTCAGCTCCCAGTGGAGTATAGGTCTTCAACAAACACTTTCAGCTCCCAGTGGAGCATAGGTCTTCAACAAACACTTTCAGCTCCCAGTGGAGCATAGGTCTTCAACAAACACTTTCCAAGTCGTTCTGTTTCTTGCCATTCTTTTAAAATCATTCCATGTCTTCCCCATCATCTTCATCTCTGCTTCCATCTGTCTTCTTCAAGAATATTTTGGTCGTCCCCTTTGTCTCTTTTTCTTAGGGATTCCAAAAAAGGGCCTGTTGTGTAATACTCTCAGTTGACTTCGTTGTGTGTCTCCTATCCAGCGCCATCGTCTTCGCTGTATCTCTTTATCCATTGTTATTTCACTGGTACTTTTCCATAATTTCATGTTAGTAATTTTGTCCTGCCATTTGCATAATTTTATTCTGCGTAAGCATCCATTAATGAAGGTCTGTATCTTCATAATTGTCATTTTTCTTGTTCTCCATATTTAACAGCCATTTAATAAGACATTGTAAGTGAACATTTTAAATTTTGTATTTAACCTAATTTCTTTGGACTCTCAGTGCAACGAATGAGCCTCTTGCTTTTGATATCCGTATTTTTGTTATCATTCTCCGTTCCTCCTTTCATTGTCTATATTACTGCCAAGATATATGTAAGATTGTATGTCTAATAGAGGAACTATGGTATCTAGTTTACACAAATAACAATATTTCAATGATAAGTTCTGTATCTAACACATTTTACTCTCCTTCCTTCCAGACCTATGGCCGTCCAAGAGACAAGCTTGACGGGCAAGTTCCCCGGGCGACGCCAAAATAACATCACGTGATTAAGTGAAGGTCAACGGTTTCCAACCGATTCCGAGCTGTTCTTGTTCCATGCCCTTTTATATCAACCATGTAACCTGCGATTACCTTTTATAACAACCAAGTAAAATGCGATTACCTTTTATAACAACCAAGTAAAATGCGATTACCTTTTTATAACAACCAAGTAACTTGCTATTACCTTTTATATTATAACAACCAAGTAACATGCGATTACCTTTTATGACAATCAAGTAACATGCGATTACCTTTTATGACAACCAAGTAAACTGCGATTACCTTTTATGACAACCAAGTAACATGCGATTACCTTTTATGACAACCAAGTAACCTGCGATTACCTTTTATGACAACCAAGTAACCTGCGATTACCTTTTATAACAACCAGTAAAATGCGATTACCTTTTATGACAACCAAGTAACATGCGATTACCTTTTTATAACAACCAATTAACTTGCTATTCCATTTTATAACAACCAAGTAACTTGCTATTACCTTTTATATTATAACAACCAAGTAACATGCGATTACCTTTTATGACAACCAAGTAACCTGCGATTACCTTTTATGACAACCAAGTAACATGCGATTACCTTTCAAGGACCAACAATCGTTGATTCTGTCTCTTTATGTCAGATTCGGTATTGTATAATGAATCCTCGCTTAAAAAACATGTGAAAAAATAAATGAAAGATGAGTAACTAAATATAAATGAAAGATAAGTAACTAAATATAAATGAAAGATGAGTAACTAATATAAATGAAAGATGAGTAACTAAATATAAATGAAAGATGAGTAACTAAATATAAATGAAAGATGAGTAACTACATATAAATGAAAGATGAGTAACTACATATAAATGAAAGATGAGTAACTAAAAATAAATGAAAGATGAGTAACTAAATAGATGAGTAACTAAATATAAATGGAAGATGAGTAATTAAATAGATGAGTAACTAAATATAATTGGAAGATGAGTAACTAAATAGATGAGTAACTAAATATAATTGAAAGATGAGTAACTAAATAGATGAGTAACTAAATATAAATGAGAGATGAGTAACTAAATAGATGAGTAACTAAATATAATTGGAAGATGAGTAACTAAATAGATGAGTAACTAAATATAATTGGAAGATGAGTAACTAATATAAATGAAAGATGAATAACTAAACAGATGAGTAACTAAATATAAATGAAAGATGGGGAACTAAATATACATGAAAGATGGGGAACTAATATAAATGAAAGATGGGGAACTAAATATAATGAAAGATGGGGAACTAAATATAAAGGAAGATGAGTCAAATTCAGTATTTTTGTTTCAGTTTGAATATGGGAGAACAACAGAAACGAAAGATCATGTTGTCAGAGAGAGGGAAAAAAATAATTGTTGAACAAAACTGGTCAATGAATGAGCCAGGAGAAAACTCACAACACAACGGCTAGAGGGTTACGCTGACGCAGGGCAGTTCATGCAGGGATAAGAGACGCAAATACAACGGTATGAGCTTTATGGGACTACTAGAGATTTAAACTGACATAGGACAGGTCATAAATAGAGCAGATACCCAGTTACCGTGGTATGAGCTTTATGGACTACTAGAGATTTAAACTGACATAGGACAGGTCATAAATAGAGCAGATACCCAGTTACCGTGGTAGGAGCTTTACGGGAATACTAGAGATTTAAACTGACGCAGGACAGGTCATAAAGAGAGCAGATACCCAGTTACCGTGGTAGGAGCTTTACGGAATACTAGAGATTTAAACTGACATAGGACAGGTCATAAATAGAGCAGATACCCAGTTACCGTGGTAGGAGCTTTATGGGATACTAGAGATTTAAACTGACGCAGGACAGGTCATAAATAGAGCAGACACCCAGTTACCATGGTAGGAGCTTTATGGGAATACTAGAGATTTAAACTGACATAGGACAGGTCATAAATAGAGCAGATACCCAGTTACCGTGGTAGGAGCTTTACGGGAATACTTGAGATTTAAACTGACGCAGGACAGGTCAAAGAGAGTGATACCCAGTTACCGTTGCAGGAGCTTTATGGGAATACTAAAGATTTAAACTGACACAGGACAGGTCATAAAGAAAGCAGATACCCAGTTACCATGGTAGGAGCTTTATGGGAATACTAGAAATTTAAACTGACATAGGACAGGTCATAAATAGAGCAGATACCCGTTACCATGGTAGGAGCTTTATGGGACTACTAGAAATTTAAACTGACATAGGACAGGTCATAAATAGAGCAGATACCCAGTTACCATGGTATGAGCTTATGGGACTACTAGAAATTTAAACTGACTCGGACAGGTCATAAAGAAAGCAGATACCCAGTTACCATGGTAGGAGCTTTATGGGAATACTAGAAATTTAAACTGACACAGGACAGGTCATAAATAGAGCAGATACCCAGTTACCATGGTATGAGCTTTATGGGACTACTAGAAATTTAAACTGACACAGGACAGGTCATAAATAGAGCAGATACCCAGTTACCATGGTAGGAGCTTTATGGGACTACTAGAAATTTAAACTGACACAGGACAGGTCATAAAAAAGCAGATACCCAGTTACCATGGTATGAGCTTCATGGACTACTAGAAATTTAAACTGACACAGGACAGGTCATAAATAGAGCAGATACCCAGTTACCGTTGTAGGAGCTTTACGGGAATACTAGAGATTTTAAACTGACGCAGGACAGGTCATAAAGAGAGTAGATACCCAGTTACCGTTGTAGGAGCTTTATGGGACTACTAGAAATTTAAACTGACACAGGACAGGTCATAAAGAAAGCAGATACCCAGTTACCATGGTATGAGCTTTATGGGACTACTAGAATTTAAACTGACACAGGACAGGTCATAAATAGAGCAGATACCCAGTTACCGTTGTAGGAGCTTTACGGGAATACTAGAGATGTAAACTGACGCAGGACAGGTCATAAAGAGAGTAGATACCCAGTTACCGTTGTAGGAGCTTTATGGGAATACTAGAGATTTAAACTGACGCAGGCCAGGTCAAGGAGAGAGCAGATACCCAGTTACCGTTGTAGGAGCTTTATGGGAATACTAGAGATTTAAAATGACGCAGGGCAGGTCAAGGAGAGTGCAGATACCCAGTTACCATGGTAGGAGCTTTATGGGAATACTAGATATTTAAACTGACGCAGGACAGGTCACGGGAGGAGCAGATACCTAGTTACTATGGTAGGAGCTGCTCTATCTTTGGAGATAAGGTAACATGATGAAAGACTCTAGTCAAACTGGCGGAGGAATCTGGAGGGAAGAGATGGAAGCGGAGGCCAGACTTGGGCAACGGTAAAAATGAATTGTTGCCCAACAAAACGCCACGAAACGTGTGACTGTGTTCAGTTTCAGCCCATACAACACACCTGTCATTTGCAAATATAAAAGCCTTCTATAAACTGATGCCAAATAAATGTTTCAGAAATATTAAAACTACCCTCCCTTGAAGGTATAATGACAGGCTTTCTAAAAAGAAAAAAAAAACCTTGCATCACGAACTCGCTTGCGTTTGTTATAGCGGGCGTGTTTCAATGCGATATCTTCATATTTAATAAAGGGAAAAAAACATATCTGTTAATGTACTCTATCCGAGATCTGTCATGATGGCATTCATTCATTGGGTGTCGTCCCCATTTCGGGTGCCTCGGTAGCCTAGTTGGGACCACCAATCGACTCGGCTACCGACGTTCGGACAACCCGTGTTCGATTCTTGCTGGAAGCAGTGTGAATTGTACTCGTGGTTGGAAAAAAAATACCCCCGCGGTCGACCCAGATGCTCGTAAAATGGATACCAGGTAGTACTCTGGAAAGGTGAGGAATGCCGCCTCGCATCGTAGGTTACGATGCTTGAAGCGACACTATCTAGAAGTCTCCGAATACTTCGTGATAGGCGGTCTAGCACGTATGGCGAAAACTCGCGAGCTAAGACGCCGATTCAGTCCCGTACTCTACCTTTACCTTTACGTCCCCCATATAGAAGGTTGGCTACCATGGAGCGCCATTTTACTTTTTTTTTGGTCTTGATGATGCATATTGTCAAAAGTTCACTTGTTCACCTTTTTATGTTATCTGTCGACATTAGTCTTGGTCTGCCTCTGCCTCGTCTACCTTGTACTTTCCGTTCCAAGACAACTTCTAGAATGGTATTATGTCGCTTCACATGTCCAAACAATTTCAGTTGTCATTTTTCGAATGGTGTTGAGTAGTTCTTTTTTTCATTTTCAGCTGATTCCTGATTCAGAACTTTCTTGCTTGTCTTCTTTTCCGTCCACCCATTTCTTCCCACTTTCCATAGATTCATATTTCAAACATTTCCTGACAGTGTAAATGCATATTCAGAACGAAGAACAACAAACTACAACGAACACCCACAAGTCTGTCAAAAATGCAGTACTGACGATGTAACAAGCAGATCTCCAGAACGAAAGCAACGCCAGACCCTGACAACGCACAGACCATTCATCTCTACCAGAATTGTTACCATCAAATTATTAGCACCGCTGCCCGGCGCGTAATCACACGTGCGAAAATAATGAGTTTGGAAATTGAGCGTGCGTTTCACGTTTACATAATCACGCGCGACAATTCTGATGAGACAATCTCCTTCCATTGTTCTTCTTCTCTCGCAGCTCCAAATTTATTCTCAACTCATTCCCAGCAGAATAATGAACATACAGGAAGAAAATATTCTAGAATGATCGAAACGTGCTGCACACAAAAATGTGCGCTGGTTAAAGAAATTTAGGACCGGTGATTGATGGAGTAAATTGATATTTATGTTATTTGTAACAGAAATACAGTGAAACGAAATATCACTGACAGACAAGAAATTACAATAAAAGTGAAAGTAGAAAATTGTAATCACATTTGCTCGTTTTTTATTTGTAAATGAAGTTGTCCATAAAATCTATTGGCAGTGGGGTATGGCGTGATGAATAAGCACTTAAATCTGTACTCACAGCTGGCACGAAGCTCCAGGCTCTATTTTGTAAGCCTCATCTCCGCCACGGAAAAAGCACAGAAAACTTCCTTCCTTCCTTCCTTCCTTCCTTCCTTCCTTCCTTCCTTCCTTCCTTCCTTCCTTCCTTCTTCCTTCCTTCCTTCCTTCCTTCCTTCCTTCCTTCCTTCCTTCCTTCCTTCCTTCCTTCCTTCCTTCCTTCCTTCCTTCCTTCCTTCCTTCCTTCCTTCCTTCCTTCCTTCCTTCCTCTTTCCTTCCTTCCTTCCTTCCTTCCTTCCTCTTTCCTTCCTTCCTTCCTTCCTTCCTTCCTTCTTTCCTTCCCTCCTTCCTTCCTTCCTTCCTTCCTTCCTTCCTTCCTTCCTTCCTTCCTTCCTACCTTCCTTCCTTCTTTCCTTTCTTCATTTTTTCTTTCTTTTTTCTTTCTTTTTTTCTCTCTGTATTTCTTTCTCTCTCTCTGCGTTTCTTTCTTTCTTTCTTTTTTCTCTCTGTCTTTCTTTCTTCTTTTTATCAGATAACAATAAAACAAATGAAGAGATGACCCATCTTGACCTCATTAGGAGATAATAAATAACAGAACCGACGATGTCTTTAAAGCTATGTTCTGCACTATCATCTAATTCTCCATTGTTTTAACCACATACATTAAAGCTGTGTTCTGTACTATCATCTAATTCTCATTCGTTATAACCACGCACATTAAAGCTATGTTCTGTACTATCATCTAATTCTACTTCGTTATAACCACATACATTAAAGCTGTGTTCTGTACTATCATCTAATCTCCATCGTTATAACCACATACATTAAAGCTGTGTTCTGTACTATCATCTAATTCTACTTCGTTATAACCACATACATTAAAGCTGTGTTCTGTACTATCATCTAATTCTCCATCGTTATAACCACATACATTAAAGCTGTGTTCTGCACTATCATCTAATTCTCCATCGTTATAACCACAAACATTAAAGCTGTGTTCTGCACTATCATCTAATTCTCCATCGTTATAACCACATACATTAAAGCTGTGTTCTGCATTGTCATATAATTCTCCATCGTTGTACCATATACATTAAAGCTGTGTACTATCTTCTAATTCTCCATAGTTATAACCACGTACATTAATTCATATGTTATTGCTCTTCAACAATTCCTTCCTTACAATATGTCAACCCCGTACCTGTCCCCTTCTTTTAATTTCCTGTCCATTAAAAGGAAATTATTTTCAATTCCAGAGTGCATAACTAGCGAGGACAGAAACCAACAAAATCATTATTAAAAAAAAATAAATTATATTTTCTGGATGAAAGTGTTACTGGCGTAGCGGCTAGCGTGCTAACGTACGATAATATGGGCTGGGTTTATCTACAACTTGACGCTGTCTAGCCGACCCTGTTGGAAGAGAATGTGTACCTGACCTATGTTGAGTTAGAGAAGGCGATAGCAGAGAGAAAGAGAAAGCGTCTACTCACATCTATGTGATTAGTTTGTTGTTAAGATCGTCACCACTGCACACCGAACGAACCCATAGGTGGACATACATCTCCATCGAGAATCTCGAGAAAATCCGAAGAGAATTCAGGGCAAAGTACAACCCGGGCAGCGGCCATATTTATGGCCTGCTCTTTGCGATTTTAATTGCTAAGTGTTCTTTAACGTGCTCAAGTGCACATGGACCTCCTTTTTGTTGCCGTTATCATAGAGAGCTAGACATCTCATCTCACTACCCGAAAGATCAGCGGCGTGTAACATCATCAGGAAACAACGGATTAATTTTTCCGATTTTTGACAAACCACCATCGCCTGCTGTGGGCTTTGTACCCCTGGCCTTATCCAGAGGCCGACGCCCTACCCCTAGACCACCAGCCCCACTGGACATTCCTATGCTGTTGAATAAGGCTGAACACTTATGAACTCTACCCCTAGACCACCAGCCCCACTGGACATTCCTATGCTGTTGAATAAGGCTGAACACTTATGAACTGTCTCTAGTGTAGTGAAGTCGCTTCTAGCAGTAAAAGAAGAGGAAGAAGTAAAAGCAAAACACGGGCAAATGTTTTCCTTTATTTGTCTCAAATTTAACCAACAATTGACAATGAGGCAGCTTCGAGCGAATGGTCCAGCCCCCTAGTCTAAATGTACTCTTTCCCACATTTACATTGCCAGGATGTTAGGCACGCACGGAGCCAAACTTAAATTACATTTTTCTCTAAATGTCTTTTATTAGGTAACTCAGGGCAGTCGTGTGTAAACTTACATTACAGTTATAGAAGCGCACTTCAACTCATCTTAACTGGCTTCCGACGTGGTTTTCTGTGCCTCTCCCTTGGTAATTCTCTCCCGCACATTTCACATAACCCAACACTTGATTGAAACTTCACTACGTCACTGGAATTCTCGGAAATAAGCGGAGTTTTACCCTTTCCCTCCATTTCACTTGAACAGGCTGAATGTCTACAAGAGCCTGAAGTCGATGAACTGGAGAACACGATCAATTCTAATTCAGTCGATTACTGTAAATACTTTCATGATTTTCAAATCGATTTTGAGTTCATTAATTGAAAATCATGAACACAAAGAGCTATACGTAGTGCATTACTGACCGGATATTGAGGTCTTTTCTTTCACTGTCGCCTTCAGGTAACCTCGCATGTATCATCCTTTAATCACAATCATTATCACTCTTCTCCTCCCGTCATCTTCTCCTTCGTATTATATTATTCTGTATCATTCTAAGTTACTTTTTTCTTCAATCATATTTCTCATTTTCTCATTCATTATCGTTAATGCTTTATTTTTCCACTTAATTCTTTCTGATTCGTCTGTTTTTAGTTCTCATCCCTTCTCCCTTGCAATTATTTTTTTCGTCATATTTTCTCCTTCCTGATACTAATATTCTCATCCAGTTTTTTTTTTTTTATCTCGCTGATCATCAGTAACTCCTTTGTTGTTTCTTGTTTCCCTTTCTGATCTTCCCCTTTCTGCCACATCTATAATTCTTCGTCTTCAAGCTATGCTATGTTTTTCCTAATATTTCTTTTAATCCTCATCTACCTTATCTTCTCATTTGGTCTCAGTTATCTCCCTTTATCCTATTTGTATTCGTGATTGTCTTTCCTGATACCGAGTGAAATGGTTTAGTTCAGTTTTTCTCAATCGTGGGCTATATGGCTCCCCAGGGCCACAGGATATTCACGGGGCCATTATAAAAAAAAGTCAAATTGGGGGCCTCTGCAAGGGACTTTGGGGGGTGGGGGGGAATTTGGAAGCATGGCACTAGACTCATGTGTTCAGTTTAGGAATGCATATATTTGACGAATACAACTCTCAGACATCACTTTTTCCACTCAGTGAATTCTTTCATCAGCGCCTATAAGACAGGCGTACATCAGCGCCTATAAGACAGGCGTACATCATAATAATTTGGCGATATTTAAAAGTGACCGTCCTAAATGGACAGATCGCCTATGATTTCTGAGGCAACATATTTTATCTCATTTCTATGCTACACTGACTGTGGGAAAAAAAGTTATTCAAAGATCTATCAATTTTAATTGGCACGTTCTCTCGTTTCTTATTTAATGGAGCGTTAAAAAATGAGAACCAAGAACACTGGGTGAAATCTGTGATTTTGCCAGCTACATTTATTTGTTATCTCAACAGTCATTTTATAACATTTCTATGAATTGTTTTGTCTATTATATATATATATATATATATATATATATATATATATTGTTATGATCCACTTTAATCTGAATTATGGCTCCTGATGATAGTTTAAACAAAGGTTGAAAATAGTAATAAAACTGATAAAAGATGAACAGATTATACACGAACATCAAAACATGAGGGTCACGAGGAAAAGTCAAGATTGTACAACAATGAAGCAACAAGCTACAATCATGACCAATCATAGGCGACAAGAAATGTAATATCTACTCTGTTGACTAGTTATGTAATTTCCGATCCTCTTACATATTTCGTTTCAGTCAGTTGAAATTTGTGTAAATCTTTAATTTGAAAACATAGACGAAGGAAAGGAATAATAATGTAATTTATTGGTTATTTTGTTATGGAAGGCCCCGGCATCACTGCAAACGAATTAAAATCCATAATTGCTCAACCGCCCGTGCCAGCGAAATCATCCGAATTAATGTCTAATCTTACAAACAAGGAAAGACAACTGTAGTCTCCATCGTAGCAGTCTCAGCACACGCCAAAAGACATAAGACAAACCGCGCAGAAAGTGAACACAGCCAACTGTTCCCAGCCATACGATATCATCATTCATCGTAAACAATTGGAATATCGAAACATGATCAAAACGGATGAGACACACAGCTCACGGTGTGCACAGAGCACTTAACTCAGTAGCTCCTGCAAAAAGCCGGACTTGGAATATGAGGAAACTACAATTAAGGAACACTTTTCATAATTTATTGTTTTGTCTGTAGTTTATCTTCCATTATTATTGCTGTCACAAAGTATGTTTTGTCTGTAGTATATCTTTTATTATTATTGCTTTCACAAAGTATGTTTTGTCTGTAGTTAATCTTCCATTATTATTGCTTTCACAAAGTATGTTTTGTCTGTAGTATATCTTCCATTATTATTGCTTTCACAAAGTATGTTTTGTCTGTAGTTTATCTTCCATTATTATTGCTTTCACAAGTATGTTTTGTCTGTAGTTTATCTTCCATTATTATTGCTTTCACAAAGTATGTTTTGTATCTTTTAAATCTTTGACGAATACTCGTTGTCATTATCGTTTTTGTTATTTTTGCTTTAAAAAATTGTTGGTGGGTTTGTATAGCAGTTTAGAGCGAAGTAGCACCGATGTTTGTGCCTTTGGTCCGACACATTCGAACTGTATCGTTTTACAGAGTCGGGTTTGCATTCCCCCTTCACCTCTACTTATTTAAGAATGATAGTCTGTCTCTAGAACAAGTAAGAGGGAGTGGAGTAGAATTTTTACACTCTCAGGTTGACTGATGATATCAGTCATCGCAGTCATGTTACGTGTATCTGTACTTGTCTAATGATATCAGTCATCGTATTTGTTACGTGTATCTGTACTTGACTAATGATATCAGTCATCGTATTGTTGCGTGTATCTGTACTTGACTGATGATATCAGTCATCGTATTTGTTGCGTGTATCTGTACTTGACTAATGATATCAGTCAGCTTATTTCTTACGTGCATCTGTACTTGACTGATGATATCAGTCATCGTATTTGTTGCGTGTATCTGTACTTGACTGACGAAAGCAGTCAGCTTATGTGTTGCCTATATCTCTGCTGGACCCGTAAACACGTCCGAGCTTTATTTATGTTTTTGACCAAACGGTGTCTCGTACTTCCAAGCACACAAACATTTCTGTGAAGACTTTTCTTAGCTACAAAATTAATCAAACCTTCTACTTGTTTGTTCATTTATTCACGAATTGTCTTGCTCTGTGTTTTGCACACTACGGTCCGGCGTCCAAAGTTTATGCTCTACACTTCCAATTATTGGACTCCGACAGAAAAAATAAGAGACACATCAAAACATGCCTTCATTAGCATGGAACTTATTCTAATGTAAAAAAAAAAGAATAACCATGAAATTTAAAACTAAGAATAATGAAATGTTTGACAACGATTTATGGATCAGAAATATGGGTTATGAATGAAATAACATCAAATAAAACTCGTCATTTCTGATCTTGTCAATCAGGTTGTTTCCTGTCACTCGATGAAATGTGTCAGACGAATGACAGGAAACAACCTGAGAGACAAGAACAGAAATGAGGAATTTAGAAAAAGCTAGGAATATCCCCCGCTGTAGAATATATAAAGAAACAACAGATAAAATGGTTTGGCCACGTGACTAGGCAGAATGATCAAATCTCACCACAACGAGCCTTCAATAAACGATTGTGAGAACCTCAGACCCAAGGGTCGACCACGAAGAGGATGGATTGACGGAATATTAGAAGCACTAGGAAACATAACATCAGCATCGGCGAACAGAAGAGCTGAAGACAGCAAATTATTTCTCCCCTAGAAGCTAAAATGTAAATGAGGAAGGAATGAAGAGGACGAAGAGATAAAACTGAAACCCTAGAAATGTCGATATCAAGAAGAGCAGTTTGAGTTCAGCGGACAGAGATGAAAGCAGAAATGAAATTATGTAAATCATTAAAGTAGAGATAACAGAAACAGAGCAAGGCATATGAGATACTTTGAACGTATAACAAGTCACAACAACGCAGTGGACGCTAACGTAAAAAAAAAATATCAGGAAAAAAGGAAACAGGGATACAAAGACTAAAACTGAACGAAAATGTTCAGATTTAGACAGGACAATGAGGTATATAGAACGAACTCACGCATGGAGGAAAAAGATAGAGTAGATTGTTATTCCGTGGCAGCCAACCCTGTCTTGGTTGTGGAGACGGCATATGAGTGCTTTTCTGAGGCCCTGGAAACTTAGAACCGCGCTTGGCTGAACAAAGACAAGTGATATGAGAGTAAGTAATGGGCTGAACAAAGACAAGTGATATGAGAGTAAGTAATGGGCTGAACTAGGACAAGTGATATGAGAGTAAGTAATGGGCTGAACTAGGACAGTGATATGAGAGTAAGTAAAGACTGAACTAAAGCAAGTGATATGAGAGTAAGTAATGGGCTGAACAAAGACAAGTGATATGAGAGTAAGTAATGGGCTGAACTAGGACAAGTGATATGAGAGTAAGTAATGGGCTGAACTAGGACAAGTGATATGAGAGTAAGTAATGGGCTGAACTAGGACAAGTGATATGAGAGTAAGTAAAGACTGAACTAAAGCAAGTGATATGAGAGTAAGTAATGGGCTGAACAAAGACAAGTGATATGAGAGTAAGTAATGGGCTGAACAAAGACAAGTGATATGAGAGTAAGTAATGGGCTAAACTAGGACAAGTGATATGAGAGTAAGTAATGGGCTGAACTAGGACAAGTGATATGAGAGTAAGTAAAGACTGAACTAAAGCAAGTGATATGAGAGTAAGTAATGGGCTGAACTAGGACAAGTGATATGAGAGTAAGTAAAGACTGAACTAAAGCAAGTGATATGAGAGTAAGTAATGGGCTGACAAAGACAAGTGATATGAGAGTAAGTAATGGGCTGAACTAGGACAAGTGATATGAGAGTAAGTAATGGGATGAACAAAGACAAGTGATATGAGAGTAAGTAATGGGCTGAACTAGGACAAGTGATATGAGAGTAAGTAATGGGCTGAACTAGGACAAGTGATATGAGAGTAAGTAAAGACTGAACTAAAGCAAGTGATATGAGAGTAAGTAATGGGCTGAACTAGGACAAGTGATATGAGAGTAAGTAATGGGCTGAACTAGGACAAGTGATATCAGAGTAATTAATAGGCTGAACTAGGACAAGTGATATCAGAATAAGTAATTTACTGAACTAGGACAAGTGATATCAGAGTAAGTAATGGGCTGAACTAGGACAAGTGATATCAGAATAAGTAATTTACTGAACTAGGACAAGTGATATCAGAGTAAGTAATGGCTGAACTAGGACAAGTGATATCACAGTAAGTAATGGGCTGAACTAGGACAAGTGATATCAGAGTAAGTAATGGGCTGAACTAGGACAAGTGATATCAGAATAAGTAATGGGCTGAACTAGGATAAGTGATATCAGAATAAGTAACGGGCTGAACTAGGGCAAGTGATATCAGAATAAGTAATTTACTGAACTAGGACAAGTGATATCAGAGCAAGTAATGGGCTGAACTAGGACAAGTGATATCAGAATAAGTAATTTACTGAACTAGGACAAGTGATATCAGAGTTAAGTAATGGGCTGAACTAGGACAAGTGATATCAGAGTAAGTAATGGGCTGAACTAGGACAAGTGATATCAGAGTAAGTAATGGGCTGAACTAGGACAAGTGATATCAGAGTAAGTAATAGGCTGAACTAGGACAAGTGATATCAGAATAAGTAATTTACTGAACTAGGACAAGTGATATCAGAGTAAGTAATGGGCTGAACTAGGACAAGTGATATCAGAATAAGTAATTTACTGAACTAGGACAAGTGATATCAGAGTAAGTAATGGGCTGAACTAGGACAAGTGATATCAGAATAAGTAATTTACTGAACTAGGACAAGTGATATCAGAATAAGTAATAAGTTCCCTCAGTTTAAAAGTATATAGGTAATATAGTGTCAGTGTTCAGATTTTAAAAAAGACAAACGGAAAACGCATTGTCCCATTGATACAACACTTCAGGGAAAACTATATAGGTCCCTGCAAGAACGACATAAAACAAATAAATATCAACAAGAAACGAGATTGCAGAGGTAGACAATACTTGAGGCCTACGAATGATAAAGAACAAAGACAAGATATGCTTGTAAGCTCAAAAGAAAACGATGCCAGGTAGGGCCGGCTCAAGGTACCGGTATCTCGGGCAGTTGCACGGGGGGGGGGGGGGGGGGGGGGCGCCATGTGATTAGGGCGTCATCAAGGATCTTAAAAAAATGAAAATAATAATAACATAATTGTGTCTATATATATAGAGAGAGAGAAAGAGGGAGAGAAAAGGAGAGAGGCAGAGAGAAGAAGAGGGGGAGAGGGAAGGAGAGGGGGAGAGAAGAAGGAGAGGGGGAGAGAAAGGGAGAGGGGGAGAAGGAGAGGGTAGAGAGAAGGAGAGAGGGAGAGAGAAGAAGAGGGGGAGAGAAGGAGAGGGGGAGAGAGAAGGAGAGAGGGGGAGAGAGAAGGAGAGGGGGAGAGAGAAGGAGAGGGGAGAGAGAAGGAGAGGGGGAGAGAGAAGGAGAGGGGGAGAGAAAGGGAGAGGGGGGGAAGGAGAGGGGGAGAGAGAAGGAGAGAGGGAGAGAGAAGGAGGGGGAGAGAGAAGGAGAGGGGGAGAGGAAAGAGGGGGAGAAGAAGAGGGGGAGAGAGAAGGAGAGAGGGAGAGAGAAGAAGAGGGGAGAGAGAAGGAGAGGGGGAGAGAGAAGGAGAGAGGGGGAGAGAGAAGGAGAGAGGGAGAGAGAAGGAGAGGGGAGAGAGAAGGAGAGAGGGGGAGAAGGAGAGGGGGAGAGAAGGAGAGGGAGAGAGAAGAAGAGGGGGAGAGAGAAGAGAGGGGAGAGAGAAGGAGAGGGGGAGAGAGAAGGAGAGGGGGAGAGAGAAGGAGAGGGGGAGAGAGAAGAAGAGGGGGAGAGAGAAGGAGAGGGGGAGAGAGAAGGAGAGGGGGAGAGAGAAGGAGAGGGGGAGAGAGAAGGAGAGAGGGAGAGAGAAGGAGAGGGGGAGAGAAGGAGAGAGGGGGGGGGAGAAGGGAGGGGGAGAGAGAAGGAGAGAGGAGAGAGAAGAAGAGGGGGAGAGAGAAGGAGAGGGGAGAGAGAAGGAGAATGGGAGAGAGAAGGAGAGAGGGAGAGAGAAGAAGAGGGGGAGAGAGAAGGAGAGGGGGAGAGAGAAGGAGAGGGGGGAGAGAGGGAGAGAGGGGAGAGAGAAGAGAGAGGGGAGAGAGAAGAGAGGGGGAGAGAGAAGGAGAGGGGGAGAGAGAAGGAGAGAGGGAGAGAGAAGAAGAGGGGGGAGAGAGGAAGAGAAAGAGGGAGGGAAAGAAGAAGAGAGAAAGAAAGTGAGGGAGAGAAGCCACAGTTGTGATTAACACCCCCCCCCCCCCCCCCCCCCCCCCCCGCCCCTTTTTTTTTTTTTTGGTTTTGTTTGCCTCTCGCATTTTGTTTTGTTTGACCCTCGCATTTTGTTTTGTTTGACCCTCACATTTTGTTTTGTTTGACCCTCACATTTTGTTTTGTTTGACCCTCACATTTTGTTTTGTTTGACCCTCACATTTTGTTTTGTTTGACCCTCGCATTTTGTTTTGTTTGACCCTCACATTTTGTTTTGTTTGACCCTCACATTTTGTTTTGTTTGATCCTCGCATTTTGTTTTGTTTGACCCTCACATTTTGTTTTGTTTGACCCTCACATTTGGTTTTGTTTGACCCTCACATTTGGTTTTGTTTGACTAGAGAAGAAAGGAGAAATTGTTTTTGTGTTGAAGACGTCAAATGTCGGGGAAGCTGGTGAAATGGTGAGGGAAAGCGATGATCGTGAAGAAGAAAATGTAGTAAGTTAAAAAAATAAAGTAAAGTGCCCGTCACGCCAAGTGGCGCATAGGGAATATGGTGCTAGGGACCATACAAACCTTCGGCACATGATTTTTTGGGTAATGTGGTCGGTATAACGCCCGTGCCGCTTTATTTTCCCAGAAAAAAATCAATCCAGTACCGATTAAAGGCTGGGTGAACCCGGAAGCCGTCGGTTGGGATCGTACCCTACCTCATGTCTTTTGTAGTCCAGTTCACTAACCACTGAGCTATCGCGGCTCCCAAAATGAAGTAAGACAGCTACGAAAAGAGCAACAACGAAAACAACAAAAAATAAGGTTTATATATGTCACATCTATTTGTCATTGATTCTTTAAATTGATCTGTTCACGTGCATCTTGTCCAGGCAGGTCAGAAGCACGTTTCTTCTATTATACATTCAAAGTGGTTAGACGAAGCAAAAGTGCAACAACAACAAAAAAATAGGAAAAAAGGTATGATAAAAGCATTACGTGATTAGTAGACGACACAGATTTGAACGACGTTTCGGCTCAATATGCCTTCAGCAGAAACAAACAACAGGCACACACAGATATGTAAGTAAATAAAACTAATCCTACATAGCTAACTAGTAACGAAACATGGAAAACAAAATAATAGAAATTGGTTAAAGAAAAGAGAAATGACTTCCCTGTGTCGTGGACCGTGGTCAGAATGGGAAAGGAATGGTCACACGGGTGAAGCTATAATTATACGCTCTGTCAGTCGTTCAAATCTTTACCATCGTTCAAATCTTTACCATCGGTTAAATCTTTACCATCGGTTAAATCTTTACCATCGTTTAAATCTTTACCATCGTTCAAATCTTTACCATCGGTTAAATCTTTACTATCGTTTAAATCTTTACCATCGTTTAAATCTTTACCATCGGTTAAATCTTTACCATCGTTTAAATCTTTACCATCGGTTAAATCTTTACCATCGTTCAAATCTTTACCATCGGTTAAATCTTTACCATCGTTCAAATCTTTACCATCGGTTAAATCTTTACCAACGGTTAAATCTTTACCATCGTTTAAATCTTCACCATCGTTTAAATCTTTACCATCGGTTAAATCTTTACCATCGTTTAAATCTTTACCATCGTTCAAATCTTTATCATCGGTTAAATCTTTACCATCGTTTAAATCTTTACCATCGGTTAAATCTTTACCATCGTTTAAATCTTTACCATCGTTTAAATCTTTACCATCGGTTAAAACTGTGTCATCTACTAATCACGTAAAGCTTTTACCATACCATTGTTTCTATTTTTTTTTTCAATTTTCCCTCACATTTAGCTTTACTGCAGTTTCGCATTTTTATGCATTTCATTTGCATTTCTTTGCCTTAACCTCTGGTTAGACGAAGCCGTTTATTTGGTCTTTGCCGTCTTGACAAACAGTCGGTAGCCGTAACTTAATATTTAAAAACTGAATATTGCATCAGCCCAAAACTCTCAAAATTGTCAATCTTTCCATCCTCTTGTTACGAGCATTAATTACCAAATGTCATTTGAGAAGTAAATGGCAGAAAAATTGTATGTTTTGTATCTGGTGTCACAAATTGAAATCATTTAATAAAATACGAATCTAGGAGTGAAGGGAATGTAACAAACCAGGACATGGTGGACTTCCGGTTGGTGCTGCGGCCAAGTTGACCGTTTAGTCGAATCAGGTTCAGGACTTGTCGCATTGTTGTAGCAGTGTGGTCTCAAGTGATACTTTCTGGTTGGGGTATTCATTTGTGGAGACAGTAGTAGTCCAGTCGCATCAACATGACCACAAAATCAACATGACTTTGGCGCCCACACGCTTAGTGCTAGATGTGACTGCCGTGGAGTGTAGTGGAACGGTATCAGGTCCCGGACTTTGCCCTGGGACGGGATGTGTGATAGGTTTCCGGCTACAAATGTGTCACCAGCTGGACTGCAGATCGAGTGCTTCAACGAGGTCCGATTTCATTTGTTGGGGCAGCGATTCTTGCGCACGCCTACTGATCATGAAGTCTATAACGAATTTGGCGCGGGCGCATGGACATTATGCTACCCGTGACGGCCGTTACAGCGACCCGGAAGTGCATATTTTAAACTGCGCGCCATTTGTTTAGTTTAATGTGGCACGTTCAATAGAACAGTATGAACGATCGAGATGAACACTTTGTTACTTGCTGGAACGTGGACTGAGCTGATATAGAAATGCCCCGCTTGCAGTGAAGCCATAACGTTCTAAAGTCTGAAGTCACATCCCATAAACGCTGCTAAATTTCTAATACTAGAACTGCAATTCCAAACTGAGATCAAAACAAACAGCTCTGAATTCACATTTGACATTTGTTTGTGTGGGGGAAAAAGTGCGGTGACAAAAATATCACCATCCGATATCAGACTTGATCAGTGGGGACACGAAGTGGAGGTGTGATGTTATGGTATCCAGGATCTTTGTCTTTGAGACAACTACAGGTCTCCTATTGGCTAACTTCTGTAATTCCTTCCTGGCAAGGCCACATGGGAGATCTGCTTGTGGCTTTCAATATTTAATACTAGGCAATGTTCCCAGGGCAATTTAGTCGATTCTATAAGAATAGACTTGAGGGAATTACTTTTTAGGTTCTCTCAGGAGAATGGGGTTGCTACTGTTAGTTTAACAATCTCTTGTAACTGCTAATTTAACAGTGTCTTGTAACTACTAATTTAACAATCTCTTTTAACTGCTAATTTAACAATCTCTTGTAACTACTAATTTAACAATGTCTTGTAACTACTAATTTAACAATATCTTGTAACTGCTAATTTTAAAATCTCTTGTAACTGTTAGTTTAACAATCTCTTGTAAATGCTAATTTAACAATCTCTTGTAACTGCTAATTTAACAATCTCTTGTAACTGCTAATTTAGCAATCTCTTGTAACTGCTAATTTAACAATCTCTTGTAACTGCTAATTTAACAATCTCTTGTAACTGCTAATTTAACAATCTCTTGTAACTGTATTTTAACAATGTCTTGTAACTGCTAATTTAACAATCTCTTGTAACTGCTAATTTAACAATATATTGTTACTGTTAGTTGAATAATTTATATTTTAAATCACATCACCTTTTGACTGTGCGCAATAAATCTCATTATATTTGGCTTCTCTTATAAATCTCATTATATTTGTCTTCTCTTATAAATCTCATTATATTTGGCTTCTCTTATAAATCTCAACATTAAATTCTCTTGATAGCCTTTCGCTTATTTCCAAGGTGTAATCCGGTCAAGTGCATGTCTTGCTTTAATGTTTTCTTTATTTCTCATGTAGAGTTAACAGTCTCCTGCTGTAATGCTTATTTTGTTTGTATTTCAAATGTAAAATAAAACCAGCGGTAAAAAGCAAAAAAGATGGCGGGAGAATGTCGGAGATTGATAATGAATTATTAAGTTATGTGTGGGTTATCACCATTGAGATATAAAGTTATGTGTGGGTTATCATCATTCAGATATTGAGTTATGTGAGGGTCATCATCATTGAGATATTGAGTTATGTGAGGGTTATCATCATTGAGATATTGAATTATGTGAGGGTCATCATCATTGAGATATTGAGTTATGTGAGGGTCATCATCATTGAGATATTGAGTTATGTGTGGGTTATCATCATTGAGATATTGAGTTATGTGTGGTTATCATCATTGAGATATTGAGTTGTGTGTGGGTTATCATCATTGAGATATTGAGTTGTGTGTGGGTTATCATCACTGAGATATTGAGTTGTGTGTGGGTTATCATCATTGAGATATTGAGTTGTGTGTGGGTTATCACCATTGAGATATTGAGTTGTGTGTGGGTTATCATCACTGAGATATTGAGTTGTGTGTGGGTTATCATCATTGAGATATTGAGTTGTGTGTGGGTTATCATCATTGAGATATTGAGTTGTGTGTGGGTTATCATCATTGAGATATTGAGTTGTGTGTGGGTTATCATCACTGAGATATTGAGTTGTGTGTGGGTTATCATCACTGAGATATTGAGTTGTGTGTGGGTTATCATCATTGAGATATTGAGTTGTGTGTGGGTTATCATCACTGAGATATTGAGTTGTGTGTGGGTTATCATCATTGAGATATTGAGTTGTGTGTGGGTTATCATCATTGAGATATTGAGTTGTGTGTGGGTTATCATCACTGAGATATTGAGTTGTGTGTGGGTTATCATCATTGGGATATTGAGTTGTGTGTGGGTTATCATCATTGAGATATTGAGTTGTGTGTGGGTTATCATCACTGAGATATTGAGTTGTGTGTGGGTTATCATCATTGAGATATTGAGTTGTGTGTGGGTTATCATCATTGAGATATTGAGTTGTGTGTGGGTTATCATCATTGAGATATTGAGTTGTGTGTGGGTTATCATCATTGAGATATTGAGTTGTGTGTGGGTTATCATCATTGAGATATTGAGTTGTGTGTGGGTTATCATCACTGAGATATTGAGTTGTGTGTGGGTTATCATCATTGAGATATTGAGTTGTGTGTGGGTTATCATCATTGGGATATTGAGTTGTGTGTGGGTTATCATCATTGAGATATTGAGTTGTGTGTGGGTTATCATCATTGAGATATTGAGTTGTGTGTGGGTTATCATCATTGAGATATTGAGTTGTGTGTGGGTTATCATCACTGAGATATTGAGTTGTGTGTGGGTTATCATCATTGAGATATTGAGTTATGTGTGTGGTTATCATCACTGAGATATTGAGTTGTGTGTGGGTTATCATCATTGAGATATTGAGTTGTGTGTGGGTTATCATCATTGAGATATTGAGTTGTGTGTGGGTTATCATCATTGAGATATTGAGTTGTGTGTGGGTTATCATCATTGAGATATTGAGTTGTGTGTGGGTTATCATCATTGAGATATTGAGTTGTGTGTGGGTTATCATCATTGGACTTCGAACATGTCCATAGGTGCTTAGATCTAATCCTCAGAAAGACCCGCAGGGACTGACGACTCCAGTTCTGTGTTGGTTGATATGCCCACTTATATGCCCGCTGATATGCCCACTTATATGCCCACTAAGTTTCCTGATTCTGGATGTGCCTATCTAACTCCCATCTATTTCATTCGAAGGAGTGACGTGGACTCATGGTTGTCAAAGTCATGTGCCCATCTTTACTCCCATCTATTTCATCCGAAGGAGTGGCGTGGACTCATGGCTGTCGAAGTCCTGTGCCCTTCCTGGATCTAGGAGGATATTAATGACACCCGCCCGATCCACTGGTTTGACCGTCTTCAGCAACAGCACAGCTGGCAAGCCTGTCCGCTCTTTCATTTCCCGTACTCCCGCATGTCCAGGGACTTAGACGAAGTTGGCACTACGTATCGTTGAACACAACCCGTGTCCACTTTTCTTGCCACGATTATTGAATCACTGTGTTTACAGGCGTTTGTGTAGTCTGGTGACTAACCAGATGAATGCCCTGGTCACTGCCATCACCTCCATCGTCACGCTACTCATGGTCATGACGTATGCACCACTGCCTTCCTTGACTATTCTGCCTGCCTAGCATGCTGTAAATGCCCATGCACCTTTGGTGTCGTATTACAGATCTGTCTGTATAGATGACTGCATCTTTCTCATCGGTGTTATCGCAGATGAGACCGTTGACCTCCGCATTGACCACGACTGAGTTCTGCTCCCTGCCTTTCCTGTCGAATGTGACACTACACGAGAATATGCTGCTGAATGACATAGGCACCGATATCCACTCCAAGCCAGTGTAGATATCCCTAAGCCCACAGACTTGTTTGACGACATTTTCTGCGCGGCCCACCTACGATTTGCCTCTTTTTAGTGTGTCGCCTTTCCCTGTGTTGAGCTCGTGGTGTAATGGATGCTCTTTATCTTCACTTATCTTCAGGTGCTCGCGCTTCCAGATCTTCATCCTGTCATTCATGTTTGAAAATCAAGGCGATACCTCATTGCAACACTGAATGTGTCTGTCGTACATGCCAGGATAGTTCGCATCGCTTTATTCTGTAGTTTATCTAGCCTGTCGATGTCAGTCGCGCTGACAGCAAGAACTGCCTGGCCATACTCAGTTGCTGCGAGGTTAGTCCCTGGAATAGAAGGGTAAGTAGCCTCTGCTCGACGTTGGCAACTGCATGACCTTCAAGGCGGCTAATACTTTGCAGGTTTTTGCTATCACTTGGTCGACGTGGTCCCTAAAACACAGGCTGCGATCAAACTTAACCCATAGGTACGTTATCAACCTGTCAAGGGACACATTGTCAGCTCCCACCTGTGTTTCCGTGTTAATGATGTGATTATTAAGTGACAGCCACGTCACAGACGCTTTATTAACATCAGACAAGGCACCTGCCACTCCAGGAAAAGATGGAACAGCCTGGTGATGGAGAATGTTTCACTTGCAGTCAGAGAAAGTTAACAAGTTGTTGGCACTGAAGACACAACTAGAGATGACACAACTAGAGATGACACAACTAGAGATGACACAACTAGAGATGACACAACTAGAGATGACACAACTAGAGATGACACAACCAGAGATGACACAATCAGAGATGACACAACCAGAGATGACAGAACCAGAGATGACACAACTAGAGATGACACAACTAGAGATGACACAACTAGAGATGACACAACTAGAGATGACACAACTAGAGATGACACAACTAGAGATGATACAACTAGAGATGACACAACTAGAGATGACAAAACCAGAGATGACACAACTAGAGATGACACAACAAGAGATGACACAACTAGAGATGACACAACTAGAGATGACACAACTCGAGATGACACAACTAGAGATGACACAACTAGAGATGATACAACTAGAGATGACACAACTAGAGATGACATAACTAGAGATGACACAACTAGAGATGACACAACTAGAGATGACACAACTAGAGATGACACAACTAGAGATGACACAACTAGAGATGATACAACTAGAGATGACACAACTAGAGATGACACAACTAGAGATGACACAACTCGAGATGACACAACTAGAGATGACACAACTAGAGATGAGACAACTAGAGATGACACAACTAGAGATGATACAACTAGAGATGAGACAACTAGAGATGACACAACTAGAGATGACACAACTAGAGATGACACAACTAGAGATGACACAACTAGAGATGACACACGTGGGGAAGAAAACGATTGTTTACAAGTTAATTTTTGTAGGGAGACATTAGGGTGTTTAGTCAAAATAATTCAACAGGAAATACAAATCACAAGCTATGAAATAAGATGCAATTAATAATACACTGAAACAGGTAGTAAATAACAAAACGAATAAACAAGTAACATAAAATATATGGATAATAGTTACAAATGTTAAACATAGATATAAGATAACAAACAATAATTTAGACAAAAATATCGGTTTAAAAAAAAATAGTAAATGAGACATAATGCAAAAAAGAATGCCTAAAAGAGATACATCTAGATGACATGGATATACGACTAATATGCAATCTATACTGGGAGCAAACAGCAATAATAAAATATAACAAAGAGTTCTCTACACCCATTGATATAAAAAGAGGAGTAAGACAAGGATGCATCCTATCACCAAGCTTGTTCAATCTATACACTGAGCAAATCTTTAAAAACATCATAGAGATGCCAGGCCTACAAATTAATGGAAAGATAATCAATAACCTAAGATATGCTGACGATACTGTACTACTAGCAGAAAATCCTAAAGACCTACAACAATTACTTAATGAAATAAACACGACAAGCAAAAAATATGGACTAGATATGAATATCAAAAAGACTAAAACTATGATCATAAACAAAGAAAATACTCAAAACCCACAAGTGGATATCAAAATTGAAGGAATAGACCTTGAGACAGTTCAGAACTATAACTACCTTGGACATACTATAACCAGTGATGGAAAATGTACAACTGAAATAAACAAAAGAATAGGAATGGCAAAAAGTAATTTTAATGTCATGAAGGACATACTAACATCAAAACAAATAACACCAGAACTAAAACTAAGAATAGCAAAATGTTACATCTTCTCAATATTCCTATATGGTGCTGAAACATGGACATTAGACAAGAAAACAGAACAGAGAATTTAAGCCTTTGAAATGTGGATGTATAGAAGAATAGGTAGAATTGGATGGAAGGAAAAGAAAACAAATGACAAAGTCTTAAAACAACTAAAAATGAAAAGAGAACTTCTGAACACAATTAGAACAAGACAAATGCGATTCTTAGGCCATGTTAAAAGACACAACAGCCTACTGAAAGTGATCCTGGAGGGGAAAATACAAGGTAAAAGAGGCAGAGGCAGACCAAGATTAACATGGACGAGTAACATCAAAAGATGGACAAATCAACCGATGACAACCTGCACCATCAAAGCAAGAGATAGAGCAAAAGGGCGCTCCATGGTAGCCAACCTTCGTTGCGGAGACGGCACTCAATGATGATGAATGCAAAAAAATAGCCCATAACATCGTAATATAAATAATATAAATAGATGGTTAAAAGTCTAGATACCACTGGCACGTGTGCGGTCAGTTACGAGCAGTGGGTTCTCATTGTGGAATGTCAATTTATATTTTTAGTGAAACAAAAAACATCTTCACAAATATAAAGAGCTAATTCGTTTTAGCCGCGCGTGTTATTGACACTCTTCACTGTTGCATGTTAGCGCCTTCAGGGACAGCAATGACCTGAAAATACTTCAAGTGAACACTCGTTGAATCACTCGCTTCCTCCTCGTCACGTCACCGCACATCAGCGCTCTCTCACACAGATTCTCAGTCACTCCTCGTACGGTGCTGTCGGCGATGAGAGCGCTTTGATATGCTCGTTAATGCAGTCATTACTGGCATTATTCTGTAACGGCTTCACGGCTGGCAGCTGTAACCCACTACTCTGTTAATAGGATCTCTCATTACACACCTTGTTCCATCAGTGGCCAGGAGCTCCAATTCCCCGTAAGTAAAATCCACGTTGTGTAAATGTTACAAACTGTAACGCCAGCAGTTACAAAACGTGTCGCTATGTTCACATTGTTGCTAAACATCAAAGCTGTTATGTTTTCCTTCGTTAGAAAAAAAAAACGAAAATTGATTAAATCATAAAAATGTCCAAGCTATGAAATACAATTTGCACAAAATTGTTTCATCTATAACGTAGGCGGTACATTGATCAAATATTGCTGTTACAATTATAAACTACGAATTAAAGTAAACAACAAAACAGACTACAGTTATCTAAACTATGTCCTACAATTCCCAAACTGTTCCTCTAGGTCCTCTCGACGGACCTGCCTGCTGTGACGTATATCAATTTCAAACCGTGGTACGAAATTCTTAAACCACACAACAGCAATATTTCAGCGTCACGAAATTATTTCATTGTTCAGCGAAGTTTAAAAAAAAAACATTTTGCGAAATTCATCTAGTTTGCTATGAGATGTCCTAAACACTGAAGTGAATATCGTGACTTCTCACGAAGTTCTTGAGACTTCTCAAATTTGATCATCTTTATTTTAATATTTTGTATGTAATAATATAATATAAGATATAATATACTATTTTATATATCTATCTATCTATTGACCTTTCGAGCCGTAACCGGCCCATAGGGCGTAGACCAAGATACACCTTCTCCTATATGAATTTTTGTTCTAGCAGTTTTCTTTTAAAGATATTTTATCAAATCTCGCCATCTGTCTCTGTTCTGTGCAAGCAGTTCTATCTCATTGAGGGAGCCGATTCCTGCTGCTCTTGCCTCTCTCATCAATGTTCTTCTCAGTGTCTCCCTGGGTCTTCCTCTTTTTCTTTTACCTGTTGTTTCCCATATGAGGGCTTGCTTTGCTATTCGATTATTATCTCTTCTCATCACATGTCCAACGTATGACCATCGTCTTTTCTTTATTACTGAAGATATTAGTGGTTGATTGGCGATTTCTCTAATTTCCTCGTTTGTTTTGAATTCGTTCCATTCTATACCAAGTATTTTCCTTAGACATTTATTTTCGAATGCGTTCAACTTTGTTTCTATATCTCTTGTTGTTTTCCAGCTTTCACACGCATACGTAAGGGTTGATAGTACATTTGATTTGAATAGCCTAAGTTTTGTGTTTGTGCTAATGAGTTTTGATTTCCACAACTTTTCAAGGCTTCTGAAAGACATTGCTGCTTTAGCCAGTCTGATTCTAATTTCTTTGATCGTATCCCCTTCTCGATCAATGTGACTTCCAAGATAGATAAAGTGATCGATCTCTTCTACTGGTTTGTTTTCCATGTATATTTTGTCACTTGTTGGAATTAAACTTTTCATGACTTTAGTCTTTTCATGATTGACCTCAAGTCCAATTTTGCTGGCTATTGATGATAGTTCATTTGTGTTTTCCTGCATCGTTTTTATCTGACTGCTGATGAGAACTATGTCATCAGCAAAGTCGAGGTCCTCCAAATGGTCTCCTTGTATCCATTCGATGCCTTTATTACCAGTGCAGCATTTCTTCATTATGAAGTCCATAACAATTCCAAATAACAAGGGCGATAAAATACATCCTTGTTTAACCCCAGTTTCTATTGGGAAACATTCGCTCAGTCCTTCCTCTGTTCGAACTGCACATGTGTAACCATCATACATGTCTTTGATAATGTTTATGATTTTTGATGGTAAACCATATTGCTTCAGAATTTTCCACAAAGAATCTCTATGAATACTATCAAATGCTTTTTTGAAGTCGATGAAGTTAAGTACAAAAGGTTTTTGCTTTTCAATGTGTTCCTCCAATATAAGTCGTAGAGTGAAAATGTGGTCAAGACAGCTTCTCCCTTTTCTAAACCCAGCCTGTTCTTCACGCATTACTGTATCTATTGAATCCTTTATTCTATTTAGGATGATTTTACAGAATAACTTTGAGGCAACTGACAAAAGTGTCACGCCTCTCCAGTTGTTACAATCTCTAAGATTGCCCTTTTTTGGGATCTTAACAATGATTCCTTTTTTTCCATTTATGAGGCGTCTTCTCTGTTTTCCAAATGATGTTGAACATTTTTTGGAGATGTATTAAATTATGGTTATCAATTGCCTTGAGGATCTCAGCTGTTAACTTATCCTCTCCAGCAGCCTTGTTATTGGTCATTAGCTTTAAGGTGGTTTCTATTTCACTCAAGGTGAAGTCATCTAAATTTACATCTAATTTTATATATACTAATTTAATATACCATTTATATATACTAATTTAATAAAAGATATAATTTGTTAATCTAAATTTGCTGTAGCCGTTACACTTTCGTTGTGGAGAAATGACAAGATTTAACAGATGCAACAATCGTGTTGCTCTACATCGCTTAACCCCTGGGCTCGTTCATGCACAACTGACCTTCAACTTTCCACATGCGTCAATCATCTATAACACAGACGATTTAGTTTACACACGCAGGAATGGTTTCACTTTTGAAAGGATTATTTGTTTGTCAATAGTTGTCTGTTTATATCTCGTCATTCTTCCTGTCTTTTATATCTTTAGTCCCCAAGTATCCGGAGATGTGGTAATCTTGTGCTCTTTATTTGAGCTCTTTGTGGGCACGTTGCCTGCTGTTGACAGCACTTGTCTATACATTCCTTCTCATGACACTCTCTCCGTCTCTTGTTTCTCGAGATTTGTTGATGCAGTCAACTGTTTCTCTGCGGGGGTGATCCATAATTGTCTTCTTGGTACTTCACTTGTAATTCTCTTTTTGTTTTGTTTTCTTCTTAAAACAAAGACCTAAGATTTTCATCATCGTCTCCTTCTTCTTCCGCGCATTGTTCTCCTTTCTTCTTTCTCTTCTTCTTCTTCAACTCCTTTCTCTTCTACTTCTCATCTCAGAAATCATCTACATTTATCTCACGAATTAGGCGATTGAACAAGATGTTGGTTGCAATGTGTCGGTGCTGATTGTTTGTTGAACTGATCTATGTTGACACTGTTATTGTTCTACTCCACTCGTCGACAATTCTCGGCGCTATCTTCAAACACTCATTCTCTAACAATTAAGTGGATCGCCACATCAATTTATATTTCCGATATTATTTATATATCATCATCATGTGCCATATCGGTTGGCGTAGGAGATCATGTCCTTCCACAATCTTCTATCTAAAGTGCATCGTATAAGTTCTGTTGTTGATTGTTTTCCATGCCATGACACCAAGCTATCCAGTATTTTCTCACTTTGTCGCCCGCGATCTCTCTTTCCTTTTATTCTGCCAGTTGTAACCAAGTATTCCAACTTTCCTCTTCTCATGATGTGCCCGAAAAATGTTGATTGCTTCTTTCTGATGTTTTTTTTAGGATCTCCCTTTTTGTGTTGGCCACTTTGAGAATTTCCTCATTGGTCTTTTTAGCTCTCCAGGGAACTTTCAACATTCTTCTGAGAAATCTCATCTCTGTGGCCTCTAATAGTCTTTTCAATTATTTGTTTTCTGTCCATGATTCGCTTCCATAGGTCACAAGTGGTTCTATATGGTATTGATGAACTCTATTTCTCATTTATATTGACATAGATTTGTTGCATAAGATATTTTTCATTTTCTGAAATGCTATTTTGGCCTGAGCTATTCTGCTTTTTTATTTCTGTGGTGCATCTTCCATCTGATGTTATTATTGTGCCCAAGAATTTGAAACGTTGCACTTGTTTCAGATTTGTCCTGTTTATTTGTATGCTGCATGATGATGATGATTGTATATATACATACTCAAATGGCGTGATTGTTGAGCGTAAATTCACTTCGCGCCATAGTTGGCAGCAGAACTGCAATATCTGCGCTATTTTTACCTACATATCTAAACTTATTATTGATCTATAAGTAAGTTAATGTGTGACTGTTTTCCTAGATCGTTTTGTGTGTTACCAACATGAATCTTTAACTTGCGAGCTTTTGTGTGTGAAAACACTGGTGTCATTTCATGAATAATTAACTCTTACTGGCCAATATATTTTTTTTTAGCACCAGATTAATTTTTTTGTTTCCAACAAATTTGAGGAGAAGCCATCGTCTTTTCATTTCACCAGTTCCCGCTAAGGTTGAAATAAATATGGTACATGCATCACTGGCAAGGAACGTGGATACAGCAAATAGAAATATCAGTAAATTACTATTTTATTATTTGAAAGGAATAAATATAGAATATTAAATAATATATCATTTTCAATTAAAATAAATATTATAACAGTAACTAATAACTAATTGGCCTCTTTTTTCATGGTTATAGTGTTGTTGTGGATTTTGTCTTGAAATTTTACACGCACGTCTCCGAAGTCCTCCAAAATACAGTTTATTTGATTTATTTGATCCCATAGAAATGTAGATAATGTCCTAGTTTAGCGTTTTCTGTTCGGAGTACAAGAGGAGTATTTGGAAAATAATAATAGTCAGGGATTTTTATTCCATCCCGGATCCTACAATAATTTAGATAATGATCATGTTTATGGTCACCAAAATCATTTCATAATTCTTGTTGGAAATTATATAAGAAACTGTACAGGAAACTATATAAGAACTGTACAGGAAACTATATAAGAAACTGTACAGGAAACTATATAAGAAACTATACAGGAAACTATATAAGAAACTATACAGGAAACTATATAAGAAACTATACAGGAAACTATATAAGAAACTGTACAGGAAACTATATAAGAAACTGTACAGGAAACTATATAAGAAACTGTACAGGAAACTATATAAGAAACTATACAGGAAGCTATATAAGAAACTATACAGGAAACTATATAAGAAACTATACAGGAAACTATATAAGAAACTGTACAGGAAACTATATAAGAAACTGTACAGGAAACTATATAAGAAACTGTACAGGAAACTATATAAGAAACTATACAGGAAACTATATAAGAAACTATACAGGAAACTATATAAGAAACTATACAGGAAACTATATAAGAAACTGTACAGGAAACTATATAAGAAACTGTACAGGAAACTATATAAGAAACTGTACAGGAAACTATATAAGAAACTATACAGGAAGCTATATAAGAAACTATACAGGAAACTATATAAGAAACTATACAGGAAACTATATAAGAAACTGTACAGGAAACTATATAAGAAACTGTACAGGAAACTATATAAGAAACTGTACAGGAAACTAAATGCCACTATACAAACTATATAAACTGTTTATAAAAACAGGCAGAAAATGTTAAAGAAAACAACCAGTTAAACAGCAAAAATTATGCAAAAAAAAAAAAAAAACACCAACAAAATAGGGCTGGAAGTGGAAGTAAACAGTACAAAAATAATTAAACCAAGTGGTTGAGAATTTGATTAGAGAAGTAGTATTGTTCCCCTGTACTGCAACATCATATTTTTTTTAATTAAAAAAAAAAACGTAATTGAAGGAGTAACAGTTTGTTGACCTGTCCAGGGAATTATGGTTCTTTTTTAACACAGATCAGGGTATTTCTCTCGGTTTCTCTCTTTGCCCATATTACTCTCTGTTTCTCTTTTTGCCCATATTTCTCTCTTCGCCTCTATTTCTCTCTGTTTCTTTCTTTGCCCATATTTCTCTCCGCCTTGCAGAGTTATCTGTCTCACAATCTAAGAGTAATCTTCTACGTCTTTGTCTCGTCGTCCTTTAGATCAGCCAAATCTTCGCCCTCAACAAACTACGTTGGAGAAACGACATAGTCCACTTTGGTACTCTCCAGCCACGAGGATTCAACTATTTTCACTCTTTTCTTTAATCTCTGGTCTCCTCTCCATCTCTTTCCCCTGTCCTATCCCTATACCTCCCTGTGTTATCTGTATTACCTCTCTTGCTCTTCTTCCCCCTTACCACACCTATTCTCTCTCTCTTTTCCCCTAGTTTATTCTAGTGCACATGACACGACTCTCTGTTTTCATCTGAAAATGACTTTTTAATTATAATGTTTGGAGATGTCGCAGTCATGTGTTCATAGAAGCAACCATGGAAGGTCTGTCAGAGCCACTACCAAACCACACTTTGATAACCAAAGATGTCATCACTAAACAAGACGTACTACCAGAGTCACTTTCAGATCACACTTTGATAACCAAAGTTGTCATCACTAAACAAGACGTACTACCAGTCACTTTCAGATCACACTTTGATAACCAAAGTTGTCATCACTACACAAGACGCACTACCAGTCACTTTCAGATCACACTTTGATAACCAAAGTTGTCATCACTACACAAGACGCACTACCAAAGCCACGTTCAGACCACACTTTGATAACCAAAGATATCATCACTAACCAAGACGTACTACCAGAGTCACTTTCAGACCACACTTTGATAACCAAAGTTATCATAACTACACATGAAGTTCTACTACAACCACTTTCAGACCACACTTTGATAACTAAAGTTATCATAACTACACACGAAGTTCTACTACAACCACTTTCAGACCACACTTTGATAACTAAAGTTATCATAACTACACACGAAGTTCTACTACAACCACTTCCAGAGCACACTTTGATAACTAAAGTTATCATAACTACACACGAAGTTATACTACAACCACTTTCAGACCACACTTGGATAACCAAAGTTATCATCACTAACCAAGACGTACTACCAGAGTCACTTTCAGACCACACTTGGATAACTAAAGTTATCATAACTACACACGAATTTCTACTACAACCACTTTCAGACCACACCTTCAGACCACACTTTCAGACCACACTTTCAGACCACACTTTCAGACCACACTTTCAGACCACACTTTCACAATATAAAAATGCAAAACAGTTCGAAGACGAATATATCCAAAGAAAGTTTTTGTTTTTGATGACGTAAATAGTAAATAGTAAATAGAATAGACCAGGAAATGAAAACAAGAACCTGAATAAAGTCAAAACATTGTCTGATACAGATAATTACCAGCGATCGTGAAGATCACTTTCGTTCAAAATCTTCTCATCGTTCGTCATCGTTGATCCCTGCTGGGTGCACTATCGATTGTAAGAACATTTGTAAAAATGACACTTTTATGTTTTTATTTGAGGATCTTCCTTTTTAATTTATCTTTCTATTTTTTGCGGGGTTTGGAAAAAAAAAAGTAAATGAGATCTTGAAAAAAGGAGGGATCTCTGGAAAGGAAGGTAATAAGACCTTTTCCTTTTGTGATTGTTCGAGATTTGGCCAGGACTTTGTTAAGCACTTCATCGAACATTCTCGCTTCAAATGTTCTCGCTTGACTGCGCTTCATTGCTCTGGTATCTCTTGAATGGGCACGAGACACAAAAATTATCAGGGAAATATTGAAAACAAAAATTACAAAATATGTTGGAAAGAAATAGCTTGATTGAATTTAGGGCGTATGAACTTTTCTGATTTAAAGGAAAAATATGTTTTGATAACAAAGCATTTAGAAGGATAAGAATGATGAAACGGTTTGTAATGAAGAGTATTGCACAGAGACAGAAAGATAAATGTATCTCGTATAGAAGAGCTTGGCTTTTGTATTGTAAGCATAAAGGCTACCTTGTGGAGTTGTCGATACATTTCTTCTTCTTTTTTTCCTCATTTGCCTTTCAGCGTTGAGGGGAGATATCATTTGTGCTTTTTCGCTCTTCTGTTCGCCTCTGCTGCTGTTATGCCGATCAATCGATTTTATAATATTACGGAAATCGTAAGGAATATCATAATGGTAGTTATTTCGTTAAGAACCCACTTCGTTTTCTGCGAAATGTTTCAATAGATTGATGTAGAGCTTGCTAGCTTGTTGCTAGGACTAAACGTCATGTCTTGTCCAGTTATGTTTGGCAGCTCATGATCAATTGCGGGCTATCTTCGCATGTTGTGAAACGAGGGAAATCATCGAGGGTGAACATCTATCTATCTGCGGATCGAGTTAGCCGAACTATCGGTTGTTTTAGTGCCGTCTTTTCTTACTTGTCGCTTTGTGACTGTCATTGTCAACACCCCATCATGGCCGGACTAGACAGCAGCAGTTTAGGCACAGCTTTGTGCTAGGGGGAGATGATTCAACATCACTTCGTCCCTGAGTGTCTCTGACAGTACCATTGTACTACACATCACGTGACTTGTTTCGGTAGCTATTGAAGGACGTCCAGTCTGACTCCAGCTAGAAACAGTTATAGCAACGAGATAACGACCGCCGTGTGATATACAAACATCCAAATGGCTAGCAAACTCGAGAAGAATCTCCTCTGAGAATGATGCACAAGGTGTGTTTTTCTACTTGCGAAGAGTGTCATGAGCCAGGAGTATTGCAACGGGAAAAGTGTTACACTGGCATATCAATATTAGTCTAAACAGAAAAGTACTTGGAAAAGGGAAAAGGGTGGGGGTGGAGGGGGGGGGGTTCAATTAAAAGAAGACGAAACTGTTCATTTGTAACCAAAACCTGCCATGACTCATTGAGAATTGAAGACAGTTCAGCCGATCAAGATGTTCATTTGTAACCAAAACCTGCCATGACTCATTGAGAATTGAAGACAGTTCAGCCGATCAAGATGTTCATTTGTAACCAAAACCTGCCATGACTCATTGAGAATTGAAGACAGTTCAGCCGATCAAGATGTTCATTTGTAACCAAAACCTGCCATGACTCATTGAGAATTGAAGACAGTTCAGCCGATCAAGATGTTCATTTGTAACCAAAACCTGCCATGACTCATTGAGAATTGAAGACAGTTCAGCCGATCAAGATGTTCATTTGTAACCAAAACCTGCCATGACTCATTGAGAATTGAAGACAGTTCAGCCGATCAAGATGTTCATTTGTAACCAAAACCTGCCATGACTCATTGAGAATTGAAGACAGTTCAGCCGATCAAGATGTTCATTTGTAACCAAAACCTGCCATGACTCATTGAGAATTGAAGACAGTTCAGACGTTCAAGATGTTCATTTAGACTTTAAAAAACGTATTTGATTGCTAACAGCGTAAACACAACCTCTGTTGAAATGAATGAAGCAACTAACAATCAGTATTCTCACTTCTGCATGTTCTCCATGTTTCCAATTGTTGTAAAACTTCTTTCATTGTTAAACTTCCCACTTGTTGTAAAACATCTTTTAGTGTTAAACTTCCCTCTTGTCGTAAAACATCTTTCATTGTTAAACTTCCCTCTTGTTGTAAAACATCTTTTAGTGTTAAACTTCCCTCTTGTCGTAAAACATCTTTTATTGTTAAACTTCCCTCTTGTCGTAAAACATCTTTCATTGTTAAACTTCCCTCTTGTCGTAAAACATCTTTCATTGTTAAACTTCCCTCTTGTCTTAAAACATCTTTTATTGTTAAACTTCCCTCTTGTCGTAAAACATCTTTCATTGTTAAACTTCCCTCTTGTCGTAAAACATCTTTCATTGTTAAACTTCCCTCTTGTCGTAAAACATCTTTTATTGTTAAACTTCCCTCTTGTCGTAAAACATCTTTCATCGTTAAACTTCCCTCTTGTCGTAAAACATCTTTTAGTGTTAAACTTCCCTCTTGTCGTAAAACATATTTTATTGTTAAACTTCCAAATATTCTTAACGTTATGTTTAATATTCAAACTCCCACAACAACAGAACAAGCTTCATGCCGTTACACTTTCCATCGTTCCGACTTGAACGATCTTTCCTGCACTTGAACACTCGCCAACAATTATCCAACTCATACTTCATTTCGTAATATAAATATATCGTTGAATATCCGGCCCTAGTGTTTGCTGTCAGACAATATTTGAGCAAACCGAGAGACACTTTCTCTTTTAATTTCCATCGACTAACAAGTTACTATATTCAAAGAGAGCTTTCGTTTTTTAGTTCAAAAACTTGTCAAGCGTTTTACATTACGGTTATGGTTATGGTTTTATGGTTATGGTTATGGTTTTATGCTTATAGTTATGATTATGGAAGGCCCTGGTATCACTGCAAACGATTTAATATTCATAATCAGTTTTACATTGATTGACTGAAGATAAATGTTTCAAACATTGATTAACTCAAGATAAATGTTTCAAACATTGATTGACTCAAGATAAATGTATCAAAATTTGATTGACTCAAGATAAATGTATCAAAATTTGATTGACTCAAGATAAATGTTTCAAACATTGATTGACTCAAGATAAATGTATCAAAATTTCATTGACTCAAGATAAATGTATCAAACTTTGACTGACTCAAGATAAATGTTTCAAACATTGATTGACTCAAGATAAATGTATCAAAATTTGATTGACTCAAGATAAATGTATCAAAATTTGATTGACTCAAGATAAATGTTTCAAACATTGATTGACTCAAGATAAATGTTTCAAACATTGATTGACTGAAGATAAATGTTTCAAACATTGATTAACTCAAGATAAATGTTTCAAACATTGATTGACTCAAGATAAATGTATCAAAATTTGATTGACTCAAGATAAATGTATCAAAATTTGATTGACTCAAGATAAATGTTTCAAACATTGATTGACTCAAGATAAATGTTTCAAACTTTGACTGACTCAAGATAAATGTTTCAAACGTTGATTGACTCAAGATAAATGTTTCAAACTTTGACTGACTCAAGATAAATGTTTCAAACATTGACTGACTCAAGATAAATGTTTCAAACATTGACTGACTCAAGATAAATGTTTCAAACATTGAGTGACTCAAGATAAATCTTTCAAACATTGATTGACTCAAGATAAATGTTTCAAACATTGATTGACTCAAGATAAATGATAGAAACCTGTTTGTGAGGTTCAGTATTTAAGACAACGGAGACGCTGTCTTCATAACCAGACCTCATTATATACAAAACACTAGTATCGTTTCTATGTATCAGTTTTATTGCAGTCGAGGCATCCCCATATCCGCTCCACCAACCTTCCCAATATTTCTCGAAGAGCATTTAAACTGTTGGGGAGCCGCGATAGCTCAGTGGTTTGTGAACTGGACTGCTAAGAGCAAGAAGTTGGGTTCGATTCTGATCGACGGCTTCCAGGTTCACCCAGTCTTTTATGGGGAACATGTATTTTTTGGGAAAGTAAACCGACACGGGCGTAATACTGACCACTTTAATCCAAATATCATGTGCGAAGGTATAACAAGATATGGTCACTAACACCCGATACGTCACGTGGCGTGACAGAGGCTATTTACTATTTGCATGTAAACTAACTAATCCTGTAAGGTGTTGATTGACAGCCACCTGCCCTTCCCAAACCACTCCAGAACGACCTGACCCCATTTCCCACTTTGGACTCGCTACATAGTATCGTTTGTGGCAACTAGTAGTTATCATGGAAGAGTATCGATCCGTATAATCGGCAACTCAACTACTCTAGATCAGTGGTTACCTAATTCTTATTTTGGATGCAGCACTCATTATACCTTCTGGACTACAAAGGACAAAAGGTAGGGTTCTATCCAAACCGACGGTTTCCGGGTTCACCCAGCCTTTAATGGGTACCGGATTTTTTTTCTGGGAAAGTAAAGCGGCACGGGCGTAATACCGACCACATTACCCTGAAAATCATGTACCGAAGGTCTGTAAAATTTATGGTCACTAACACCATGTTCCCTATACGCCACTTGACGTGACAGGGGTACTTTACTTTTTTTTTTTTGACTCATTATATATACCATAAGACCGAGAAAGAGATGGATAAAGGGAATACTAGAGTCACTAGGAGGAATAACATCAGAAGAGGCCAACAGAAGAGCAAAGAATCGCAGATTGTTTCTCCCCTCGACGCCAACGGCAGCAGAGGAAGGATAGAAGAGGAAGAAGATATATACCCTGATCTTTACATTAATTTTACGCATTTGCCATAATTACCTCTTTGTTTGATGAGCACATCTTAACAATCACTTCGTTAAACACATCTTCTCTATTCTAAAAATACATCTTTATAACTTCTTAGTTCTACAAAAATAACGTTATTACCTCTTATTTCTACGAATACATCTTTATTACCTCTTATTTCTACAAATACATCTTTATTACCTCTTATTTCTACAAACACATCTTTATTACCTCTTATTTCTACAAATACATCTTTATTACCTCTTAGTTTTTCCAACCACATTTTTATTACTTCTTAGTTCTAAAAATACATCTTTATTACTTCTTAGTTCTACAAACACATCTTTGTTACCTCTTAGTTCTACAAATACATCTTTATTACTTCTTAGTTCTACAAACACATCTTTGTTACCTCTTAGTTCTACAAACACATCTTTGTTACCTCTTAGTTCTACAAACACATCTTAACATCTCTCATGCTCTAAAATACAACACCCCCTGTCCAATGTTACACAATCACTCCTCCTTGCTCTGTAAAACACCCTCACTACCTCGATATACTCATCAAATATAAGGACTTCTCGGTTTTTTTAAACTTTCAAACCCTTCTTTTCCCCCTTCATTTATCCTCACGCCATTTCCCCATACAGTACTCAGGGATCCCACTTTCTCCCACCTCCACCCCATATATATATATATATATATATATATAAATATATATACCGTATACATATGTGCACCCCAATAGGCGCATATGCAGTCTCCCTAACATAGTACCCACTTGAATGAGCAAAGATCTTCATTCTCAGACCAGTATTGCTGGTCCTCAATATTCTGACATATTCACTTCTCGTCGCGAACTTTCCAGCACTTTTATTTTCTTGTTATGTTCACCAGTTTAACCTCTGACGAAGTTCCTAAGACTAGAAACTTAATATTGCGAGGTAATCCATTTTTCACTAGCAGCCGTGTACCTCGCCGCAGAGGCAGATAACTCCGTCTTCGGAGGTACTCATATTTTTTCCGTGTATGAATAATTGACGTTTCAAGCCGGGCCTCGCTGCTTTACTTTGCAGTACTACCATACTTATTACGATCATTCTTATGATTCTGAACTACACGATTCTTCTTCATCTACTTTCCTTCCTTCCTCATTTGCCTTTCAGCGTCGAGGGGAGATGATTTGCGGTCTTTTGTTCTTCTGTTCACCTCTGCTGCTGTTATTTTTCCTAGTGCTCTTAATATGCCGTCAATCCATCTTTTTCGTGGTTTTCCCTTGGGGCTGGTGTTCTCTCAACGTTTATTGAGGGCTTGTGTTGTGTTTTGATCATTCTGCCTTGTCACATGGCCAAACCATTTTATTGATTATTTCGGTGGTAATTTACTTTCTTTTTTTTTAACTACGTAGTCGATACAGCTTTGATACTGAGTCCCCTATGATCGCTTTTTAAACAAGATGTGCTCCTAAATTTAGCTACTGCTGTCTGCCTACGTCATTGTCTTTCACAGCGGTCTGACACGTACAATTATAAAATACCCGGTCGTGTCGCTGTATATGCTGTCCTAAAATTATAAAACACCCGGTCGTGTCGCTGTATATGCTGTCCTAAAATTATAAAACACCCGGTCTCTCGCTGTATATGCTGTCCTAAAATTATAAAACACCCGGTCGTGTCGCTGTATATGCTGTCCTAAATTTATAAAACACCCGGTCGTGTCGCTGTATATGCTGTCCTAAAATTATAAAACACCCGGTCGTGTCGCTGTATATACTGTCCTAAAATTATAAAATACCCGGTCTCTCGCTGTATATACTGTCCTAAAATTATAAAACACCCGGTCTCTCGCTGTATATGCTGTCCTAAAATTATAAAACACCCGGTCGTGTCGCTGTATATGCTGTCCTAAAATTATAAAACACCCGGTCGTGTCGCTGTATATGCTGTCCTAAAATTATAAAACACCCGGTCGTGTCGCTGTATATACTGTCCTAAAATTATAAAACACCCGGTCGTGTCGCTGTATATGCTGTCCTAAAATTATAAAACACCCGGTCGTGTCGCTGTATATGCTGTCCTAAAATTATAAAACACCCGGTCGTGTCGCTGTATATACTGTACTAAAATTATAAAACACCCGGTCGTATCGCTGTATATGCTGTCCTAAAATTATAAAGCACCCGGTCGTGTCGCTGTATATGCTGTCCTAAAATTATAAAACACCCGGTCTCTCGCTGTATATGCTGTCCTAAAATTATAAAACACCCGGTCGTGTCGCTGTATATGCTGTCCTAAATTTATAAAACACCCGGTCGTGTCGCTGTATATGCTGTCCTAAAATTATAAAACACCCGGTCGTGTCGCTGTATATACTGTCCTAAAATTATAAAATACCCGGTCTCTCGCTGTATATACTGTTCTAAAATTATAAAACACCCGGTCTCTCGCTGTATATGCTGTCCTAAAATTATAAAACACCCGGTCTCTCGCTGTATATGCTGTCCTAAAATTATAAAACACCCGGTCGTGTCGCTGTATATGCTGTCCTAAAATTATAAAACACCCAGTCGTGTCGTTGTATATGCTGTCCTAAAATTATAAAACACCCAGTCGTGTCGCTGTATATGCTGTCCTAAAATTATAAAACACCCAGTCGTGTCGTTGTATATGCTGTCCTAAAATTATAAAACACCCAGTCGTGTCGCTGTATATGCTGTCCTAAAATTATAAAACACCCAGTCGTGTCGCTGTATATGCTGTCCTAAAATTATAAAACACCCAGTCGTGTCGTTGTATATGCTGTCCTAAAATTATAAAACACCCAGTCGTGTCGCTGTATATGCTGTCCTAAAATTATAAAACACCCAGTCGTGTCGCTGTATATGCTGTCCTAAAATTATAAAACACCCAGTCGTGTCGCTGTATATGCTGTCCTAAAATTATAAAACACCCAGTCGTGTCGCTGTATATGCTGTCCTAAAATTATAAAACACCCAGTCGTGTCGCTGTATATGCTGTCCTAAAATTATAAAACACCCAGTCGTGTCGCTGTATATGCTGTCCTAAAATTATAAAACACCCAGTCGTGTCGTTGTATATGCTGTCCTAAAATTATAAAACACCCAGTCGTGTCGCTGTATATGCTGTCCTAAAATTATAAAACACCCAGTCGTGTCGCTGTATATGCTGTCCTCTGTTCTTTACCCTTACACCTGATTAATGGTCTGACCATGTCGTCCACGTCATCTTTTTGTCCTTATCGGCCACTCATGCCAGAATTCTCGCCCTATCACATGGCCTGGTCCCTCTCTCCGCTTCTTCCATTCATATTTCATACATTCCACTTTCCGACAGGACATTTAATTTAGGTGACTCATTTTTTATAGACTATTTTTTACATTAAATTTCTCCTCTCTCTTTATTATATATGTAACATCGTTTTTATCTCTTCCTTCTTTATAGCATTAGTTTGATTAGTCCAGAACATGTAGTAGAGTATATCTTCATTTCGTTTGTCTTGTTCCTGTTTTCTGAAGAATGCCCGAACCGTTATATATTTTTGTATTGTCTCTTTTTTTGTAAAGCTGTCACCAGTAATAGGAAACTCTTTATACAGAGAGATGCAGCAGGAGACTATCTGATCATCAGAAGCGGATAACCCTCCCCCGATCAACCCCGATCAACCCCGGTCAAGCAAGTGTTTCGGCCCTTTAGTTTATTGACACTCTAAGGTCTAAGGAAGGTGGGCCCGCCTGTGTCATGACTCCCAGGCGTCGACCTCCTGCTGCATTGACTCTAAAGCTGACAATATGTTCAGTACAAAATAACTTCACTTACTCTACCAACACCTCTGGTCGAATCTGCGGTATTTACCAGCGTGGTATACTTGTCTTAGCTTTAACCCGCCACATTGATGTTCTCTCTAGCAGCCTGGTATAATTACTTGTCTTAGCTTTAACCCGCCACATTGATGTCCTCTCTAGCAGCCTGGTATAATTACTTGTCTTAGCTTTAACCCGCCACGTTGATGTCCTCTCTAGCAGCCTGGTATAATTACTTGTCTTAGCTTTAACCCGCCACGTTGATGTCCTCTCTAGCAGCCTGGTATAATTACTTGTCTTAGCTTTAACCCGCCACGTTGATGTCCTCTCTAGCAGCCTGGTATAATTACTTGTCTTAGCTTTAACCCGGCACATTGATGTCCTCTTCGTGGTAGCAGCGGTCTAAAGTGGCTTGTGGTTAGCAGCGTCTTTTCATATAGGCTCGAACAAGCTAATTTGGCATAAAGTAATACGGTGGGAAGGAGTGGATCAGAGACTGATAATAGGTGATAAAGATAGGTCGAGCTGTGAACTTCATTCTTTTAAACTATCGGTGTTGCAATCGTCGAGTGTAGCTCACCTACAGTCGATGATGTCATCTCTTATCGCCTATCGTCCGCGTCTCGGACGTTCCAGGATTAAACTGTAAATGTCAAGATGTCTGTAGATGTAACTGTCGCCTAATCGTCTGAACACCACATTATCTTGAAATTGTTGAAATGTTTCGGTTTCGTCAGAGCCAGCATGACGCTCTTCCGTCTGTCTCAGCAATAGCCTTCATTGTTATTATTTGCATTTCTCCCTTACTTCCTATCCTCTGCAATAGATCGTAGAGGGATGAGGCAGTGAGTCCTCTGGTACTAGTTTCCACAGCGAACATTCTAACCTGAAACCCCTACTGTCTCAGCTCGGTGGCGAGATCCCTGTATTTGGTTAGTTTACATATATGCTGTTCCTCTATCCTGGATTCGAATGGCACTGTGAGCTCTATTAAGATGACGTGGGTCATATCTGATGTGTAAAAGTGCAATGTCTTTGCTCTCTCTATCGCTTTCCATATCATTGTGGCGTGCCCCTAGCACCCGGGAACACCAGGGACTCCCCCCTTCTGTTTGGCAGTGTCTATGTACCCGTTCTCCATGGGGTACGAGGTGAGTCTCTTTGTCATTACAGAGAAGAATACTTTACCTTCCACATTCAGCAGGGAGATTGGTCTGAACTGTGTACTCTCATTTGAGTTCAGATCCTTCAGGATGTACATGCCATTGGCCTTCTTCTACTACTGGCTTACAATTGTCCTTCTTCTACTACTGGCTTACAATTGGCCTTCTTCCACTACTGGCTTACAATTGGCCTTCTTCTACTACCGGCTTACAATGTGCCTTCTTCCACTACCGGCTTACAATTGGCCTTCTTCCACTACTGGCTTACAATTGGCCTTCTTCTACTACCGGCTTACAATTTGCCTTCTTCCACTACTGGCTTACAATTGGCCTTCTTCTACTACCGGCTTACAATTTGCCTTCTTCCACTACCGGCTTACAATGTGCCTTCTTCCACTACCGGCTTACAATTTGCCTTCTTCTACTACTGGCTTACAATTGGCCTTTATCTACTACTGGCTTACAATTGGCCTTCTTCTACTACTGGCTTACAATTTGCCTTCTTCTGCTACCGGCTTACAATGTGCCTTCTTCCACTACCGGCTTACAATTTGCTTTCTTCTACTACTGGCTTACAATTTGCCTTCTTCTACTACCGGCTTACAATTGGCCTTCTTCTACTACTGGCTTACAATTGGCCTTCTTCTACTACCGGCTTACAATGTGCCTTCTTCCACTACCGGCTTACAATTGGCCTTCTTCCACTACCGGCTTACAATTGGCCTTCTTCTACTACTGGCTTACAATTTGCCTTCTTCTACTACCGGCTTACAATTGGCCTTCTTCCACTACCGGCTTACAATTTGCCTTCTTCCACTACTGGCTTACAATTGGCCTTCTTCTACTACCGGCTTACAATTGGCCTTCTTCTACTACCGGCTTACAATTGTCCTTCTTCTACTACCGGCTTACAATTGGCCTTCTTCTACTACTGGCTTACAATTGGCCTTCTTCTACTACCGGCTTACAATTGGCCTTCTACTACTGGCTTACAATTGGCCTTCTTCTACTACTGGCTTACAATTTGCCTTCTTCCACTACCGGCTTACAATTGGCCTTCTTCTACTACTGGCTTACAATTTGCCTTCTTCCACTACCGGCTTACAATTGGCCTTCTTTTACTACTGGCTTACAATTTGCCTTCTTCTACTACCGGCTTACAATTGGCCTTCTTCCACTACCGGCTTACAATTGGCCTTCTTCTACTACTGGCTTACAATTTGCCTTCTTCTACTACCGGCTTACAATTGGCCTTCTTCCACTATTGGCTTACAATTTGCCTTCTTCCACTACTGGCTTACAATTGGCCTTCTTCTACTACTGGCTTACAATTGGCCTTCTTCTACTACTGGCTTACAATTGGCCTTCTTCTACTACCGGCTTACAATTGGCCTTCTTCTACTACTGGCTTACAATTGGCCTTCTTCTACTACCGGCTTACAATTGGTCTTCTTCTACTACCGGCTTACAATTGGCCTTCTTCTACTACCGGCTTACAATTGGCCTTCTTCTACTACCGGCTTACAATTGGCCTTCTTCTACTACCGGCTTACAATTGGCCTTCTTCTACTACAGGCTTACAATTGGCCTTCTTCTACTACCGGCTTACAATTGGCCTTCTTCTACTACCGGCTTACAATTGGCCTTCTTCTACTACCGGCTTACAATTGGCCTTCTTCTACTACTGGCTTACAATTGGCCTTCTTCTACTACTGGCTTACAATTGGCCTTCTTCTACTATTGGCTTACAATTGGTCTTCTTCCACTACTGGCTTACAATTGGCCTTCTTCTACTACCGGCTTACAATTGGCCTTCTTCTACTACCGGCTTACAATTGTCCTTCTTCTACTACTGGCTTACAATTGGCCTTCTTCTACTATTGGCTTACAATTGGCCTTCTTCTACTACTGGCTTACAATTGGCCTTCTTCTACTACTGGCTTACAATTGTCCTTCTTCTACTACCGGCTTACAATTGGCCTTCTTCTACTACTGGCTTACAATTGTCCTTCTTCTACTACCGGCTTACAATTGGCCTTCTTCTACTACTGGCTTACAATTGGCCTTCTTCTACTACCGGCTTACAATTGGTCTTCTTCCACTAATGGCTTACAATTGGCCTTCTTCTACTACCGGCTTACAATTGGCCTTCTTCTACTACCGGCTTACAATTGTCCTTCTTCTACTACCGGCTTACAATTTGCCTTCTTCTACTACCGGCTTACAATTTGTCTTCTTCTACTACCGGCTTACAATTTGCCTTCTTCTACTACTGGCTTACAATTGTCCTTCTTCTACTACTGGCTTACAATTGGCCTTCTTCTACTACCGGCTTACAATTGGCCTTCTTCTACTACCGGCTTACAATTGTCCTTCTTCTACTACCGGCTTACAATTTGCCTTCTTCTACTACCGGCTTACAATTTGTCTTCTTCTACTACCGGCTTACAATTTGCCTTCTTCTACTACTGGCTTACAATTGTCCTTCTTCTACTACCGGCTTACAATTGTCCTTCTTCTACTACTGGCTTACAATTGTCCTTCTTCTACTACTGGCTTACAATTTGCCTTCTTCTACTACTGGCTTACAATTGTCCTTCTTCTACTACTGGCTTACAATTTGCCTTCTTCTACTACTGGCTTACAATTGTCCTTCTTCTACTACTGGCTTACAATTGTCCTTCTTCTACTACTGGCTTACAATTTGCCTTCTTCTACTACTGGCTTACAATTGGCCTTCTTCTACTACCGGCTTACAATTGTCCTTCTTCTACTACTGGCTTACAATTGGCCTTCTTCTACTACTGGCTTACAATTTGCCTTCTTCTACTACTGGCTTACAATTGGCCTTCTTCTACTACTGGCTTACAATTGGCCTTCTTCTACTACCGGCTTACAATTGGCCTTCTTCTACTACCGGCTTACAATTGGCCTTCTTCTACTACCGGCTTACAATTTGCCTTCTTCTACTACCGGCTTACAATTGGCCTTCTTCTACTACCGGCTTACAATTGGCCTTCTTCTACTACTGGCTTACATTGGCCTTCTTCTACTACCGGCTTACAATTTGCCTTCTTCTACTACCGGCTTACAATTTGCCTTTTCCATGCACTCTCCAGCCGGTGCAGTCGCTTCAGTACCTCTGGGCATCTATTGTAAACCAGGTACGGAACGCCATTTGGACCTGGGGCCGAGTTGTTGCGGGCTCTGTGAACAACATCTATTGTAAACCAGGTACGGAACGCCATTTGGACCTGGGGCCGAGTTGTTGCGGGCTCTGTGAACAACATCTATTGTAAACCAGGTACGGAACGCCATTTGGACCTGGGGCCGAGTTGTTGCGGGCTCTGTGAACAACATCTATTGTAAACCAGGTACGGAACGCCATTTGGACCTGGGGCCGAGTTGTTGCGGGCTCTGTGAACAACATCTATTGTAAACCAGGTACGGAACGCCATTTGGACCTGGGGCCGAGTTGTTGCGGGCTCTGTGAACAACATCTATTGTAAACCAGGTACGGAACGCCATTTGGACCTGGGGCCGAGTTGTTGCGGGCTCTGTGAACAACATCTATTGTAAACCAGGTACGGAACGCCATTTGGACCTGGGGCCGAGTTGTTGCGGGCTCTGTGAACAAAATCTATTGTAAACGAGGTACGGAACGCCATTTGGACCTGGGGCCGAGTTGTTGCGGGCTCTGTGAACAACATCTATTGTAAACCAGGTACGGAACGCCATTTGGACCTGGGGCCGAGTTGTTGCGGGCTCTGTGAACTACATCTATAACTTCTTGTAACGTCGGCGGCCTATCATTGAATGGGGTGCCCGGTTCGCTCGGCCACATGATTCCTGTCATTGACTTCAGCGGTTAGTCTCTCTGGCTGTCCGAATAGGTCTCTCTTAGGTGTTTCTCTAGCTCCTCCTTGCTGATTTTTAATGTTCCAGATCTTGGTGGTTCAAACGGCTCCTTTGCAAACTTGAACGGGTCTTTGAAGAACGTTTCCCTGGCCCTCTTGGTTGCTTTCCTTTTCCGATACAATCTTTCTGCTCTACCCAGTGCCTTATCTTTGGATTTTAGATGCTGCCATTCCTGATGCAGTGCTTCCTTCGCTGCTTCTGTAGCTCTCTTGAATTGTTTCCTGGCATGGTTTTTCTGCTTCCTGATTTCTTCTGTTTGTTATTGTTCTCTGTGTTTCTGTGGTTTCGTGCTCATCCTCGCTTCCTTCGAGCGTAATTCTTTGACGCAATAATAACAGACTCCTTCATCTATGCTTTCAAACTTGTGAGAAAAGTTCAGCCGTTTATAGTGGGGGTTTACAACTTTTGCATCGACTTGTCTAACCTCTCCCGGGTTACTGTGTCGCGGGCCTTGTTCTGTAGATTGACTCCTGACTGAGATCTTCTGACATCTTATCTGTGGATTGACTCCTGACTGAGATCTTCTGACGTCTTATCTGTGGATTGACTCCTGACTGAGATCTTCTGACGTCTTATCTGTGGATTGACTCCTGACTAAGATCTTCTGACGTCTTATCTGTGGATTGACTCCTGACTGAGATCTTCTGACGTCTTATCTGTGGATTGACTCCTGACTGAGATCTTCTGACGTCTTATCTGTGGATTGACTCCTGACTGAGATCTTCTGACGTCTTATCTGTGGATTGACTCCTGACTGAGATCTTCTGACATCTTATCTGTGGATTGACTCCTGACTAAGATCTTCTGACGTCTTATCTGTGGATTGACTCCTGACTGAGATCTTCTGACGTCTTATCTGTGGATTGACTCTTGACTGAGATCTTCTGACGTCTTATCTGCTGAGACAGTGCGCTGTTGAGCTACTGGTGTTGTACTCCCACACCTCTTCCTTCTGTGTATGTTCATACCCTTCTGTGTACGTTCATGCTCTTCTGTGTATGTTCATGCTCTTCTGTGTATGTTCATACCCTTCTGTGTACGTTCATGCCCTTCTGTGTATGTCCATGCCCTTCTGTGTATGTCCATGCCCTTCTGTGTATGTCCATGCCCTTCTGTGTATGTCCATGCCCTTCTGTGTATGTCCATGCCCTTCTGTGTATGTCCATGCCCTTCTGTGTATGTCCATGCCCTTCTGTGTATGTCCATGCCCTTCTGTGTATGTCCATGCCCTTCTGTGTATGTCCATGCTCTTCTGTGTATGTTCATACCCTTCTGTGTACGTTCATGCCCTTCTGTGTATGTCCATGCCCTTCTGTGTATGTCCATGCCCTTCTGTGTATGTCCATGCCCTTCTGTGTATGTCCATGCCCTTCTGTGTATGTCCATGCCCTTCTGTGTATGTCCATGCCCTTCTGTGTATGTCCATGCCCTTCTGTGTATGTCCATGCCCTTCTGTGTATGTTCATGCCCTTCTGTGTTGAGAATTTCCTTCCACAGCTACATCGGTGTTCCGTCACCATACGTTGTATGTGTGTATGTTGCACCCCACCACCTGTGCCCTTTACGTGGAGCACCCATCCACTTTTCAATAGCTCCACCCCTCACCCTTCACCCAGAGATATCTGATCAGCAAACAGGTTGATCACGTTCAGGCAAAGTGTAAGTAGAGCCCCGGGACGTCACGTCACGTATAGGGAATTTAGTGTTAATTCTCATTAAAACAAAAATACCCCTTTAGCATATTTCTTTCGGTAAGGTGGAGAGTATTACGCCCCTGCCGCTTTACATTATCAGAACAAAAATCCAGTACTCGTTTAAGGCTGGGTGAATCTAGGAGCTGTAGATCAAGTTCGAACCCGGCCACTTGTATTTAGTAGTCCTGCTCACTAACTACTGAGCAATCGCAGCCCACAGACAACGTGTCGTCATGTAACAAAATAAACATATTTTCCTTATGTCAGTCAACACGTGACTTCGATCACCATATTTATGATAATTGTATGTCTTTGCACAAGGAAAGGTAACGACAAAATCAAAACAAACATATTTGAAACACTAGGAGGTTGTGGACATATAACACTGTCGGGATAATGCAAATAGCATGGGTAGATCGTTTCTTAACGTTGCGTGAATGAACACAAAGCAACGGTAATATAACATTGGATCGATGTTTTGTTTACATAACCAGCTGCTAATGACAGATCGACATTTTGTTTACATAACCAGCTGCTAATGACAGATCGACGTTTTGTTTACATAACCAGCTGCTAATGACAGATCGACATTTTGTTTACATAACCAGCTGCTAATGACAGATCGACATTTTGTTTACATAACCAGCTGCTAATGACAGATCGACGTTTTGTTTACATAACCAGCTGCTAATGACAGATCGACGTTTTGTTTACCTAACCAGCTGCTAATGACAGATCTACTTTTCTCAAGAGAACATAATTATATTGAATTTATTGAAGACAACAGCGGGCCGAGAAGGTTTATATGCGAGCCAGAATCAACCAGTGGGTCGTAAGTCTCCAATCTCAACACTAAAAGATTGGCCTCTCCGAATTTTGTTGGTGGGGTTTTGAGGGAGAATCTCAAGCTGGTAACACTTTGTTCATATACCACGGGGCCCACCCGACGCAATGAGACGAAAAGAAGAGACCAGAGTCGAATTTAATAGCCCAGGTCAGAACACGCCCCTGCCAATCGACATAAAGTCTAATTCACCAACATAGAACAGAACAATCCTCTCACTCAACATAAAGTCTAATTCACCATCTGAGAACAGATCACGCCCCTGTCAATCACCATACAAACCCATTACATGAACCAAACTGCAGGCGCTGCAACCATCACGTTGAGACCTATCATTGCACTTACAATCTAATGGTCCCGTGGTGCCGGTATCTTCCAAAGACGCATTGATATCATCCAAGCATTGATATCATTCAAGCATTGACATCATCCAAGCATTGACATCATCCAAGTATTGACATCATTCAACTATTGATATCATCTGACCATTGACATCATCTAACCATTGACATCATCCAAGCATTGATATCATCTAACCATTGATATCATCCAAGCGTTGATATCATCTAACCATTGATATCATCCAACCATTAATATCATCCAAGCGTTGATATCATCTAACCATTGATATCATCCAATCATTAACATCATCCAAGCATTGACATCATCCAACCATTGATATCATCCAAGCATTGATATCATCCAACCATTGACATTATCCAACCATTGATATCATCCAAGCATTGATATCATCCAACCATTGACATTATCTAAGCATTGATATCATCCAAGCATTGATATCATCCAACCATTAACATCATCTAACCATTGATATAATCCAACCAATGACATCATCCAGCCATTGATATTATCCAAGCATTGATATCATCCAACCAATGACATCATCCAGCCATTGATATCATCCAAGCATTGATATCATCCAACCATTAATATCATCCAAGAATTTATATCATCCGACCATTAACATCATTCAAGCATTGACATCATCCAACCATTGATATCATCCAACCATTGATATCATCCAACCATTTATATCATCCAACCATTGATATCATCCAACCATTGATATCATCCAACCATTGATATCATCCAACCATTGATATCATCCAACCATTGATATCATCCAACCATTGATATCATCCAACCATTGATATCATCCAACCATTGATATCATTCTCATTCAACCATTGACATCATTCAACCATTGATATCATCCAACCATTGATATCATCCAACCATTGATATCATCCAACCATTGATATCATCCAACCATTGATATCATCCAACCATTGATATCATTCTCATCCAACCATTGATATCATCCAACCATTGATATCATCCAACCATTGATATCATCCAACCATTGATATCATTCTCATTCAACCATTGATATCACCCAACCATTGATATCATCAAACCATTAATATCATGCTTCATTGACCATCAGAACAAAAAGAAAGATAAATATTAAACTGTATACAACAGCTTTACTGAAAAAGAAGACAGTATGACAATTATAAACGTCTCGGCCATATGTCTTCATCAGTATGACAGGACAAAAAAACATGCGTAAGACGATTTACATGATATATATGCACTTAGCTTCAGTCAGAGCCCTATGCAGGCATCGCTACGAGGTCTATCTGAGAAGGATGGACCCCTGACTGGTAAGTCTATATTTGTGTGGAAGGTATGAGCTGTCAGGGGCAACGATTTCACAAATGAAAGGCTAGTCAACGAAACACAAGTGGTCCGGATTAGTTCACGACATAAACAAAAACGTGTCATCGTGGTAGAGCGGTCTGGTTGATGTAAACCGACAACTACCTTCATGTTCAGTATTGATGTCACGTTTGTTTCTGCGCTATTACGTTCAGTCGGAGCATGGACTTAAATAAGAAATCAGAGCAAAATTGTGAAGCCTTTGAAATGTGGATCTATCGGAATATGGTGAGAATTGGGTGGAAGGAAAAGAAAACAAACAAGGAAGTTGTGAATCAGCTGAAATGTAAACAATAACTACTTACATTTCGGGAAAGAGAACTGACATTTTGTTGGACATGTGAAGAGACATAATACCATTCTAGAAGGAAGGTATGAGGTAGACGAGACAGACCAAGACAAAATTAAATTGATAACATCAAAAGGTGGATACGTGAACCTATGACATCGTGGATCATCAAGATAGGAAACAGACTAAAATGATGCTCCATGGTAGGCAACCTTCGATGTGGAGACAGCAGCCGATGAATGAATGGTGTTCCATGGTAGCTAACCTTCGATGTGGAGACAGCATCCAATGAGTGAATGATGCTCCATGGTAGCCATCCTTCGATGTGGAGACAGCAGTCAATGAATGAATAATGCTCCATGGTAGCCAGCCTTTGATGTGGAGACAGCAGCCGATGAATGAATGATGCTTTATGGTAGCCAACCTTCAATCTGCTTACTACCAGCCAACGAATCTATCAATATTGTATGTAACTAAACCGTTTATTTTTGTGGCACGAGGTTCGCTACTTTGAAAACCGCTGTCGTAAAACAAACAGAACTTCCATTAAAAAAATACACCCGGGACAGTGAGAGAGGGTATCGCGTGTAGTCGGTAATTTATTCCCCAATACCTTGTATGTTGCACGTGATAGTTCTGAATTTGCACGCCCTACTGGCCGGAGCCAATCAATTATTAGTAGAAGATTGGCTGCAGGAAACCTATGGTTGCCAGGAAACCAGGGAATGTTTTCTATGATCTGTCGAAAACTGGAAGTGTTTCTGTGTTTGGAAAGCGCACCTCACTGGACTCCGCATTGCCCCAAAATATGATTTGCCAGTTAAAACAGACATAGAAGGTGCGATTGCTAAGTGGTTGCGGTCTCCGATTACTTTCATCGATTTAGTGATTGGTCTTTCCTGAACATGCTGTCAACAAGCTATTTGGTGTCCAATCATTTCCAGTTGCAGTGTAAATAATTGTTTGCGGTAGCCTTTTTTTTTTTTTTTTAAATAGAAGTTTAACAAACTAGATAGTAGGAAAGATTTCGATTTTTGAGAAAATAAGAAATACTTTTTTTTTTAATTGATACGTCAAGGATAGAGTATAAAGTATTGAAACAACAGGTAAAGGGGAGAGGACACAGGTAGAAATAAGATAACAAAGAAGAAATTAATGTTATGGATGTCTTGAGAAGAACAGTGGAGCTGATAAAGAGTACAAGAATCTATCTATCTATCTATCTATCTATCTATCTATCTATCTATCTATCTATCTATCTATCTATCTATCTATCTATCTATCTATCTATCTATCTATCTATCTATCTATCTATCTATCTATCTATCTATCTATCTATCTATCTATCTATCTATCTATCTATCTATCTATCTATCTATCTATCTATCTATCTATCTATCTATCTATCTATCTATCTATCTATCTATCTATCTATCTATCTATCTATCTATCTATATGTCTGTCTATCTGTTTGTCTGTCTGTCTGTCTGTCTACCTGTCTGTCTGTCTCTCTGTCTATCTATCTGTCTCTCTGTCTGTCTGCCTGTCTGATTATCTATTTATCTATCTATCTGTCTCTCTGTCTGTCTGTTTGTGTATATTTATATAACTGTCAGTGATATCATAACAACATAACATAACAACAGAACATAACAACATAATATAACGTTAAATATTGAAGTGCCATATTTGTTTTCTGAGTACATTGATGATCTATGCTAAAGATCAGGAACAGTACCATCACTGTACGAGTATACACACACAGACACACAGGCTCACAGGCACAAAGACTCACAGACACACAGGCTCACAGGCACAAAGACTCACAGACACACAGGCTCACAGACACACAGGCTCACAGACACACAGGCTTTCAGACACACAGACTCACAGACACACAGACACACAGACTCACAGACACAAAGACTCACAGACACACAGGCTCACAGACACACAGACTCACAGACACACAGACACACAGGCTCACAGACACACAGGCTCACAGACACACAGACACACAGACACACATACACACATACACACATACACACATACACACATACACACAGACACACAGGCTCACAGACACACAGGCTCACAGACACACAGATTCACAGACACACAGACACACAGGCTCACAGACACACAGGCTCACAGACAAACAAACACACAGACACACATACACACAGGCTCACATACACACAGACACACAGGCTCACAGATACACAGACACACAGGCTCACAGACACACAGACACACAGACACACAGACACACAGACACACATACACACAGACACACAGACACACAGGCTCACAGACACACAGACTCACAGACACACAGGCTCACAGACACACAGGCTCACAGTCACACAGACACACAGGCTCACAGACACACAGGCTCACAGTCACACATACACACAGACTCACAGACACACAGGCTCACAGTCACACAGACACACAGACTCACAGACACACAGGCTCACAGACACACAGGCTCACAGTCACACAGACACACAGACTCACAGACACACAGGCTCACAGACACACAGACACACAGACTCACAGACTCACAGACTCACAAACACACAGACTCATACCACGATCACTGCCAGCTATCAGCGCCACTCTCAACCCGATGAAGACAATAATAGTGAGTAGCCGCCCAGGTATTTACTCATCGATCTATTCCATCGGATTTTTCTCTCTGTCGTCTGTACCCCGCACACCGTTACTGCAGAGTTTATAGCGTCCGTCTGGTTCACAGACCTGTGTGTCGTTGGTGTGTTGTTGGTGCGTCGTTGGTGTGTCGTTGGTGTGTTGTTGGTGCGTCGTTGGTGTGTTGTTGGTGCGTCGTTGGTGCGTCGTTGGTGTGTTGTTGGTGCGTCGTTGGTGTGTTGTTGGTGTGTTGTTGGTGTGTTGTTGGTGCGTCGTTGGTGTGTTGCTGGTGTGTTGCTGGTGTGTTGTTCTGTTCTGCTACGGTGTGTCACAACGCTGTGATGTTTGATAACCGCAAGTTTTACGTTTTTGGCGTGTCTTGTCATTCTGTGAAGCTACACTTAATTTCACAATTAATGCCACAATTATATGCACTATATACTTATTGCTTCCCCTGAAATGATTGATTGATCTATCACCTCGGAAGTTTCCCTCCATAATAATATTCATTTATTTAGTGTTTGTCTCCAGTCTAAACCACTGGAAGCTTCTTTTAGTGCTGTTTCGTCCTATAACTGTTTGTCTGCATGCAAGTATTCAGCCCTACCCTATCCGGGAGATACTTGTCTTAACAGTAAAAATAGATATACAATTTATTCCCGAGATGTGATCGTAACTCTATGCTATAGTCATGAGTACACAAGCGTGAAAGACATTGCCAATGATAGCAACTTTTTGTAGGTTGCTTGATTGGCAGTGTGCCGTAGTGCATAATCTCTCGTGGCAAGAAGCTGTGTCGTAGAGTATTGGCTCGATTCAGCTTCGGTTTGTCTATTATCCATGTTTTTTTTCTTCTGTTGTTGATTATTTGTGTATTTTTTCGAGTGTTATAAAGATAGTTCTTCCCCTGAATTATTCGCTTATCTGTCGCCACAGAAAGTTTCCGTTTATACAAATATTCATGTATTATAATTTGTCTTCAGCTGAAGTCATGTGAGATTGCTAGCGCTAATAATACTGGTCAGGGAAGCTTAAAGAACTGATAAACTCTAGAGCAGCCCAAAGAACTGATAAACTCTAGAGCAGCTCAAAGAAGTGATAAAATCTAGAGCAGCTCAAAGAACTGATAAACTCTAGAGCAGCTCAAAGAACTGATAAACTCTAGGGCAGCTCAAAGAACTGATAAACTCTAGAGCAGCTCAAAGAAGTGATAAACTCTAGAGCAGCTCAAAGAACTGATAAACTCTAGGGCAGCTCAAAGAAGTGATAAACTCTAGAGCAGCTCAAAGAACTGATAAACTCTAGAGCAGCTCAAAGAAGTGATAAACTCTAGAGCAGCTCAAAGAACTGATAAACTCTAGGGCAGCTCAAAGAAGTGATAAACTCTAGAGTAGCTCAAAGAAGTGGTAAACTCTAGGGCAGCTCAAAGAAGTGATAAACTCTAGAGCAGCTCAAAGAAGTGATAAACTCTAGAGCAGCTCAAAGAAGTGATAAACTCTAGAGCAGCTCAAAGAAGTGATAAACTCTAGGGCAGCTCAAAGAACTGATAAACTCTAGGGCAGTTCAAAGAAGTGATAAACTCTAGGGCAGCTCAAAGAAGTGATAAACTCTAGAGCAGCTCAAAGAACTGATAAACTCTAGGGCAGCTCAAAGAAGTGATAAACTCTAGAGTAGCTCAAAGAAGTGATAAACTCTAGAGCAGCTCAAAAAACTAAGAAACTATTGTGAAGTTCAAAGAACTGACACACTCTAGAGCAGCTCGAGGAACTGACAAACTCTAGAGAAGTCTAAAAACAAACTCTAGAGAAGTCTAAAAACAAACTCTAGAGAAGTCTAAAAACACACTCTAAAGAAGTCTAAAAACAAACTCTAGAGAAGTCTAAAAACAAACTCTAGAGAAGTCTAAAAACAAACTCTAGAGAAATCTAAAAACAAACTCTAGAGAAGTCTAAAAACAAACTCTAAAGAAGTCTAAAAACAAACTCTAGAGAAGTCTAAAAACAAACTCTAGAGAAATCTAAAAACAAACTATAATTCTCTGGATCTACTGTCGAGATCTACAAACATCACAATCACCAACCCTTCTATCGGTTATGAGATCGATATAGACCGACCCAACAGCCACGTCAAGGCAGAGTACTCTAATATACTCAATGGATGATCAGGCATAGTTTGTTCAGGTGACACCGCTGCCAGAAAGTAAACACTGAAACAAGCAACACGTCCATTTGCCGCAGACTCTACAAGGAGATAAATATAGGAACATCATACAGAGTTTGTTTCTCCTCAAACTTTCTCATTTTGACACAAAAAATATGGTCACATTTGTTCTTTAGATTTGTGGACCATGAGAGTTGAGGATGTTACCAAATGATGCTTAACCTCGTTCATTCCTTTATAGTTCCATATCTTGAGCAGGTTGGAGGATGCGAGATCTATAGATTAGAGATAACACAAACTAGTCATATTAGAAATTAGATAGAGCACAGACTGGTCGTCTTAAAGATTAGATAGCACAGACTGGTCGTCTTAGAGATTAGAGAGAGCACAGGCTGGTCGTCTTAGAGATTAGAGAGCACAGACTGGTCATCTTAGAGATTAGAGAGAGCAGACTGGTCGTCTTTAAGATTAGAGAGAGCACAGACTGGTCGTCTTAAAGAGTAGAGAGCACAGACTGGTCGTCTTAGAGATTAGAGAGCACGGACTAGTCGTCTTAGAAATTAGATAGCACGTACTAGTTGTCTTGCGGATTAAATGTAAACAGACTGGTCGTCTAAGAGACTCGAGATAGCAAAAACTGGTCGTCCTACAGATTATAGATAACTTATGCTAAACGTCATATAAATTAGGGAAAACACAAACTGAACGTCTTACAGATTTACACGGCTCGTGATGTTCAAATAATTTAATGTAATATGTTGCTGTTGAACAACGAACAATTACTATAGCTCGAGTTCATGGAGGACAAGCAACCGATCAGAAGAAAACCATCAGCGACCTTCTTAATTGTCAGAATGAGGCTTCAAGATGCTCGTCGCCTTCTGAGAAACCCCATACGCAGAACCGCCCACTGCGGCAAAGTAGCTTTCTTTCAGACGTCCATTTGAGGGAGAAACGCTGATACGACGAGATATGAAGAACAAATTGTGATGTTAGAAAGGCCTGACCAATCCAGTCAACACTAATAAGATCAGCTCTGATCGTATCCGTGATTAGACATGTATTTCTTGAGTTATAGTTGACATATCTCTCCCCGAAGGGACTTGAAAGGTGGACCTACCGACAAATTGAAAATATTGTCTTCATTGCTTGATGTAATATGGAAAAGAGACTGCAATCAATATAGAGGTATATCTCTTCTCAGCCATGTAGGAAAGTATTCGCCAAAATATTGGGAAAAGGCTGAGACCAATAATAGAACTACAGTTAAGCGATTCTCAAATGGGTTCCGAAAAAACAGAGGATGTACCGACGCACTATTCACATTAAAACAGCTTGCAGAAAAAACGACAGAACACAATCAAAACTTATACATAGCCTTCATTGACCAGGAAAAAGCATTTGACAGAGTAAACAGAGAACAACTGTGGGAGATACTAACAACATACGGAGTAAGCCAACATCTAACCAACCTTATTAAAAGTCTCTATATCAACAGCAGCTGCAAGGTCAGAACAGCAGCAGGCTACACAGACCACTTCGAAGTTAGATCAGGTGTAAGACAGGGGTGCGTACTATCCTCCCCCCCCCCCCCCTTTACTGTTTATTACATGCATGGACCATATATGCAAGTTAGCCAACCCATCAGAGACAGAGGAGATCAACGAGCTTTTATTTGCAGACGATCAGCCACTAATACATGAAACAATAGAAGACCTACAAGAACACTTAAACAAACTCAACATCTCAGGCACAAAATACAACAGGAAAATCAACATCAACAAAACAGAAGTCATGAATGTCGTCAAAAATAAACAGAACATCAACATAACTATAGAAGGCAGACAACTAAAACAAGTAGAGGAATTCAAATACCTAGGAAGTCTAATGACAAACGATAATTCTCAAACAGCAGAGATAGAATCAAGATGCAACAAAGCTTGTCAAATAATCGGACAGTTATCACCACTATTGTCCAACAAGGAAATAACTCTGGAGGCAAAAAGAGCACTATACAATACAATCTTCATCCCAACGTTGTGCTACCAATGCCAGACCTGGACCCTAGATGCAAGAACAATAAGAAAAATAACCTCTACAGAGATAAAATGTGTTAGACAAATGACAGGAAACAGTCTGAGAGATAAAATCAGAAATGAAGAACTGATAAAAAAGTTAGGAATAGCCCCCGCCATAGAGTATATAAGGAAATTAAAGATATAATGGTTTGGCCACGTGACAAGGCAGAAAGAACAAAATACAACACAACGAGTCTTCAACAAACGATGTGAGAACATCAGACCCAAGGGTCGACCACGAAAAAGATGGGTCGATGGAATATTAGAAGCACTAGGAAACATAACAGCAGCAGAGGCGAACAGAAGAGCAAAAGACCGCAAATTATATCTCCCCTTGACGCTGAAAGGCAAATGAGGAAGGAAAGAAGAATAAAGAAGATTGCTTGATGGCTAACGTAAGGCCGGTAGTTGCGAAAAGTAACATTTGAACAGACACGAATAACGAGAAAATCTGTCTGCATGGCTGAAGGCGTTATGAACAGTGATTAGATCACACTAGAGCTCCGCTCTCCATGACTGCCTCAAGTGTAACAAAAAATAAAATAAAATAAAATAAAATAACTACTGCAATGTGTACAAAATGTATTTTTAAGTAGCGACCCCGATATGTACAACATGATATTGTAAAGTAAGAACTCCAATATGTACAACATGATATTTTAAAATAAGAACCCCAATATGTACAACATGATATTTTAAAATTAGAACTTCAATATGTACAACATGATATTTTAAAATAAGAACCCCAATATGTACAACATGATATTTTAAAATAAGAACCCCAATATGTACAACATGATATTTTAAAATAAGAACCCCAATATGTACAACATATTTTAAAATAAGAACTCCAATATGTACAACATGATATTTTAAAATAAGAACTTCAATATGTACAACATGATATTTTAAAATTAGAACTTCAATATGTACAACATGATATTTTAAAATAAGAACCCCAATATGTACAACCTATTTTAAAATAAGAACCCCAATATGTACAACATGATATTTTAAAATAAGAACTTCAATATGTACAACATGATACTTTAAAATATGAACTCCAATATGTACAACATGATATTTTAAAATAAGAACTTCAATATGTACAACATGATACTTTAAAATAAGAACTCCAATATGTACAACATGATACTTTAAAATAAGAACTCCAATATGTACAACATATTTTAAAATAAGGACTCCAATATGTACAACATGATATTTTAAAATAAGGACTCCAATATGTGCAACATATTTTAAAATAAGAACCCCAATATGTACAACATATTTTAAAATAAGAACCCCAATATGTACAACATATTTTAAAATAAGAACCCCAATATGTACAACATATTTTAAAATAAGAACCCCAATATGTACAACATGATATTGTAAAGTAACGAACCAAAAATGTACAACATTATAGTCTAAACTAGGGACTATTCATATAACGGTTCAAGTCTCCTGGATGATCTATAGTTGTCCACAAACTGAACTAATTACTATATTGGCTGGTAGTCTACTTCTTGTTCTGCGATCATGACGTCATTCAGACTAGGACTCCGGACTCTCTTATGAAGGCAGCTGTCTGTTTAAGTGAGTCGATTACCCCATATAGTTTCTCTTCCAGGGAGGTGGGTGTGGACCACATTGTCCTCCTCAGGTCTGTGTACTGGGGGCAATCCTGTAGAACGTGTTTTGTTTTCATGTTATCCAGGGTACAGTGGCATAGGCAGGTAGTTCCTATTTTGAGCTTGATGAACATGTGGTTTCTCATTCTATTGTGGCCAGTGCGTAGGCGAAGTATGATGACTTAATCCCTCCTTGATAGTTGGAGGTATCCGTCCCTCACGTTATACTTTGGGTGTTCTCGTTTCCATTTTTCATGGTACTGGGCTTTGATGATGGATTTGGCTTTGTCGTAGCTGGCCAGATGGTTCTCTTGTGGTAATCTCCCTCCCTCCCTCTCTAGCTAATTTGTCTGTGCGTTCATTCCGTGTATATCACAGTGTGATGGTATCCACCGAATGACCATTCTCTGGATTTTACTGCACGGTTGGTCTAGGGTTGTTCTCAAGTCATCTAGCTCACTGTTCCTGGGGTTTTTAGAGCTGTTAGGACTGACAGTGCATCAGTCAATCTCACCAACTTCTTGTGCATGTTATTTTTGTGTTTTTAGCAGAGCAATCTGTGTATATGTGTGACCAGGAGTCCTGTGGGTAGTTGTCGTTTATGTGTTTTTCCGCTATGCGCTTTCTTACTGTGTCTGTTTGGTGCCTTTTTGTCATGATTTTTAAAGACTCAGTCAGAGTGAATCTAATTTGCTGGTAGTGAAACATGCACATGTACTGAAAGCGAATGAACTAATTTATATTAGAGAAGTCTTCACAAGATGAGCAATAATTAGTGAAGCTCAAATAACATTATGTTTCTCTGTGTAGGCCGGAATGGAGAGTAGAAGAAGAGAAGATTACTGATAGTACAGACATAAATAACTCGGTGAGATTGAGGACAACATCGATAAGGCATTTGTTGGAGTGTTTAACTGTGCTCAGGTCTAACATGTTTTGTGGATAACATGATGAGGTTCAGGATATAAGATGTTTTGAGGATAACATGATGAGGTTCAGATATAAGATGTTTTGAGGATAACATGATGAGGTTCAGGATATAAGATGTTTTGAGGATAACATGATGAGGTTCAGATATAAGATGTTTTGAGGATAACATGATGAGGTTCAGATATAAGATGTTTTGAGGATAACATGATGAGGTTCAGGATATAAGATATTTTGAGGATAACATGATGAGGTTCAGATATAAGATGTTTTGTGGATAACATGATGAGGTTCAGATATAAGATGTTTTGAGGATAACATAATGAGGTTCAGGATATAAGATGTTTTGAGGATAACATGATGGAGTTCAGATATAAGATGTTTTGAGGGTAACATGATGAGGTTCAGGATATAAGATGTTTTGAGGATAACGTGATGGAGTTCAGGATATAAGATGTTTTGTTGATAACATGATGAGGTTCAGGATATAAGATGTTTTGAGGGTAACATGATGAGGTTCATTATATGATATTTTGTTGATAACATGATGAGGTTCAGGATATAAGATGTTTTGTTGATAACATGATGAGGTTCAGGATATAAGACGTTTTGAGGATAACATGATGGAGTTCAGGATATAAGACGTTTTGAGGGTAACATGATGAGGTTCATTATATGATATTTTGTTGATAACATGATGAGGTTCAGGATATAAGATGTTTTGTTGATAACATGATGAGGTTCAGGATATAAGATGTTTTGAGGATAACATGATGGAATTCAGGATATTTTAAATATTTTTTTAATTTGCATTCGCCAGCTTTGATCTCTGACAAAGTCCCTACAAACTAGGAACTGAATTTTGCCGCACTGGCAGATAACTAACTCCATCTTCGGATGTACTCATATTTTGTCCGGAGGCGAAGGCGCACCTCCCAGGACCAGAGCTGGAAGTTGTCAGCGATCCACAGCTGATGGCTTGCGCCAGGATCGGTGAACCAAAACCATCCAGACCCTGCTCCACCTCTCCGTGGTGCCTCCAGTAACAGACTAACCTGTCTAGTCTGGCCAAGCGAGCAGGGATCGAAGAGGAAAGACAACCCGGTACTCAAAAATGTCGTGCTGAAGTCGGATGTGTTGGGCCGAAAGGCACAAATATAACAGTTATACCGCAAACCACAACACAACGCAGATACGTCCACTTAACGTCTTTTTAAGGGCGTATGACGAAGAGGAATTCTACAGTCTACGAATACTTTAGAATACTTTATTCATCGGGCGAACGTAAGCAAGCAAGCAAATATTGTGTCCGTCTATGAGTAATTGACGTTTCACGCCGAGCCTCGCTCCTGTGACCAGGGCTGATTGCCGCAGAGTGAAATCATAAATAAAAACCCAACTGGTGCAGCCGGGATTTGAACTCAACATGACGGTGTACAGGATATTAGCAATTTTGAGGATAACATGACAGAGTTTAGAACATAAAACGTTTATAAGGATAACATGACAGAGTTTAGAACATAAAACGTTTATAAGGATAACATGACAGAGTTTAGAACATAAAACGTTTATAAGGATAACATGACGGAGTTTAGAACATAAAACGTTTATAAGGATAACATGACAGTTTAGAACATAAAACGTTTATAAGGATAACATGACAGAGTTTAGAACATAAAACGTTTATAAGGATAACATGACAGAGTTTAGAACATAAAACGTTTATAAGGATAACATGACGGAGTTTAGAACATAAAACGTTTATAAGGATAACATGACAGAGTTTAGAACATAAAACGTTTATAAGGATAACATGACAGAGTTTAGAACATAAAACGTTTATAAGGATAACATGACAGAGTTTAGAACATAAAACGTTTATAAGGATAACATGACAGAGTTTAGAACATAAAACGTTTATAAGGATAACATGACGGAGTTGTGGATTTAAGACGAGCTAGAAATGTCAAGTAACAAGGATAAGGCTTCAGATTTACTCAATGTAATCACAAAAACAAAGATTTTCTTTAAAATTACTGGTTTTATTGTATAGACATTGATATGGTCATCATCATCATCAAGTACAATACCTGCTGGCGTAGGTGATCATGTCTCTCCACAACTTTCGATCTCGTCAGCTATTTATTATTTCTGTTGTTCACCTTCTGCGAAGCTATTCTCTTAAGCTGTCTGGTATCTTTTCTCTTTGCTTCCCTCTATCTCTTTGACCCTCAATTTTCCCAGTTGTTACAATATATTCCAGTTGTTCACTTCTCATTATATCGCGACAAAATGATGATTGTTTCTTCATAATATCGGATATTAGCTCTCTTTTTACTGTGGCTTCTTTCATGACGTTTTCATTACTCTTCTTAGTTGTCCATGGTATTCTCAACATTCTTCTGTAAAACCACATTTCTACAGCCGTCAGTGATTTTCTCGCCTGTTGTCCTATTGTCCATAATTCACATCCATATGCTAAGACTGGTTCTACATAACGTTTAAGAACTCTTTTTCTTGTTTCTATCGCCAAAAATGGATTGCATAGTATCTTCCTAATTTTTTGGAAAGTTACTTTTGCCTGAGCCATTTGCATCTCACCTTTTCTGTACATCTACCATCTAAACTCTATTGAACATCTACCATCTCACCTCTGTTGTACATCTACCATCTAAACTCTATTGAACATCTACCATCTCACCTCTGTTGTACATCTACCATCTAAACTCTATTGAACATCTACCATCTCACCTCTGTTGTACATCTACCATCTAAATTCTATTGAGCATCTACCATCTCACCTCTGTTGTACATCTACCATCTAAACTCTATTGAACATCTACCATCTCACCTCTGCTGTACATCTACCATCTAAACTCTATTGAACATCTACCATCCCACCTCTGTTGTACTCCTATGTTTTATATCTATGTAAATCTATACATTGATATAATGGAGAATTAAATTACGGTTAAGAGGACTTCAGCTGTGGCATTTTCCCGTGTGGTTTCCGATTAATGATTTAACCTCAACATTCCTTAAACATAGCGCCACTTGAGAGGTTTTTGCCCACTCGATCAGCATTCTTAATATGTGAAAAGTATGTCTGCCAACATCAGATGTGCTGAGGTAAGTTTTATAATTTGAAGATGCAGATAACTGCAAGATGACAGAGTAGAACCTCGATCTAGTGAAAGAACTTGCTTGTACCAGCTCGTGACGTTTATGTAATTTCAAAAAGTTTGTGAATTTCATTTCATTAATTGTTGGGATTTTCAACATCACCATCATTGAGTGATGGTACAGGTTATCATAGGGTGACTTCTGCATATCTTCATGTTACTCGCCCATATTAGTCTCTGCCTCTCCCTCTTTTACCTTGAATTTTCCTTTGCAAGATTACTTTTTGTAGGCTGCTGTGTCTTTTAACATGTCCCAAAAATCTCATTTGTCTTAATTGAATTGTGTTTAGAAGTTCTCTATTCATTTCAGTTGTAAGAATTCATCATTTGTTTCCTTTTCCTTCCATTCAATTATTCCTATTCTTCTATAAATCCACATTTCAAAGGCGTCAATTTTCTGTTCTTTTATCTTGTCTAATGCCCACGTTTCTGCACCATACAGGAATATTGAGAAGATATAGCATTTTGCTATTCTTAGTTTTAGCCCTGGTGCTATTTGTTTCCATGTTAGTATGTTCTCATGTTACCATGGTAGTATGTTCTCATGTTCCCATGTTCCCATGTTAGTATGTTCCCATGTTGCCATGTTAGGAGTTTTACTTTCTGAAATATAGCCAGGGAAGCTGCTTATGGTTCTTTTACGTGCTAAACGTGAAAATGAGACCTACTTGTTATTATCCGTTTCATGTTGTGCTAGGTATGCGATCACATCTATCTTGAGATGAGACTTGGGTGAGGGGAAATACCATGAGACTTTATAAGTGAACTGTCTTTTCAGTAAATAACGAATATGTAAACATGACTTCTAAAAAGGAAAACGAATCTACAAACAAAAAGCAAAACAGTTTGTTTTTTCTGCCCAGAAGAACAGAGATCCTTTTGGCTCTGCTTATCTAGTGACTTCTTTTATTTGTATTTTTTCAAATGTGACTGCGCATGCCTAGTTGTATACACGGCCTTATTTTAATGAGCTTCATTTCCGCTCATGTAGAAAAATGCTTGAATCTGATTGGCCAAATTAAAACAGCAGGTTATCTATTGGCTTCTCCCAGGAGCTTAGGTTGAAGGTGACATTGAAGTAATGGGAATTTGATGGTTGCCTCTAACAAGATCATAAAATGTGAGTACATTAAAACATCATTCAATGATCAATGCAGTTGATCACTTGTTCTGCAGTTGCCAAGGCTGTGATTTCTTTTTTATTCGGATGTTATTCCTCTACATTTTTCTTTTGTCGCAATAGAGAAATGTTGCCAGCTGAAGTGCAATGATAATGATACAAACAACAAACAAGAGAGTATATAAAGTCTATGAGTGGATGGACACCATGTGTGTGTGTGTGTGTGTGTGTGTGTGTACAGCAAAGTCTCGATTAACCAGACTGAATGGGAAATGAGAAATCCCAGACAACAAAAATCCCAGTTAAACCATTATATATAGGAAACTGAAATAGTAGGAGCAGTATTTCAACAATTCAGCACTGATTTCATTTATTACCGCTTTAAATAAGCCAGTCAACTCTTCTGCTTTGTCTGTTCAACATCCTTTCACCAAATGTTGTTTGATGTCGATTTCTCAGGATTAATCTTCCCACACAGTTCATGTCTTCTTGGTGTTCTATATCATCAAGGGAACTTCGTCGATTTGTTTCTTTCATACATTTATTTAAAAAAAGGGGGAATTTTTCTGTCTATTTTCTAATTTTTCGGTTTTTGACGAAGGTCTCGCGGATAATCGAGAGTCTACTGTGCTTATCTACTTCCGGGAAAGATGGCGGTCATTGCCATGGGCAGCTATAGAGAGCGCTAACATTAAACCAGTTTTTGTTTTGAGTGGTTTCTGTGTGTGTGTTTTGTCGATTTAATTGAGTGAAATAGAGTTAGGAGTGACTATGGGCATTCGTATTTTTCTGTGATGTCGTTTGATTGTCGCCCACACAGTCTACCTGGCTAGCAGTGCAGTTAGACCTTGCTAAATGCCGCCAACCAACAATACAAAACCAAAAATGGCTGCATGTCGCCCTGTTTTTGCAGAGAATAGCGTAGTCGCTTAAACCGTTTCAGTCACTTTGTCTGTTTTAAATGTAAGTTTTAAATGAGTGTTTTAAATGAGTGTTTTAAATGAGTGTTTTAAATGTGTGTTTTAAATGAGTGTTTTAAATGTGTGTTTTAAATGTGTGTTTTAAATGTGTGTTTTAAATGCGTTTTTTAAATGTGTTTTAAATGTATATTTTAAATGTAAGTTTTAAATGTGTGTTTTTAATGTGTGTTTTAAATGTAAGTTTTAAATGTATGTTTTAAATGTGTGTTTTAAATGTATGTTTTAAAATGTGTGTTTTAAATGTGTGTTTTAAATGTAAGTTTTAAATGCGTGTTTTAAATGTTTGTTTTAAAGTATGTTTTAAATGTAAGTTTTAAATGTGTGTTTTAAATATGTGTTTTAAATGTAAGTTTTAAATGTTTGTTTTGAATGTTTGTTTTAAATGTGTGTTTTAAATATGTGTTTTAAATTTGTGTTTTAAATGTGTGTTTTAAATGTAAGTTTTAAATGTATGTTTTAATTTTGTGTTTTAAATGTAAGTTTTAAATGTAAGTTTTAATGTATGTTTTAAATGTGTGTTTTAAATGTGTGTTTTAAATGTAAGTTTTAAATGTATGTTTTAAATTTGTGTTTTAAATGTGTGTTTTCTAGCAAACATTGTAAAGAAGTGACTCACTATACAATGGAGTTATTCGGAATCGTCGCTTGTACGCTGAGATTAGACAGTAGTCGACCATGTCAACAGATTTTACCACCGCACTCTGGCGGGAGATGTGATATATCAGTGGAACGGATCTGGGGAAATCCCGACTGCAGTGATACTGACTCCACCATGAACAGAACAGAACACACACACACATATATATACAACGCCGCGAGAGAAGCTGTTCAGTAAAGCAGCACCCAGTATGAGACACTCATATTTTACTAAACTGCTGACTTATCATGATTGCTTGCTACCAACCGTCTGTCAAGTCGCCAAAGGCCATATATACATACATACATACATACATACATATATACATATATACATATATACATATATAAACCCCATATATATCAGTCTATGTTTTGCTGGACATTATATTCTGTTTATGACTAGATAGATATGTAGAATGTCCTCTATAAAAAAAAAAGTAAAGTACCCCGTCACGCCAAGTAGCGGCGTATAGGGAATATGGTGTTAGTGACCATAAATTTTACAGACCTTCATCGCATGATTTTTTGGGGTAATGTGGTCGGTATTACTCCCGTGCCGCTTTACTTTCCCAGAAAAAATCCGATACCCATTTAAGGCTGGGTGAACCCGGAAGCCGTCGGTTGGGATCGAACCCTACCCCTTGTCCTTTGTAGTCCAGTTCACTAACCACTGAGCTATCGCGGCTCAATGTCCTCTATATCATTGTGTTAATCAAATATTTTCTGACGCATCTCTTTGTGTGAACATTCCATTTTTTCTTACAAATAGTGTATACATTATATCCATGTAGCCGCGATAGCTCAGTGGTTAGTGAACTGGACTACAAAGGACAAGAGGTAGGGTTCGATCCCAACCGACGGCTTCCGGGTTCACCCAGCCTTTAATGGGTACCGAATTTTGTTTCTGGGAAAGTAAAGCGGCACGGGCGTAATACCGACCATATTACCCCAAAAATCATGTGCCGAAGGTCTGTAAAATTTATGGTCACTAACACCATATTCCCTATACGACACTTGGCGTGACGGGGGTACTTTACTTTTTTTTTTTTTTCTAGGATCATCATAACTGCGCACCAGGCCACTCCATAGGTGCTCCGATATCCTCCTTTAGAATCTTCAGAAAATTCGAAGAGAATCCTGGTCCTCGTGCACGAACTCCGTAGCACGGCCTGGGATCCATCGTCGAGGTATGTTTCTGCTGACAATTTTGCCCTGGCAGCGGCACATATTTATGGCCTACTCTTTTGGACTTTTATTGTCAAACGTTCTTTTACGTGCGCGAGTGCACGTGGGACCTCCTGTTTAGTTCCGTTATTCTTGTATATATATATATATATATATATATATATATATATATATTTATTTATATATACAAACCTTCACTAAGTGCCTCATCGTGATCTGTCATGCCAGGACGAAAGGACATCTCAATTCATGCTACCCTGTCATGTTTTTTTTTTTGCGTAAGGAAACATACTATTATTACTTTCTTCTTCTTCTCCTACTTTTCATGCCATTGTGGAGTGTAGGAATAATCTCTTTCCAAGCCGTTCTGTTTCTTGCCATTCTTTTAAGATCATTCCATGCCATCCCACCATCTTCATCTCTGCTTCCAACTATCTTCTCCAAGAATATTTTAGTCTTCCTCTTTGTCTCTTCCCCTGGGGATTTACAAAATAGGTTCTGCCGTGTCATAATCTCAGGTGTATTCGCAGTATGTATTCTTTCTTTTAGACCATTTAACTCCGACTTTTCAACATTTCTGGGACTGGGGGTTTCCTTTCTTCTTCGATCCCCACTTGTTTAATCATGGCGACTAGCTCAAGAGTTGTTGTAAAGTCTCATGTTTATTCTTGGTTCGGCCCCCCCAGTCTATGCATTATGATCATCCGGGCATTTCAGGTTTTCAATCGCAGCTTGCTGTAAGCGACAATAGAGCGCTATTACGCCTATTTAGCCTGCTTTTTGAGGGGAGAATGGAGAGTAGTAGTTTGGTCTAAGAATAAGTAGCATGATGAGAATATCCGAATCTTTATTTTACCAGAATGTGTTTTCGTTTTCTTCTTCTTTCTTTTCTAAAACAATATTTTTACACAAAAAATGCAACTAAATTCGATATTACAAATAAATATGAGGTTTGCTGCATGAATCGGTTGTCGTTTAACAGAAAAGCAATTCTCCAGAACAGATGAAAGATTTTGTAATCTTGAAAGGTAGACATTTCAGCAATTGTTATTAACGAATGTAGTAACCATGTGTGAGTATTAAGGGAGAATGTAGTAACCATGTGTGAGTATTAAGGGAGAATGTAGTAACCATGTGTGAGTATTAAGGGAGAATGTAGTAACCATGTGTGAGTATTAAGGGAGAATGTAGTAACCATGTGTGAGTGTTAAGGGAGAATGTAGTAACCATGTGTGAGCATTAAGGGAGAATGTATTAACCATGTGTGAGTATTAGGGGAGAATGTAGTAACGTGTGTGAGTATTAAGGGAGAATGTTGTAACGTGTGTGAGTATTAGGGGAGGATGTAGTAACGTGTGTGAATATTAGGGGAGGATGTAGTAACGTGTGTGAATATTAGGGGAGGATGTAGTAACGTGTGTGAGTATTAGGAGAGAATGTAGTAATCATGTTTGAGTATTAGGGGAGAATGTAGTAATCATGTGTGAGTATTAGAGGAGAATGTAGTAACCTGTGTGAGTATTAGGGGAGAACGTAGTAACCAAGTGTGAGTATTAGGAAAGAATGTAGTAACCTGTGTGAGTATTAGAGGAGAATGTAGTAACCTGTTTGAGTATTAGGAAAGAATGTAGTAACCTGTGTGAGTATTAGAGGAGAATGTAGTAACCTGTGTGAGTATTAGGGGAGAGTAGTAACCAAGTGTGAGTATTAGGAAAGAATGTAGTAACCATGTGTGAGTATTAGGAAAGAATGTAGTAACCATGTGTAAGTATTAGGGGAGAATGTAGTAACCATGTGTGAATATTGGGGTAGAATGTAGTAACGTGTGTGTGTATTAGGAAAGAATGTAGTAACCATGTGTGAGTATTAAGGGAGAATGTAGTAACCATGTGTGAGTATTAAGGGAGAATGTAGTAACCATGTGTGAGTATTAAGGGAGAATGTAGTAACCATGTGTGAGTATTAGGGGAGAATGTAGTAACGTGTGTGAGTATTAAGGGAGAATGTTGTAACGTGTGTGAGTATTAGGGGAGGATGTAGTAACGTGTGTGAATATTAGGGGAGGATGTAGTAACGTGTGTGAGTATTAGGAAAGAATGTAGTAACCATGTGTGAGTATTAAGGGAGAATGTTGTAACGTGTGTGAGTATTAGGGGAGGATGTAGTAACGGGTGTGAGTATTAGGGGAGAATGTAGTAATCATGTTTGAGTATTAGGGGAGAATGTAGTAATCATGTGTGAGTATTAGAGGAGAATGTAGTAACCATGTGTGAGTATTAGGGGAGAACGTAGTCACCTGTGTGAGTATTAGGTGATAACATAGTAACCTGTGTGAGTATTAGAGGAGAATGTAGTAACCTGTGTGAGTATTAGAGGAGAATGTAGTAACCTGTGTGAGTATTAGAGGAGAATGTAGTAACCTGTGTGAGTATTAGGGAAGAACGTAGTAACCAAGTGTGAGTATTAGGAAAGAATGTAGTAACCTGTGTGAGTATTAGGAAAGAATGTAGTAACCATGTGTGAGTATTAGGGGAGAATGTAGAAACCATGTGTGAATATTGGGGTAGAATGTAGTAACCACGTGTGAGTATTAGGGGAAAATGTAAATTAAAAAACACCAGTAGTTAAAAAATAAAAGCATTACTGATTCTATTTTTACAGCTCTTCGAATTTTTCCTTCTTTCTTCTACGTCTATTTTGCAATATTCAAGAAATGAAGAATAAAAAAAACTTGCTATGCATCAGCGTGCAGGTCAGTGATTATCATTTCTTCTGACGTATTTCCGGGGGACATTTGCATATTAAGATTTAAAAGGACAAAATGTTCTTGAAAAATAAAGAAAAATCAGATTCCTGAAGAATTAATACAGCAGTTATGTTAATTCTTGTGGAGATTGTCCTTCTGCATTATTGGCAAACTCATTGTTATTCCGCATCTTTCAGTAAATACAAAATATGTTATATAATAAGTTTTGGCAATAGTAAAATGGTTGTATACACTCGGTGTCCTACTCAGCTGGAAATACAGCTTAATACCATCATTGTCAGCATCATCATCAACAAGTACCATGTCTGCTGGCGTAGGTGATCTTGTCTCTCCACAATTTTCGATCTCGACAGCTATTTATCATTTCTGTTGTTGACTTTCTGCCAAAGCCATTCTCTTAAGCAGTATGGCATCTTTTCTCTTTACTTTCCTCTATCTCTTCATCCCTCAATTTTCCCAGTTGTTACAATATATTCTAGCTGTTCTCTTCTCATTGCATGGCCAAAAAATGATGATTGTTTCTTTCTAATATTGGAAATTAGCTCTCTTTTTGCTTTGGCCTCTTTCAGAACGTTTTCATTGCTCTTAGCTGTCCATGGTATTCTCAACATTCTTCTGTAAAATCACATTTCTACAGCCACCAATGAATTTCTTGTCTGTTGTTCTATTGTTGTCCATGATTCACATCCATATGTGAAGACTGGCTCTACATAACATTTAAGAACTCTTGCTTGGTTCCATTGCCAAAAATGAATTGCACAGTATCTTCCTCATTTTGTGTGTGTGGAAAGCTGGTTTTGCCTGAGTCATTCTGCATCTCACCTCTATTGTACATCTACCATCTCTCCGCTGTTGTACATCTACAATCTCACCTCTGTTGTACATCTACCATCTCTCCGCTGTTGTACATCTACAATCTCACCTCTGTTGTACATCTACCATCTCACCTCTGTTGTACATCTACCATCTAACCTCTGTTGTACATCTACCATCTCACCTCTGTTGTACATCTACCATCTCACCGCTGTTGTACATCTACCATCTCACCTCTGTTGTACATCTACCATCTCACCTCTGTTGTACATCTACCATCTCACCGCTGTTGTACATCTACCATCTCACCTCTGTTGTACATCTACCATCTCACCTCTGTTGTACATCTACCATCTCACCTCTGTTGTACATCTACCATCTCACCTCTGTTGTACATCTACCATCTCACCTCTGTTGTACATCTACCATCTCACCTCTGTTGTACATCTACCATCTAACCTCTGTTGTACATCTACCATCTAACCTCTGTTGTACATCTACCGTCTAACCTCTGTTGTACATCTACCATCTCACCTCTGTTATACATCTACCATCTAACCTCTGTTGTACATCTACCATCTAACCTCTGTTGTACATCTACCATCTCACCGCTGTTGTACATCTACCATCTCACCTCTGTTGTACATCTACCATCTCACCGCTGTTGTACATCTACCATCTCACCTCTGTTGTACATCTACCATCTCACCTCTGTTGTACAACTACCATCTAACCTCTGTTGTACATCTACCATCTAACCTCTGTTGTACATCTACCATCTCACCGCTGTTGTACATCTACCATCTCACCTCTGTTGTACATCTACCATCTCACCGCTGTTGTACATCTACAATCTCACCTCTGTTGTACATCTACCATCTCACCTCTGTTGTACATCTACAATCTCACCTCTGTTGTACATCTACAATCTCACCTCTGTTGTACATCTACCATCTCACCTCTGTTGTGCATCTACCATCTCACCGCTGTTGTACATCTACAATCTCACCTCTGTTGTACATCTACAATCTCACCTCTGTTGTACATCTACCATCTCACCTCTGTTGTACATCTACCATCTCACCTCTGTTGTACATCTACCATCTCACCTCTGTTGTACATCTACCATCTCACCTCTGTTGTACATCTACCATCTCACCTCTGTTGTACATCTACCATCTCACCTCTGTTGTACACACACCAGTTGAAGTTAACATTGTTCCCATATATATATATATATATATATATATATATATATATATATATATATATATATATATATATAAAATAATAATAATAATAATAATTTACTTGTTTTAATATCGTTCCACTTGTCTGTATTGTAAATTGTGGTGTTGTCTTTTTCTTTGTTGCTATCATTACTTCTGTCCTTTTATTATTGAGGCTGAGTCCTTTATTTTTGCTTTCCTTCACTATAATGTCTAACATTAGCGTTAATATAGAAATAGTAACTGAACTCTTCACCTAATACACGAACTAATACAATAAATTAGAAATAACAATTAGTACCTCTATTAGTTTATATTGTTATATCAAAATGTGCTTTTATGTTGTGTAATTTCTCTCTTTAATTTGATTAATGCTCTAAATTGGGCAAGTTTTACTCGGGGGACATAATTATTTCAAAGTGTGAAATTGGGGTCTGAGATACTTCACAATATTAGTCGAATAGATCTGTCAGCATGAGGAGCATAATTAAGATTTTATTGAGTTAATACACAGAGTTAATATGAGGGATTGACATTTACGTTGAGTTAATATGGGGGAGTGACATTTACACTGAGTTAATATGAGGGATTGACATTTAGGTTGAGTTAATATGTGGGATTGACATTTGCACTTAGTTAATGTGAGGATTGACATTTACACAGAGTTAATATGGGGGATTGACATTTACACTGAGTTAATGTGAGGGATTGACATTTACACAGAGTTAATATGAGGGATTGACATTTGCACTGAGTTAATATGGGGGATTGGCATTTACACTGAGTTAATATGGGGGATTGCCATTTACACTTAATTAATATGGGGGACTGACATTTACACAGAGTTAATATGAGGGATTGACATTTAAGTTGAGTTAATATGGGGGATTGACATTTACACTGAGTTAATATGAGGGATTGACATTTACACTGAGTAAATATGGGGGATTGACATTTACATTGAGTTAATATGAGGGATTGACATTTACACTGAGTTAATATGGGGATTGACATTTACACTGAGTTAATATAAGGGATTGACATTTACACTGAGTTAATATGAGGGATTGACATTTACACTGAGTTAATATGGGGGATTGACATTTACACTGAGTTAAAATTAGGGATTGACATTTACACTGAGTTAATATGGGGAAATTACATTTACACTGAGTTAATATGGGGGATTGACATTTACAAAGAGGTAATATGGGGATTGACATTTACACAGAGGTAATATGAGGGATTGACATTTACACAGAGGTAATATGGGGATTGACATTTACACTGAGTTAATATGAGGAAATAACATCTACACTCAGTTAATATGGGGAATTGACATTTACACTGAGTTAATATGGGGATTGACATTTACACTGAGTTAATATGGGGATTGACATTTACACAGTGGTAATATGAGGGATTGACATTTACACTGAGTTAATGTGAGGGATTGACATTTACACTGAGGTAATATGGGGATTGACATTTACACTGAGTTAATATGGGGGATTGACATTTACACTGAGTTAATATGGGGGATTGACATTTACACTGAGTTAATATGGGGGAATTATATTCACTTTGAGTTAATATGAGGGAATGGCATTCAAACAGAGTTAATATGGGGGAATGACATTCACACTGAGTTAATATAGGGGAGTGACATTTACCGGCGGTAATTCCAACAGACGAAAAAATATACATGGAAAACAAACCAGTAGAAGAGATCGATCACTTTATCTATCTTGGAAGTCACATTGATTGAGAAGGGGATACAAGCAAAGAAATTAGAATTAGAATAGCTAAAGCAGCAATGTCTTTCAGAAGCCTTGAAAAGTTCTTGAAATCAAAACTCATCAGCACAAACACAAAACGTAGACTATTCAAATCAAATGTACTATCAACCCTTACGTATGCGTGTGAAAGCTGGAAAACAACAAGAGATATAGAAACAAAGTTGAACGCATTCGAAAATAAATGTCTAAGGAAAATACTTGGTATAGCATGGAACGAATTCAAAACAAACGAAGAAATTAGAGAAATCGCAAATGAACCACTAATATCTTCAGTAATCAAGAAAAGACGATGGTCATATGTTGGACATGTGATGAGAAGAGATAATAACCGAATAACAAAGAAAAGCCTGATGTGGGAAACAACAGGTAAGAGGAAAAGAGGAAGACCCAGAGAGACACTGAGAAGAACATTGATGAGAGAGGCAAGAGCAGCAGGAATCAGCTCCCTCAATGAGATAGAGCTGCTTGCACAGAACAGAGGCAAATGGCGAGATTTGATAAAATATCTTTAAAAGAATAGAAAACGGCTAGAACAAAAAATTCAGATAAGAGAAGGAGTATCTTGGTCTACGCCCTATGGGCCGGCTTGGCTCGAAAGGTCAATAGACAGAACCATGTTACACTAAGTGAGTTAGTATGAGGCGGTGACTATGATACACTAAGTGAGTTAGTATGTGGCGGTGACTATGTTACACTAAGTGAGTTAGTATGAGGCGGTGACTATGTTACACTAAGTGAGTTAGTGTGAGGCGGTGACTATGTTACACTAAGTGAGTTAGTATGAGGCGGTGACTATGTTACACTAAGTGAGTTAGTATGAGGCGGTGACTATGTTACACTAAGTGAGTTAGTATGAGGCGGTGACTATGTTACACTAAGTGAGTTAGTATGAGGCGGTGACTATGTTACACTAAGTGAGTTAGTATGAGGCGGTGACTATGTTACACTAAGTGAGTTAGTATGAGGCGGTGACTATGTTACACTAAGTGAGTTAGTATGAGGCGGTGACTATGTTACACTAAGTGAGTTAGTGTGAGGGGGTGACTATGTTACACTAAGTGAGTTAATGTGAGGCGGTGACTATGTTACACTAAGTGAGTTAATGTGAGGCTGTGACTATGTTACACTAAGTGAGTTAATGTGAGGCGGTGACTATGTTACACTAAGTGAGTTAATGTGAGGCGGTGACTATGTTACACTAAGTGAGTTAATGTGAGGCGGTGACTATATTACACTAAGTGAGTTAATGTGAGGCGGTGACTATGTTACACTAAGTGAGTTAATGTGAGGCGGTGACTATGTTACACTAAGTGAGTTAATGTGAGGAGGTGACTATGTTACACTAAGTGAGTTAATGTGAGGCGGTGACTATGTTACACTAAGTGAGTTAATGTGAGGCGGTGACTATGTTACACTAAGTGAGTTAATGTGAGGCGGTGACTATGTTACACTAAGTGAGTTAATTTGAGGCGGTGACTATGTTACACTAAGTCAGTTAATGTGAGGCGGTGACTATGTTACACTAAGTGAGTTAGTATGAGGCGGTGACTATGTTACACTAAGTGAGTTAGTATGAGGCGGTGACTATGTTACACTAAGTGAGTTAGTATGAGGCGGTGACTATGTTACACTATGTAAGTTAGTATGAGGCGGTGACTATGTTACACTAAGTGAGTTAGTATGAGGCGGTGACTATGTACACCCAAGTGAATTAGTATGAGGCGGTGACTATGTTACACTAAGTGAGTTAGTATGAGGCGGTGACTATGTTACACTAAGTGAGTTAGTGTGAGGGGGTGACTATGTTACACTAAGTGAGTTAATGTGAGGCGGTGACTATGTTACACTAAGTGAGTTAATGTGAGGCTGTGACTATGTTACACTAAGTGAGTTAATGTGAGGCGGTGACTATGTTACACTAAGTGAGTTAATGTGAGGCGGTGACTATGTTACACTAAGTGAGTTAATGTGAGGCGGTGACTATGTTACACTAAGTGAGTTAATGTGAGGCGATGACTATGTTACACTAAGTGAGTTAATGTGAGGCGGTGACTATGTTACACTAAGTGAGTTAATGTGAGGAGGTGACTATGTTACACTAAGTGAGTTAATGTGAGGCGGTGACTATGTTACACTAAGTGAGTTAATGTGAGGCGGTGACTATGTTACACTAAGTGAGTTAATGTGAGGCGGTGACTATGTTACACTAAGTGAGTTAATGTGAGGCGGTGACTATGTTACACTAAGTGAGTTAATGTGAGGCGGTGACTATGTTACACTAAGTGAGTTAATGTGAGGCAGTGACTATGTTACACTAAGTGAGTTAATGTGAGGCGGTGACTATGTTACACTAAGTGAGTTAATGTGAGGCGGTGACTATGTTACACTAAGTGAGTTAGTATGAGGCGGTGAGTATGCTACACTAAGTGAGTTAGTATGAGGTGGTGACTATGTTACACTAAGTGAGTTAATGTTAGGGGGTGACTTTGTTACACTAAATGAGTTAATGTGAGGGGTGACTATGTTACACTAAGTGAGTTAATGTGAGGCGGTGACTATGTTAAACTAAGTGAGTTAATGTGAGGCGGTGACTATGTTACACTAAGTGAGTTAATGTGAGGCGGTGACTATGTTGCACTAAGTGAGTTAATGTGAGGCGGTGACTATGTTACTCTAAGTGAGTTAATGTGAGGCGGTGACTATGTTACACTAAGTGAGTTAATGTGAGGCGGTGACTATGTTACACTAAGTCAGTTAATGTGAGGCGGTGACTATGTTACACTAAGTGAGTTAATGTGAGGCGGTGACTATGTTACACTAAGTGAGTTAATGTGAGGCGGTGACTATGTTACACTAAGTGAGTTAATGTGAGGTGGTGACTATGTTACACTAAGTGAGTTAATTTGAGGCGGTGACTATGTTACACTAAGTCAGTTAATGTGAGGCGGTGACTATGTTACACTAAGTGAGTTAATGTGAGGCGGTGACTATGTTACACTAAGTGAGTTAATGTGAGGCGGTGACTATGTTACACAAAGTGAGTTAATGTAAGGGGGTGACTATGTTACACTAAGTGAGTTAATTTGAGGGGTGACTATGTTACACTAAGTGAGTTAATGTGAGGTGGTGACTATGTTACACTAAGTGAGTTAATGTGAGGCAGTGACTATGTTACACTAAGTGAGTTAATGTGAGGCGGTGACTATGTTACACTACGTGAGTTAGTATGAGGCGGTGACTATGTTACACTAAGTGAGTTAGTATGAGGCGGTGACTATGCTACACTAAGTGAGTTAGTATTAGGTGGTGAGCATGCTACACTAAGTGAGTTAGTATGAGGCGGTGACTATATTACACTAAGTGAGTTAGTATGAGGTGGTGACTATGCTACACTAAGTGAGTTAGTATTAGGTGGTGAGTATGCTACACTAAGTGAGTTAGTATGAGGCGGTGACTATGCTACACTAAGTGAGTTAGTATGAGGCGGTGACTATGTTACACTAAGTGAGTTGTATGAGAAGGTGACTATGTTACACTAAGTGAGTTAGTATGAGGCGGTGATTATGCTACACTAAGTGAGTTAGTTTGAGACGGTGCCTATGTTACACTAAGTGAGTTAGTGTGAGGCGGTGACTATGTTACACTAAGTGAGTTAGTATGAGGCGGTGATTATGCTACACTTAAACAGTCACCAGGGACTGAAAACCAAGACTGGCCAGGCCTTCCTACAACCAAGCAAGACCACAGTCTGCTCTAGCAAGTTCAAGTGCTGAAGTCGGAGGCAACCAGCCAAAAGGCGCACAAAAATCAGGATGCCACGCACTCAACGCAAATGGAAGAATGTCTATAACCGCAAATCGATATGGCACTCGCCCTGTGATGGACACTCAGGCAGGAGCAGCGCCGGGCCCTCAGCCTCGAAAGGGCCCAACCTCTAATACTGGATGTCCTTCTCAACCGCTCTGTGGAGTCAGGGGGCAAGAGAATAGAGCTACTGGCCAATCCAAAATAAGACCACTAAAAATAATGCACTGGAATGCTGAAGGCATCAACAGCAAAAGAGATGGGTACAGTAAAAAGATAGAATTAGAAAATATCCTGCATGAAGAACAAATAAGCATATGCTGTTTGCAGGAAACCCATCTAAACAACGACATAGCCTTGAAGATTAGGGGATACCAGTGCTACCGATCTGACAGAAAAAATAGACAAAAGGGCGGAATACTGACACTTGTAAGGAACAACATTAATGCATGTCAGATTGAAGTGTATATGGATGGGGCGGAATATCAAATACTGCACCTCAGGACAGGAAATACAGACTTCCATCTACTTAACTACTACTGTCCGAGTGACCGCCCACTAGCACTAGACACAATTACATTAAAAGAAAGAATAATTGTATGTGGAGACTTTAACAGCCACTCACAGAGCTAGGGCTATGAACATATGGACAAGAGAGGTGAAGAGCTTGAAAATTGGCAGGATGACAATGGGCTTATACTATTAAACCAGACAACAGATCCACCAACATTCTACTCCAGATCATGGCATACCACATCTACACCAGACCTTGCTTTCCATTCACCAGACCCGGATTGGAATATCACACGAATTGTTGGGAAACAACTTGGAGGCAGCGACCACCGACCAGTCTTTTTAGTGGTACAAAATAAGGCCATCAGGGAGAGCAGCACTCTCTCCAGATGGAATTACAAAAAGGCAGACTGGAAAATGTATCAACACTACACCAGTGTACTGACTAAAGATATAAATACAGATAGAGACATCAACAAAATAGTTGATGAATTCAGTAGACTAATAATACAAGCTGCCAGTGAAACAATACCTAGAGGGGCACGGAAACAATACAAACCATACTGGAGTAGTGAACTAGAGCAACTACACAATGACATGGAAACATCTCGAAAGCAAGCAGAAAATAACCCTTGCCAAGAACACCACAACAACTACCAGCATGCTAAAGCCAAATTTCAACGGGCTAAACTACAAGCCAGACGGAGAAGCTGGAAAGAGAAAACAGAGTCCTTGAATCTTGAACGAGACACAAGAAAAGTGTGGAAGCTTGTAAAACAGCTGAATGATGAGGGTACAGAAAGGAACACCAAAATTACACTGAAGAAGGATGGAAACATTCTAACAGGTAAACATGCAGCAAATTACTTTGCAGACTCCTTTGCAAATGACAATAATATTGAAATTAGCCTAGAAAAACGACAAGAGACCCGTTTAAAACAACAAAATGCAAGACAAGAAGAGACCACACATGAAGTAATGGAAACACCCATTACACAAAGAGAGCTAGAGCTGGCAATATCCAAATTAAAATTGAAAAAGTCACCAGGCAATGATGGAGTGTCCAATGAAATGATTAAGAACTTGGGAACTGCAGCTAAAGCAAAACTACTGCAGATCTACAACATTTGCTGGATCACAGGTAGAGTGCCACAGGCATGGAGAGAAGCAATTATGATACCATTACTAAAGCCAGGAAAAGATGGTTCAATGACATCCAGCTATAGACCAATCAGCCTTACAAGCTGTTTGTGTAAAACAATGGAACGTATAATCAATCTCAGACTGCAGTGGTACCTGGAAAGTGAAAATCTCCTTGTCCCACAACAAGCAGGCTTTAAACAGTGTTACTCTACCGAAGATCAAGCAACCTATCTTTCCCAGGAAATTGAAGATGCGTTTCAAGAAAAGAAACTGGTACTAGCAGCATGGATAGACCTAAAGAAAGCATTTGATAAGGTATGGAAAGAAGGGCTTTTGAAGAAACTGAGAAATTATGGAGTAAATGGCAGGATGTACAAATGGGTCAAAGCATACCTGCATAACAGGAGAGCCAGAGTGCAACTGGATGGTCTTAAGAGTAAGAAGGTCTTATTGCGCCAGGGCGTTCCACAAGGAGGGGTACTATCTCCAACACTTTTTCTGATCTACATCAATGACCTAGTTACTGAACTACCACATGGCATCAAAGTGGCAATGTATGCAGATGACTTGGTAATGTGGTGCACAGAGGAGTATGCAACAGTGGCCTCCAAATTGCTACAAAGAGCTATAGCTATGAATGCACTGAATTCATGGACAAATAGATGGTGTATCAGCATCAATACAGACAAATGCAGTACTACACTTTTCACACTCTCCCCAAAACAAAAAGCAGGAGCCATCTACATAAACAATGAGCCTGTGAAAGAAGACATACAAGCTACATATCTCGGAGTTACATTTGATAACAAACTATCTTGGAAACAGCAGATAAATAAGGCAACCCAAAAAGCAAGGAGGAAATTGGCTATTCTAAGAAAGTTGTGTGGAACCACATGGGGTGCGAGTGGGAAAATACTCAGTAAAGTTTACCAACAGAGTATACGCCCACATTTAGAATATGGATCATCCGCATGGTGCTCAGCATCAAACACCACATTGCAAGAACTGGATAAAGTACAAAACCAGGCACTTAGGGTCATCACAGGAGCAATGAAATCAACACCAATATTGGAGATGGAGAAATTGTGGAGGATACCAGCACTGAGAGAACGGAGAGACACAAAGGTGCTGATACAGGCAGAAAAATTTGTATGCATGCCGAGACATCCAATGAAGGACAGATTCCAAAATCTTGCATTGGGACGACTTAAGAGAAGCAGCTTTATCCACCAAGCCAAGCGTATTAGTAGACAAACACCAGACATGCCAAGAGTTGTTAAACCCCTTCTGCCCATACCAGAACAGACTCCCTGGACAGATGAATCAGGATTATCAGTTCAAATATGGACAGAAGTGAAAGGAATAGTTGACACAGAGGAACAAAATAGTCAGCGAAAAACAATAACTCTCAGTTTCCTGGATGAAGAATACCCACAAGACCTATGGATCCGTGTGTACACAGATGGATCAGCACAGAATGCAGTAAAGAATGGGGGAGCAGGTGCATATATAGAGTACCCAAATAACACTAGGGATATGAATAAAATAGCAACAGGGAAATATTGTCACAATTATGATGCAGAAATACAAGCAATAAAGTTGGCAATAGAAAAGCTGCTGAACAGTAATCTTAGCCCACAGCCTGTAGTGTTTTTGACAGATGCAAGATCAGTACTCCAGGCACTACAATCCAGAAAATTACCACATCTGCAGACCTTATTGACTGAACTCTGCAAGCACCACAGGGTTGCCCTGCAGTGGATCCCGTCTCACTGTGGAATACCAGGAAATGAGAAAGCAGATCAGTTGGCAAAGGAAGGTTCAACAGGCACACAACTAGATACACCAGTTACATACCATCATAAGAAACAGATAATCAAATCAATCAGAGGACCACAAGCCCCATATCAGGATGCCTTTCATAATATGAATAGATATGAACAAGTTATCATTATACGCCTAAGAACAGGACACAATCGACTCCATAGTCACATGTATACAAAATTTAAGATCGGCACATCAACTACTTGTACATGTGGACAGGCACCCCAGACTGCTGAACACATACTTCAAGACTGCACTGAATATAGTAGACTGAGGAAAATTCATTGGCCCATAGATACAACACTACAGACAAAACTATATGGGCCACTGCAAGAATTACAAAAGACAGTAAAATTCATACAGGAAACGACATTGCTGATATAGACAATACTTCGAGCGAACGAAAGATAGATAGATGCTACACTAAGTGAGTTAGTATGAGACGGTGCCTATGTTACACTAAGTGAGTTAGTGTGAGGCGGTGACTATGTTACACTAAGTGAGTTAGTATGAGGCGGTGATTATGCTACACTAAGTGAGTTAGTTTGAGGTGGTAACTATGTTACACTAAGTGAGTTAGTGTGAGGCAGTGACTATGTTACACTTAGTGAGTTAGTGTGAGGCAGTGACTATGTTACACTAAGTGAGTTAGTGTGAGGCGGTGACTGTGTTACACTAAGTGAGTTAATGTGAAGCGGTGACTATGTTACACTACGTGAGTTAGTATGAGGCGGTGACTATGTTACACTAAGTGAGTTACTGTGAGGCGGTGACTATGTTACACTGCGTGAGTTAATGTGAGGCGGTGACTATGTTACACTAAGTGAGTTAATGTGAGGCGGTGACTATGTTACACTAAGTGAGTTAAAGTGAAGCGGTGACTATGTTACACTAAGTGAGTTAGTATGAGGTGGTGACTATGTTACACTAAGTGAGTTAGTATGAGGCGGTGACTATGGTACACTAAGTGAGTTAGTATGAGGCGGTGACTATGCTACACTAAGTGAGTTAGTATGAGGCTGTGACTATGTTACACTAAGTGAGTTAATGTGAGGCGGTGACTATGTTACACTGCGTGAGTTAATGTGAGGCGGTGACTATGTTACACTAAGTGAGTTAATGTGAGGCGGTGACTATGTTACACTAAGTGAGTTAAAGTGAAGCGGTGACTATGTTACACTAAGTGAGTTAGTATGAGGTGGTGACTATGTTACACTAAGTGAGTTAGTATGAGGCGGTGACTATGCTACACTAAGTGAGTTAGTATGAGGCGGTGACTATGTTACACAACGACGAACTCATACGCTTCGTGAGATGCAAGTTCAAAACCTAATGCTGGAAATTATCGAGAGTGGGAATAAAAGGATTATGAAGAAAAGAATAGACATTGTTGGTGAATGGTATCAACATGAAAGTTATTGCAGTAATTGATATAGGGAGAGCAACATCAGTGCTACAATACATCTGTGGTTAAATGACAACACACTGTTGTCTTGAAAATTTAAAAATAAAGAAAACAATTGTATTTTAAAGGCTTCACGTGGGTGAGAAACAAAACAAAAGTGGGGCGACGTTTCGGCCAAAAGGCCTTTTTATAAAATTGTAATTATTATCACTAGCTTCACATTTCCATGCACCATGATGCGTTGCAATGCCTTTACCCATACACTGTTGATATTAGTTTATTAGTAGCAATAACACGCAATGATTGGAGATATGTTGTTATCGCTCACATCAAAACACACGCGATAATTGGAGACATGTTGTTATCGCTCACATTAAAGTACACTCGATAATTGGAGGTATCTTGTTATCGCCCACATCAAGACACACACAAGATGACTCGTTCTTCCGACAACCTCTCCATATCATGTCGGAGACACGACTCCCGAGAATATTTCCTTCTCCCTATTACCTCTCCTAATGTTTCCTTCTCCCTATTACCTCTCCTAATGTTTCCTTCTCCCTATTACCCCTCCTAATATTTCCTTCTCCCTATTACCTCTCCTAATGTTTCCTTCTCCCTATTACCCCTCCTAATATTTCCTTCTCCCTATTACCTCTCCTAATGTTTCCTTCTCCCTATTACCTCTCCTAATGTTTCCTTCTCCCTATTACCCCTCCTAATATTTCCTTCTCCCTATTACCTCTCCTAATGTTTCCTTCTCCCTATTACCTCTCCTAATGTTTCCTTCTCCCTATTACCTCTCCTAATGTTTCCTTCTCCCTATTACCCCTCCTAATATTTCCTTCTCCCTATTACCCCTCCTAATATTTCCTTCTCCCTGTTACCCCTCCTAATATTTCCTTCTCCCTATTACCTCTCCTAATATTTCCTTCTCCCTATTACACCTCCTAATGTTTCCTACTCCCTATTATCCCTCCTAATATTTCCTTCTCCCTATTACCTCTCCTAATATTTCCTTCTCCCTATTACCTCTCCTAATATTTCCTTCTCCCTATTATCTCTCCTGATATTTCCTTCTCCCTATTATCCCTCCTAATATTTCCTTCTCCCTATTACCTCTCCTAATATTTCCTTCTCCCTATTATCCCTCCTAATATTTCCTTCTCCCTATTACCCCTCCTAATATTTCCTTCTCCCTATTACCTCTCCTAATATATCCTTCTCCCTATTACCTCTCCTAATATTTCCTTCTCCCTATTATCTCTCCTGATATTTCCTTCTCCCTATTATCCCTCCTAATATTTCCTTCTCCCTATTACCTCTCCTAATATTTCCTTCTCCCTATTACCTCTCCTAATATTTCCTTCTCCCTATTACCCCTCCTAATATTTCCTTCTCCCTATTACCTCTCCTGATATTTCCTTCTCCCTATTACCTCTCCTAATATTTCATTCTCCATATTACCCCTCCTAATATTTCCTTCTCCATATTACCCCTCCTAATATTTCCTTCTCCCTATTATCTCTCCTGATATTTCCTTCTCCCTATTACCTCTCCTAATATTTCCTTCTTCATATTACCCCTCCTAATATTTCCTTCTCCCTATTATCTCTCATTATGTTTCCTTCTCCCTATTATCTCTCCTAATATTTCCTTCTCCCTATTATCTCTCCTAATATTTCCTTCTCCCTATTACCTCTCCTAATGTTTCCTTCTCCCTATTATCTCTCCTAATATTTCCTTCTCCCTATTATCTCTCCTAATATTTCCTTCTCCCTATTACCTCTCCTAATATTTCCTTCTCCCTATTACCTCTCCTAATATTTCCTTCTCCCTATTATTTCTCCTAATGTTTCCTTCTCCCTATTATATCTCCTAATGTTTCCTTCTCCCTATTACCCTCCTAATATTTCCTTCTCCCTATTACATCTCCTAATGTTTGTTAAAACAAACGACACCCGATCGTGAAACGCCTTCACTGTCAACTTATCCTAATCGTGTCACATCTGATTCCCTATCCCAACAACTTCACAACAACAAATTCATCATCGGACGTGTCCTCACCGGAAACACTTCCTTCAAGAACACGTCAGCAGGGATCAGCGAAAGCCTCATTAGAAATATCTTCTGAAAATATAATAATAATAGGAGAACAAGAAATCCTTTTAGCGCTAATTTTGCAACTCGGATAACATTGGCCGAGTTCTGTCCACAAGGAATCAATATATCTTCTTTTTTTTTTTAAATGCAGTCTTAAACTGAAACAAACGGTCGATGTATTTAATTAATACAATCTAAAATGATGTTCAGAAATATGAAATTATTGAAGATACAGCTTGATTGTTATTTTAGATATATCATTTCATTTCACAATTTGAATTCTCAATAATTTATATTTGAATTTTAAATTTGTGTATATTTACGTAAAGTTATTAAACTTACAATGAATGCTATTTTTCCTCCGATTACATTTTTTTGCGGTAAAATTAATTAAGCAAATTAATGAAAAATAAATGTATTGGCAACGTTACATAAATAATGTTTGAATCAGCGACAGTAACAATTTACGCTGAATCAGTGGCGGATGTCCACATGAGTCAACAGAAGCCACGACTTCTCTCATATTTGATGAGAATACATAACAATATCATATTCCAGCTCAGTGAGTTCAATGTTAATGTACGACCAGTCACCGTATCCTCTAGTGTAGCCGTGATATAGTTCAATGTTAATGTACGATCAGTCACCGTATCCTCTAGTGTAGCCGTGATATAGTTCAATGTTAATGTACGATCAGTCACCGTATCCTCTAGTGTAGCCGTGATATAGTTCAATGTTAATGTACAACCAGTCACCGTATCCCCTAGTGTAGCCGTGATATATAGTTCAATGTTAATGTACAACCAGTCACCGTATCACCTAGTGTAGCCGTAATATAGTTCAATGTTAATGTACAACCAGTCACCGTACCCCCTAGTGTAGCCGTGATAGAGATCAAATAGCTCAAGCCGTTACCAATAAATTGGCCTCAAAGTCTATGGAGGTCAAACCTACTACAACCGTACCACAGTTCTTATCATACAACTCATCTATCAGCCTTACACTGTGTAAGACAACTAGGTAGGCCATTTTTGCAATTAGTTCCTTGTTGCTATGACAACAGACGAGCAGCTTATAAGATGAAGTTTCATCTCTTCACCAAAATATATAGAAGTAGTGCCACTAGGAGACTGGCTTATCTAGAGCATACTTGGAATCGTTGCGCTGCGTCTTTATATCACAAGAAACTAGAACAAAACTGTAACAGAAAACAGTAAAGTACCCCCGTCACGCCAAGTGGCGTATGGGGAAATATGGTGTTAGTGACCCTATATTTTACAGACCTTCAGCACATGATTTTTGGGGTAATGTGGTCGGTATTACACCCGTGCTGTTTTACTTTCCCAAAAAAAAATCCGGTACCCATTTAAGGCTGGGTGAACCAGAAGCCGTCGATTGGGATCGAACCCTACCCCTTGTCCTTTGTAATCCAGTTCACTAACCACTGAGATATCGCGGCTCCCAGAACAAAACTGTAAGAGATGTTAAATAACAGAAAAATCATGTTTTATTCTCATAACTTATAATGCCTTTAACTAAGATTATCTCGTCATTGAAATAATGTTACGTGAGGACAATAATTAAAGGAACTATTTTACATGGCGTAAAGTGAAGCTCGATACACGGACTATATGCAAGAGCCAACCCACCAGAGAGAGGTGAGATCAGCGAGCTTTTGTTTGCAGACGATCAGGCACTAATGCATGGACAAATAGAAGACCTACAAGAACACTTAAATAGACTCAACAACACAGGCACTAATACATGGACAAATAGAAGACCTACAAGAACACTTAAATAGACTCAACAACACAGGCACTAATACATGGACAAATAGAAGACCTACAAGAACACTTAAATAGACTCAACAACACAGGCACTAATACATGGACAAATAGAAGACCTACAAGAACACTTAAATAGACTCAACAACACAGGCACTAATACATGGACAAATAGAAGACCTACAAGAACACTTAAATAGACTCAACAACACAGGCACTAATACATGGACAAATAGAAGACCTACAAGAACACTTAAATAGACTCAACAACACAGGCACTAATACATGGACAAATAGAAGACCTACAAGAACAATTAAATAAACTCAACAACACAGGCACTAATACATGGACAAATAGAAGACCTACAAGAACACTTAAATAAACTCAACAACACAGGCACTAATACATGGACAAATAGAAGACCTACAAGAACACTTAAATAAACTCAACAACACAGGCACTAATACATGGACAAATAGAAGACCTACAAGAACACTTAAATAGACTCAACAACACAGGCACTAATACATGGACAAATAGAAGACCTACAAGAACACTTAAATAGACTCAACAACACAGGCACTAATACATGGACAAATAGAAGACCTACAAGAACACTTAAATAGAATCAACAACACAGGCACTAATACATGGACAAATAGAAGACCTACAAGAACACTTAAATAGACTCAACAACACAGGCACTAATACATGGACAAATAGAAGACCTACAAGAACACTTAAATAAACTCAACAACACAGGCACTAATACATGGACAAATAGAAGACCTACAAGAACACTTAAATAAACTCAACAACACAGGCACTAATGCATGGAAAAATAGAAGACCTACAAGAACACTTAAATAAACTCAACAACACAGGCACTAATACATGGAAAAATAGAAGAACTACAAGAACACTTAAATAGACTCAACAACACAGGCACTAATACATGGACAAATAGAAGACCTACAAGAACACTTAAAAGGCTCAACAACACAGGCACTAATACATGGAAAAATAGAAGACCTACAAGAACACTTAAATAGGCTCAACAACACAGGCACTAATACATGGAAAAATAGAAGACCTACAAGAACACTTAAATAGGCTCAACAACACAGGCACTAATACATGGACAAATAGAAGACCTACAAGAACACTTAAATAGGCTCAACAACACAGGCACTAATACATGGAAAAATAGAAGACCCACAAGAACACTTAAATAGACTCAACAACACAGGCACTAATACATGGAAAAATAGAAGACCTACAAGAACACTTAAATAGACTCAACAACACAGGCACTAATACATGGAAAAATAGAAGACCTACAAGAACACTTAAATAGACTCAACAACACAGGCACTAATACATGGACAAATAGAAGACCTACAAGAACACTTAAATAGGCTCAACAACACAGGCACTAATACATGGAAAAATAGAAGACCTACAAGAACACTTAAATAGGCTCAACAACACAGGCACTAATACATGGAAAAATAGAAGACCTACAAGAACACTTAAATAGACTCAACAACACAGGCACTAATACATGGACAAATAGAAGACTTACAAGAACACTTAAATAGGCTCAACAACACAGGCACTAATACATGGACAAATAGAAGACCTACAAGAACACTTAAATAGACTCAACAACACAGGCACTAATACATGAAAAATAGAAGACCTACAAGAACACTTAAATAGACTCAACAACACAGGCACTAATACATGGACAAATAGAAGACCTACAAGAACACTTAAATAGACTCAACAACACAGGCACTAATACATGGACAAATAGAAGACCTACAAGAACACTTAAATAGACTCAACAACACAGGCACTAATACATGGAAAATAGAAGACCTACAAGAACACTTAAATAGGCTCAACAACACAGGCACTAATACATGGAAAAATAGAAGACCTACAAGAACACTTAAATAAGCTCAACAACACAGGCACTAATACATGGAAAAATAGAAGACCTACAAGAACACTTAAATAGACTCAACAACACAGGCACTAATACATGGAAAAATAGAAGACCTACAAGAACACTTAAATAGACTCAACAACACAGGCACTAATACATGGACAAATAGAAGACCTACAAGAACACTTAAATAGACTCAACAACACAGGCACTAATACATGGAGAAATAGAAGACTTACAAGAACACTTAAAAAGACTCAACAACACAGGCACTAATACATGGACAAATAGAAGACCTACAAGAACACTTAAATAGACTCAACAACACAGGCACTAATACATGGACAAATAGAAGACCTACAAGAACACTTAAATAGACTCAACAACACAGGCACTAATACATGGACAAATAGAAGACCTACAAGAACACTTAAATAGACTCAACAACACAGGCACTAATACATGGAAAAATAGAAGACCTACAAGAACACTTAAATAGACTCAACAACACAGGCACTAATACATGGAAAAATAGAAGACCTACAAGAACACTTAAATAGACTCAACAACACAGGCACTAATACATGGACAAATAGAAGACTTACAAGAACACTTAAATAGGCTCAACAACACAGGCACTAATACATGGACAAATAGAAGACCTACAAGAACACTTAAATAGACTCAACAACACAGGCACTAATACATGGAAAAATAGAAGACCTACAAGAACACTTAAATAGACTCAACAACACAGGCACTAATACATGGACAAATAGAAGACTTACAAGAACACTTAAATAGGCTCAACAACACAGGCACTAATACATGGACAAATAGAAGACCTACAAGAACACTTAAATAGACTCAACAACACAGGCACTAATACATGGAAAAATAGAAGACCTACAAGAACACTTAAATAGACTCAACAACACAGGCACTAATACATGGAAAAATAGAAGACCTACAAGAACACTTAAATAGACTCAACAACACAGGCACTAATACATGGAAAAATAGAAGACCTACAAGAACACTTAAATAGACTCAACAACACAGGCACTAATACATGGAAAAATAGAAGACCTACAAGAACACTTAAATAGACTCAACAACACAGGCACTAATACATGGAAAAATAGAAGACCTACAAGAACACTTAAATAGACTCAACAACACAGACACTAATACATGGAAAAATAGAAGACCTACAAGAACACTTAAACAAACTCAACAACACAGACACTATACATGGAAAAATAGAAGACCTACAAGAACACTTAAACAAACTCAACAACACAGGCACTAATACATGGACAAATAGAAGACCTACAAGAACACTTAAATAGACTCAACAACACAGGCACTAATACATGGAAAAATAGAAGGCCTACAAGAACACTTAAATAGACTCAACAACACAGACACTAATACATGGAAAAATAGAAGACCTACAAGAACACTTAAACAAACTCAACAACACAGACACTATACATGGAAAAATAGAAGACCTACAAGAACACTTAAACAAACTCAACAACACAGGTACAAAATACAACATTAAAATCTACATCGACAAAACAGAAGTCACAATTGTCGCCAAAGATAAACAAAACATCAACATAACTACAGACGGCAGGCAACTAAAACAAATAGAGGAATTAAAATATCTAGGAGGTTTGATGACAAACGACAATTCACAAGCAGCAGAGATAGACTCAAGATGCATCAAAGCTTGTAAAATCATTGGACAGTTATCACCACTATTGTCCAAAAGGGAAATAATTCTAGAGGCTAAACAGGCACTCTACAATATAATCTTCATCACAACGTTGTGCTACCAATGTCAGACCTGGACCCTAGATGCAAGAACAATAAGTAAAATAACCACAACTGAGATTATATTTGTTAGACGAATGACAGGAAACAGCCCGGGAGATTAGATCAGAAATGAAGAATTGAAAAAAAAAGCTAGAAATAGCCCCAGCCATAGAATATACAAAGAAACAACAGATAAAATGGCTTGGCCACGTGACAAGGCAAAATGATCAAAACAAAACACAACGAGCCTTCAATAAACGTTGCGAGAATACCAGACCCAATGGTCGATCACAAAAAAAGATGGATTGATGGAATATTAGAAGAACTAGGAAACATAACAGCAGCAGAGGTTAACAGAAAAACAAAAGACGGCAAATTATATCTCATCTAGACGCGGAAAGGCAAATGAGGAAGATAAGAAGAAGTAAATTGAAGTCATGTTTGTGTGGACAATTAATCAGGTTAAAGGTCAACCTAAAATGTCGCTCTCAAGTCCTGACTTCCTCAATGTCAAATCCCCTGCCCACCCCTGCACCGAATAGAGACTTCAGGGAGAACTTCTCTCTCATGATCACCCCAGGTGCTGACTTCAATAAATACCTGTAACGCTCATCGTAGATGTAGTAGAGTTTATTTTTATTTCTTTGATCGTTTGTGTTGTTCTCGTTTTTAGTGGAAGGCTGCATGTTGGCCAAACTATCAGTAGTTTGTTGTATTCCTTTTTTTGTCAAGCTGTCACCATAGCTTGTAGGAGTGTACGTTACAGCCCACTACTTGCTCATTGGATAAGAATCGCCGAAACCTGGTTCTGATTTGCGTTGTGCACTTCTTACGTGTGGAGCCACGATAGCTCAGTGGTTAGTGAACTGGACTACAAAGAACAAGAGGTAGGGTTCGATCCCAACCGACGGCTTCCGTTTCACCCAGCCTTTAATGGGCACCGGATTGTTTTCTGGGAAAGTAAAGCGGCACGGGCGTACTACCGACCACATTACCCCAACAATCATGTGCTGAAGGTCTGTAAAATGTATGGTCACTAACACCATATTCCCTATACGCCACTTGGCGTGACGGGGGTACTTTACTTTTTTTTTTTTACTTCTTAAGTGAAGCTTTATCCATGTCGTTTTATCTTTCTATTTTTTTCTGCATATATTTTTTTCATTTTTCCTACATATCAGGATGTTTCGCACATTGACAGCTAAAAACATTTCACACGCTTAAGAACAAATAAACCTAATTCACACACCAATGATAAATAACAATGCTTCACAAATAAATGACAGATAAATAAAATGAAACAGAGTTAAAGAAAAAAAAAGCCGAGCAGTAAAAATAAAAAAAAAAAAATAAAAAATAAAACATGTAAGATGCGAGAGAGTTTTCCTAATAAAGAAAGGTATGTACAGTTTTGGGACACTAGAAAGATAGCAAGAAAAGAAAAGAATAAGACAGAAAGTACAAAACCATAAACAATAAAGAAAACAGCTTTGTGGGTAACATATATACATTTGTAATATCCTGAAAAGCCAGATAATGTGCAAGAAATTAGTCGTGAAAGTTCCCGGAACTCGACACATGATGATGCTAACTAATTACAATTTAATGTTTAAAATTCCAAAGTAATATAACGAATGCACAAACCCTTTTCGGATTTTGCCATATTTTAGTTCAACGTTTCTCAAACTATGGTTCCCAGGACCCCAGTGGTCCGCAGTACCGTCACAGTCGGCACGCTGACGTTTTCAAGAATAGCATATTTTGTAGCTAAATTGATTCGTTTGAGAGTGGCACATTTAAATGTGACAATTATGCCAGTTTGTTCTTTCAAATACAATGATTCATGTACTTTTGTATCTAAATCTTAAAAAAAAAAATTTAAAAAAAGTAAAGTACCCCCGTCACGCCAAGTGGCATATAGGGAATATGGTGTTAGTGACCATATATTTTACAGACCTTCAGCACATGATTGTTGGGGTAATGTGGTCGGTAGTACGCCCGTGCCGCTTTACTTTCCAAGAAAATAAAATCCGGTACACATTTAAGGCTGGGTGAACCCGGAAGCCGTCGGTTGGGATCGAACCCTACCTCTTGTCCTTTGTAGTCAAGTTCACTCATTAACCACTGAGCTATAGCGGCTCCTTTTAAATCTTCAGTTGAAATTTAATTCTGGGGGTCGTGACTATATAACGTATTTTAAGGAGTCCGTGATAACAAAACATATTTAATGGGATTCCGTGACAACAAAACATATTTAATGGGGGTCTGTGACAACAAAACATATTTAATGGGGGTCCGTGACAACAAAACATATTTAATGGGGGTCCGTGACAACAATACATATTTAATGGGGGTCCGTGACAACAAAACATATTTAAGGGGGTCCGTGACAACAAAACATATTTAATGGGGGTCCGTGACAACAAAACATATTTAATGGGGGTCCGTGACAACAAAACATATTTAATGGGGGTCCGTGACAACAAAACATTTAATGGGGGTCCAAAGTAAAGGATAGTTTGAGCACCTCTGGTTTAGTTTGACTGTTTTTGATATCCCACAGCTGAAGTGAAAGCGTTCAAACCTGGACTTGGTGTGAAAAGGCAGAGAAACCTGGCGACAAGTTCTCGGAATGACAGAGTCCGGGCTGAGCCAGTTCATGTGCCAACACAATGAAATAGCTCAAAACATACACAAGACAATTCTTTCGTCGTGAAATTTAATTCTTCTTTGAAAGTCATTTTAACTCTCCCCTACACCCTCTCTCTCTTTCTCTAACACATTCTCCCTCGCTTTCTTATTTCATTTCACTTTTATGTGTTTGTTCCATTTTATTCAATTATTATTTTTAAATTTCTTTCACATTACATTTTTTTTTTTCATTTCAGATTATTTAAATTCATTTTTATCTCCTTTATAAATATTGTTTACAATTCCGCTCTTTTCTCCCTTCATTTTCTGTTTATTGAAATTGAATTCCTGGTTTAAGACTGAGCACAATAATCCTTTAGGGAGCCGCTATAGCTCAGTGGTTAGTGAACTGGATTTCAAAGGACAAGAGATAGAGTTCGATCCCAACCGACGGCTCCGGTTCACCCGGCCTTTAATGGGTACCGAATTTTTTGGGGAAAGTAAAGCTACACGGGCGTAATACCGACCACATTACCCCAAATATCATGCGCTGAAGGTCTGTAAAATGTATGGTCACTAACACCATATTCCCTATACGCCACTTGGCATGACTGGGGCTCTTTACTTTTTTTACAATAATCCTTTGATGATAGTAGGAACTGTTGACTAATGCATTTTAGTTGTGCAACTGATTCGTTCAGTCTTTCATTAAGTTCGCGAATTAATTTTAGTTTTTGATAATTTTTATAGTGTCTGAGGAAGAGGAATATATTCCTGGGAAGAATAGATGGAAGAAGAGATGAAGATGCTGGGGAGGGTACATGGAACGATCTTAAGAGGCGATAGAATGGCTTGAAAAGTGTTTGCTGAAGACCTATGCTTCACCGGGAGCTGAAAGTGTTTGCTGAAGACCTATGCTTCACTGGGAGCTGAAAGTGTTTGCTGAAGACCTATGCTTCACTGGGAGCTGAAAGTGTTTGTTGAAGACTTATGCTTCACAGGGAGCTGAAAGTGTTTGCTGAAGACCTACGCTTCATAGGGAGCTGAAAGGAAGAATTGAGTTGTTAGCGGGTCAACATCATTGCACTCCGAATATGTCCATAGGTGCTCAGATCCCTTCCCAGCAAGTCCCGTCCAGCGACTGACGACTCCAGTTCTGTGTTGGTTGATTAGTCTTCTTACACGCCCACTAAGTTTCTCGTTTCTGGCTGCGCCCATCTCAGCTCCCATCTCTTTCTCCGAAGGAGTGACGTGGACTCATAGCTGTCGAAGTACTGTGTCCTTCGCACATCTCATAGGACATTGATGATGTCCGCCCGATCCATTGGTTGACCGTCTTCAACTATAGCGCAGCTAGCCATCCTGTCCGCTCTTTTATTTCCCCGTACTCCTGCATACCCAAGGAACGTAGACAGAGATGACCCTGCGTATTTTGGACTTCTGCAACGACTCCACCCATTGCCTGTGTACAGAGCCCGCCTTCACTTTTCTTATCATGCTCATCGAATCACTTCGTATACAGGCGTGGGTGTAGTCTTGTGACTCTAATTAGAATTCCCTGGTCACTGCCATCACCTCCATCACCTCCATCACCTCCATCACCTCCATCGTCATGCTACTCGTGGTCATAACGCATGCACCACTGTCTTACTTGACTTTTCTGCCTACCAAAAGTGAAAGGAAAAATAAGAAGATTCGGTATCACATGGAAATAATGAGCGAAGCTAATTTGACAAGAGGAAACAACATAAACAATACTCCCATGATATTCACAAGATATCTAACTTTCTAAGTCAGAGTTAATAAATATATGAAATGCAACAGTAACTGAAACACGGTATCTGATTGGCTGAAAGAAGAGTAAAACCGGAACACCACAGCTGATTGGTTTGAAAGTACAGTCACTCGGAAACAAGCGTGTCAAAAGCTCAAACCTGTTACTACAGTCACTCGGAAACAGGCGTGACAAAAGCTCAAAACCCTGTTACTACAGTCACTCGGAAACAGGCGTGTTAAAAGCTCAAAACCCTGTTACTACAGTCACTCGGAAACAGGCGTGTCAAAAGCTCAAAACCCTGTTACTACAGTCACTCGGAAACAGGCGTGTTAAAAGCTCAAAACCCTGTTACTACAGTCACTCGGAAACAGGCGTGTCAAAAGCTCAAAACCCTGTTACTACAGTCACTCGGAAACAGGCGTGTCAAAAGCTCAAAACCCTGTTACTACAGTCACTCGGAAACAGGCGTGTCAAAAGCTCAAAACCCTGTTACTACAGTCACTCGGAAACAGGCGTGTCAAAAGCTCAAAACCCTGTTACTACAGTCACTCGGAAACAGGCGTGTCAAACGCTCAAAACCCTGTTACTACAGTCACTCGGAAACAGGCGTGTCAAAAGCTCAAAACCCTGTTACTACAGTCACTCGGAAACAGGCGTGTCAAAAGCTCAAAACCCTGTTACTACATTCACTCGGAAACAGGCGTGTCAAAAGCTCAAAACCCTGTTACTACAGTCACTCGGAAACAGGCGTGTCAAAAGCTCAAAACCCTGTTACTACAGTCACTCGGAAACAGGCGTGTCAAAAGCTCAAAACCCTGTTACTACAGTCACTCGGAAACAGGCGTGTCAAACGCTCAAAACCCTGTTACTACAGTCACTCGGAAACAGGCGTGTCAAAAGCTCAAAACACTGTTACTACAGTCACTCGGAAACAGGCGTGTTAAAAGCTCAAAACCCTGTTACTACAGTCACTCGGAAACAGGCGTGTTAAAAGCTCAAAACCCTGTTACTACAGTCACTCGGAAACAGGCGTGTCAAAAGCTCAAAACCCTGTTACTACAGTCACTCGGAAACAGGCGTGTTAAAAGCTCAAAACCCTGTTACTACAGTCACTCGGAAACAGGCGTGTTAAAAGCTCAAAACCCTGTTACTACAGTCACTCGGAAACAGGCGTGTCAAAAGCTCAAAACCCTGTTACTACAGTCACTCGGAAACAGGCGTGTCAAAAGCTCAAAACCCTGTTACTACAGAATGTCCTCGGAACAAACATTCAAGAAAACCATCAAGACCAACGACGCGAACAAAAGAAAAATAAAATAGCAGAATGAGCTCAGGCCAAAATAGCATTTCATACATTTGAAAACGTCTGGTGCAACAAGTCTATGTCAATTGAAGTGATAAAGAGAGTTCATCGGGGTGTTTTATAGAGCCAATTCTGACCTGTGGAAGCGAGTCAAGGACAGTAGACAAACAGATGAAAAGACGATTTGGGGCCACAGAGATGAGATTTCTCAGAAGAATGTTGAAGGTTCCCTGGACAGCTAAAAAGACCAACGAGGAAATTTTCAAAGAGGCCAACACACAAAGGAAGCTTCTAAAAACATTAGAAAGAAACAATCGACATTTCTCGGGCACATCATGAGAAGAGGAAAGTTGGAATACTTGGTTACAACTGGCAAAATACAGAGAAGTAGAGATCGCGTAAGCCAAAGAGAGGATATACTAGATAGCTTTGTTTCATGGCATGGATATCAGTTTTCAGAGTTTATACGATGTGCTGTGGATAGAGAATTGTGGAAGAACATGATCACCTACGCCAACGGGTATGGCACATGTTGATGATGATGAACGTTTGGGATGACGTTTGCGTTCTAATATAACCTAGAGAGCTTATTCTGAGGGTGAATGGATCGTGGCTCGCCTAGAAGCAGACACAACCCTAAAAATGAAGGAAATAGAAGAACTGATTGGTTGATGAGACACACTTGTCAAACATGCGCTCGTGCCATCTGTCATGTGTTCTCATGTCTTGAATGAATACTCGTCAATGGAATATCTGTCTAACGAAGGGAACGCTAACATATTAGCCACCTGATGACAAACCATTCAGCTTCTAAGGTGTAAAGGCATAACGATGCATGAGGATACATAGAAATGCAAAGCTGCGGTAAAGTTGATGATAATAGTTACAATTAAAAACAGGTAAAATTGGTATGCTAACAGCTTTGCGTTGGTGAGAAACAAAACACAAGTAGAACGACGTTTCGGCCGGGAGGCCTTCAGCTGGAACAAGAAAAGACAACACAAAAATATATAAGGATATACACATGAATCTAGCTACATGGCGATAATATGCTGGACTCTCTATAAAAGGGAGATAAGTAAGGTGACCATATTTTTGAAATCCCATTCGGGACGGAATAATTTTACTTCAATTTTCCACCAATAAAATTACATTTCTTCTTGCTGTCATTTTCAAGTGAATAATACATACATTTTAAAACATCTAATAATATAGACCTACAATACGCTATCAGGATAATCAGGAGATAAAAAAAAAAAACAGTAATACTCACTTAAATTGAAGGTGAAACAGAGATGCTGTACTTTTCAGCTGAGTGAATTTTCTGTAAAATGTCCTTCTTTGTATGCAGCATCTGATAAAATTCGACACATGTTCCCTCATAGTTCACTTTGGTGATCAACATGGCTTTTAAAGTTTCAACACCTAGTTGTGTTTTATCATTTGTCCACAAACTGTTCATCAGAGAAAACACTCGTTCTGTTGCAGCATTTGTTCCAGGTAGACACAAAAAGAACTCTGCCAACTTCAGAATATGTGAAACGGGCACATGATTGTTTCTGAAGTGGGAAGCTAGTTCAACCCAACGCTGCCCTGGTAATGTTTTATTAAGACTCCACTTACTAATTTTTTGTGAAGTAACGAACTGTTTCATGTAGACATATTCGTCATACATTTCATTTTCTGGAAAGTCGACTGAAGGCACTGTTTGACTCACTAATGATGAAGACTTCTCAATATCTTCCCAATTTGGTGTTCTGTTCAGCATTACCCAGCTGTAAGACTCTAGGTTTTGAAAATTATTTGCAGCCCATTTCTTCAAATAACTTAAAGCTGTTTCATAAAATGAAGAAACACTGGCGTTAAACTTGTTCACATCATCACGTGGAAATCCTTCCATTTCCAGCTTTTTAAGGATTATCTGAACTCTTGATGGCAAGAAGCCGTCTTCCAGCTTGTACTCCAAGATAGCTTTCAACCTATTGATGTTGTCAATGACTTCAAATACAGTGACCATCTGTCCCTCTACTTTCTGCACTGCTTCGTGGAAAGAGGATGCCTGACTGTGAACCAAAATAAGCCATGCCTCAGACAGTGGGTTTTCAAAGAATTCCTGAATAAAAACTGGGCATCTGTCTTGAGATTGAAAATATGATTTTAGAGACAAGAACATGTAAAGAACCCTTTCAACAGCAGGCAAGAGTGCAAGCCACCTAGTTTGTGCATAACCTAAAATCATCTGGAAGTCTGTGTCGACAAACTGACAAAACTCCTTGAGACTTTCAACTCTAACTGTGTATGATTTGAAGTACAGACACATTTTTGCAATAGTCATTTCAACATCAACAGGCAATACGTCTGCAGCTGCTCGAACGGTGTTGTGGAAAATATGGCAAGCACACCCAACACCTATCAAACTATGTCCAAGGTTTTCTTACAGTTTTGTGAAAACATTGTTCTGTCCTTTTCTTTCAGCGCCCCCAAAATTAGAATTTGTGTTGTCTGCACATAATCCAACTACTTTCAGTTCTAAACCATTTTCAGTTAGACAGTCAATAAGAAAATTACTTACTATATCAGATGTTTCACCCGGCAATGACTTCAACTCTAATATTTTAACTTTGTCCCTTATTGCGATCAAAGTATCTGACAAACAAAGGAAAAATCTTGATTTCTTTGTGGTTGGAGGCATCTGTCAGTATGGAGATAAATGTTACGTTTTCTAGGTCACATCTCAACTCGTTTAGAGCATGGGGTGTGAACACATTCCGAATAATAGCTTCTGTTTTCGTACGTGCACAAGCAAATTTGGTTCTAAAGTTACCTGAAACAATTTTGATGTGCAGTCCATAGATCTAAACGTGTGATTGTGCATCACTGTATGATATGCAAAGGCACCTTGTGTAACAGCTAACTGTTCTTCTTTGTGACCAACCAGTTCAGCTCGAAAACAATTTGTCAACGACGAGCTTGATGCAGCAGTAGCGGCGGCTCTCTTATGTTTATCACTATTTATGTGGCTCTTAATATCACCACGTCCACTATGGTTAATAGTAAACCCAGATGAACATATATTACATCTTACAGTGAAGTCTGATGACGATGTAGACTTTTTTATAAAAGGGTATTCCTTTTGTAAATCTTGATTAAAACTACAATTACGCTTCGGTGCCATTTTTTGCGAAAGTGAAAGTGAAAGTTTCAACACAACGAATATATACGAGATTTAAAACTAGGAGCGCATTCTACTGTTTTGATATTAAACAAAATTGTCTACACAGCAACGGAATAATATTTTTTTTTAATTGAAGAAATGTACGCCGTATACCAAAATGGCAAAATTGGTAAACGTTTGTGTCCCAAATTATTTTTTATCAAATCCGGGACAAAAGCTAAAAAATATGCCAAAATCGGGACAAAACCGGTACGGCAGCTAATCCTGGACAAAGGTTCACAAAATGTCAAATTCCGGGACTGTCCCGGACAATCCGGGACGAATGGTCACCTTAGAGATAAGTCACTTCTGTGGTGAGCTTTGGCCATTTAATGAGAAAAGAACAGCTGGAATATATTGTAACAACTGAAAAAATTGAGGGACGAAAAGATAGAGGGAAGCAAATAGAAAAATTAACAGACAGCTTAAGAGAATGGCTTGGCAGAAGGTCAACAACAGAAATGATAAATAGCTGCCGAGAACAAAAGTTGTGGAGAGACATGATCACCTTCGCCAGTAGGCCCGGTACTTGATGATGATGATGGTGATCTATCTATCTATCTATCTATCTATCTATCTATCTATCTATCTATCTATCTATCTATCTATCTATCTATCTATCTATCTATCTATCTATCTATCTATCTATCTATCTATCTATCTATCTATCTATCTATCTATCTATCTATCTATCTATCTATCTATCTATCTATCTATCTATCTATCTATCTATCTATCTATCTATCTATCTATCTATCTATCTATCTATCTATCTATCTATCTATCTATCTATCTATCTATCTATCTATCTATCTATCTATCTATCTATCTATCTATCTATCTATCTATCTATCTATCTATCTATCTATCTATCTATCTATCTATCTATCTATCTATCTATCTATCTATATATCTATCTATCTATCTATCTATCTATCTATCTATCTATCTATCTATCTATCTATCTATCTATCTATCTATCTATCTATCTATCTATCTATCTATCTATCTATCTGTCTGTCTGTCTGTCTGTCTGTCTGTCTGTCTGTCTGTCTGTCTGTCTGTCTGTCTGTCTATCTATCTATCTATCTATCTATCTGCCTGTCTGTCTGTTTGCCTGTCTGCCTGCCTGTCTGTCTGTCTGTATGTCTGTCTGTTTGTCTGTCTGCTTGTCGGACTGTCTGCTTTCTCATCTATCTCCAAACAAGTTTTTGGTATTCTCCGCAGCCGTCAACGATGACCAATGAAGACATTTTTGTCACGAATGTTCACTCTACTTTGATCCTACATCTTTTATAAGGTAACTTTTAAAAATGTGAATCTCACCTCTGGACACAGTATAGATCCCACCTCTGGACACAATATAGATCCCACCTCTGGACACAATGTAGATCCCACCTCTGGACACAATGTAGATCCCACCTCTGGACACAATGTAGATCCAACCCCTGGACACAATGTAGATCCCACCTCTGGACACAATGTAGATCCAATCCATGGACACAATGTACATCCCACCTCTAGACACAATGTAGATCCAATCCATGGACACAATGTAGATCCCACCTCTGGACACAATGTAGATCCCACCTCTGAACACAATGTAGATCCAATCCATGGACACAATGTAGATCCCACCTCTGGACACAATGTAGATCCCACCTCTGACACAATATAGATCCCACCGCTGGACACAATATAGATCCCACCCCTGGACACAATATAAATCCCACCCCTGGACACAATGTAGATCCCACCCCTGGACACAATATAGATCCCACCCCTGGACACAATATAGATCCCACCCCTGGACACAATATAGATCCCACCCCTGGACACGATATAGATCCCACCCCTGGACACAATATAAATCCCACCCCTGGACACAATATAGATCCCACCCCTGGACACAATATAGATCCCACCCCTGGACACACCTACACATATTCTCTTTTTACTTGCAAAATTTCTTCACAATCCTTTTCTTGGCCAATGTTAGAGACAAAAGCTCGGAATAATTCCCGCCATTGTCACGTGATAAGACAGAAAGATCAAAACACAACACATCAAGCCTTCATAAACGTTGCGAGAACACCAGACGCAAGTGCCGACCACGAAAAAAGATAGTAACAGCAGGAGAGGCCAAGAGAAAAGACTGCAAATTATATCTCCCCTTGACGCTGAAACGCAAGTGAGGCAGGAAAGAAGAAGAATGTTAGTCTTGTCTCATCATCGTTATATTTTCTACATTATTTCACATTATTATTGCAAACAACGAAATAACAAAGCCACAGAAAGTTAACTCCATTCAGGGAACAATCACCACAGAAGCAACATGATCATTCTTTCATGTTACAAGTTCCATGGGAAGTAAAACATCAGGGATCCTGGACAGATCCTCAACTTAATGTGATGACATCTGAGAGCTCTTGAAGGATGCTTCGCAATGTAAGAGTCAGACAAGGAATAAATAAGCTATTCCTCCGAATGGCTACATCTCATTGAGCTTTTCCCCTGATACCGAAATATTCTATATTTGACATTTATCATGCAAGCTAAGTTTTGAAAGTGACATTTCAAAAAACTTTTAAGTAACATAGATACTCACTTTTTTAGCGTCACAATCAAGTTATAAAAAAAAAACAAACATAATGTCCCGTGACATATTCATGTCGTTGATAAATGAACTAATGTTTAGTTTAGTTTAGTTGAATTTAGTTTAGTTTAGATAAGTTTAGCTTAGTTTAGTCGACGGATCATCCTCATTGACGCCTTGATACGCCCTTATTTGCTCAGATTTTTTCTCCAGTATGTCTCTCAGTGTGTGGAGACCGATGACGTCAGTTCTGTGTTGTCTCAGTGTGTGGAGACCGATGACGTCAGTTCTGTGTTGTCTCAGTGTGTGGAGACCGATGACGTCAGTTCTGTGTTGATTTTTTATTCGTTCATGATTCACCGCGCAGCGCTTCTCTCTAACATCCCGAAGGTTTGACCTAATGTTCGTGCTGTCTGAACATGGTTGAAGATTCATGATCATTGACTGAGTCAACAGCATGTCCTACCTCACTGAGGGCATTCAGAGAGTCATCTCTGTCCATTGCACGTCCGCCATTCCAGCAAATGTTAATGTTTCATCATATACAGCTACTCTACAGTATTTGGACGTGAGGGAGCCAGTGTTCTTACTAGCTGTTATTATTTTCTCAAACTCAGAGTCCCATTACGCATTGATCAGCTGGCTCGGCTGGTGGGAGCCAGGCTGTTTGAAACAAAGTCAATGACGCTCTCGAGGAAATATGAACTTCTGCACAAATGAGGAAGAAAACAAATATAGGTTTGAATAATGTTTGATGAAATAGCGTTTAAGGAGAAGGAAATAGAGGTCTGGGCTATGTTTGATGAAACAGCGTTTAAGGAGAAGAAAACAGAGGTCTGGGCTATGTTTGACGAAAGGACAAGTTGCCAGTACAACTATTTAGCCGATGTTGAATGTATAGATGATTGAAAGTCACATGTTGCATCAATCAATAGAACATCAAGTAACAATCAACAGTTAAGGATTGACGTGGTTTCTAAATCCTGGGAATGCAAGCTCATTTGGGAGAAATCAAGACAGCAAAACATCTAAGAGATAAAATGATTTTGACAGACGTGCAGGTCTGACAGCGACAGAGAGAGAGAAGAGGTAAAGTCTAGATCAATTAAATATAGCGCTAAACACTTGTGTTTCAAATGACTGAGTTGACTGCATGCTGACAGCGCTCACTTGACTGCCGCATCAACACCACAGAGCGCGCGGCAAGTGACGAGGAAATAAGAAATGCCGTTAACGAACGATCACACTCCAGCCTCATCCTCATTTATTGATTGATCATTAATCACCACACGAACGATTGCCGCAAACACTTGAAAGCCCGTATCGGCGTCATCAGACAATCTTTAAACTCAATCAAACAAAGAAATTAGAGAATGAGGACGTCGTCGACACAAACAGAATAACAACAAATAACATGACAAGCAAATTCCTCGTTTTCTCACACAATGGAGTTAAAATAAATAGAAAATATTGAACACTGGGCGGGGCCGTGAGTAGAGATAGAGAGAAGACGTCAAATAGTCATAACATTGTATCTAGTAGCAGTATCTAGTAGCAGTATCTAGTAGCAGTATCTAGTAGCAGTATCTAGTAGTAGTATCTAGTAGCAGTATCTAGTAGTAGTATCTAGTAGCATTATTCTAGTAGCAGTATCTAGTAGTAGTATATAGTAGCAGTATCTAGTAGCAGTATATAGTAGCAGTATCTAGTAGCAGTTTCTAGTAGCAGTATCTAGTAGCATTATCTAGTAGCAGTATCTAGTAGCAGTATCTAGTAGTAGTATCTAGTAGCAGTATCTAGTAGCAGTATCTAGTAGCAGTATCTAGTAGCAGTATCTAGTAGCAGTATCTAGTAGTAGTATCTAGTAGCAGTATCTAGTAGCAGTATCTAGTAGCAGTATCTAGTAGTAGTGTCTAGTAGCAGTATCTAGTAGCAGTATCTAGTAGCAGTATCTAGTACCATTATTCTAGTAGCAGTATCTAGTAGTAGTATCTAGTAGCAGTATCTAGTAGTAGTATCTAGTAGCAGTATCTAGTAGTAGTATCTAGTAGCATTATTCTAGTAGCAGTATCTAGTAGTAGTATATAGTAGCAGTATCTAGTAGCAGTATATAGTAGCAGTATCTAGTAGCAGTATCTAGTAGCAGTATCTAGTAGCATTATTCTAGTAGCAGTATCTATTAGTAGTATCTAGTAGCAGTATCTAGTAGCAGTATCTAGTAGCAGTATCTAGTAGCAGTATCTAGTAGCAGTATATAGTAGCAGTATATAGTAGCAGTATCTAGTAGCAGTATGTAGTAGCAGTATCTAGTAGCAGTATCTAGTAGCAGTATCTAGTAGCAGTATCTAGTAGCAGTATATAGTAGCAGTATCTAGTAGTAGTATATAGTAGCAGTATCTAGTAGCAGTATCTAGTAGCAGTATCTAGTAGCAGTATCTAGTAGCAGTATATAGTAGCAGTATCTAGTAGCAGTATCTAGTAGTAGTATCTAGTAGCAGTATCTTGTAGTAGTATCTAGTAGCAGTATCTAGTAGTAGTATTTAGTAGCAGTATCTAGTAGTAGTATCTAGTAGCATTATTCTAGTAGCAGTATCTAGTAGTAGTATCTAGTAGCATTATTCTAGTAGCAGTATCTAGTAGTAGTATCTAGTAGTAGTATCTAGTAGCAGTATCTAGTAGTAGTATCTAGTAGCATTATCTAGTAGTAGTATCTAGTAGTAGTATCTAGTAGTAGTATCTAGTAGTAGTATCTAGTAGCAGTATCTAGTAGTAGTATCTAGTAGCATTATCTAGTAGTAGTATCTAGTAGTAGTATCTAGTAGTAGTATCTAGTAGCAGTATCTAGTAGTAGTATCTAGTAGCATTATTCTAGTAGCAGTATCTAGTAGTAGTATCTAGTAGTAGTATTTAGTAGCAGTATCTAGTAGTAGTATCTAGTAGCATTATTCTAGTAGTAGTATCTAGTAGTATTATTCTAGTAGTAGTATCTAGTAGTAGTATCTAGTAGCATTATTCTAGTAGCAGTATCTAGTAGTAGTATCTAGTAGTAGTATCTAGTAGCATTATTCTAGTAGCAGTATCTAGTAGTAGTATCTAGTAGTAGTATCTAGTAGCAGTATCTAGTAGCAGTATCTAGTAGTAGTATCTAGTAGTAGTATCTAGTAGTAGTATCTAGTAGCAGTATCTAGTAGTAGTATCTAGTAGTAGTATCTAGTAGTAGTATCTAGTAGCAGTATCTAGTAGCAGTATCTAGTAGCAGTATCTAGTAGTAGTATCTAGTAGCAGTATCTAGTAGTAGTATTTAGTAGCAGTATCTAGTAGCAGTATCTAGTAGTAGTATCTAGTAGCAGTATCTAGTAGTAGTATCTAGTAGCAGTATCTAGTAGCAGTATCTAGTAGCAGTATCTAGTAGCAGTATCTAGTAGTAGTATCTAGTAGCAGTATCTAGTAGTAGTATATAGTAGCAGTATCTAGTAGCAGTATCTAGCAGCAGTATCTAGTAGCAGTATCTAGTAGCAGTATCTAGCAGCAGTATCTAGTAGCAGTATCTAGTAGCAGTATATAGTAGCAGTATCTAGTAGCAGTATCTAGTAGCAGTATCTAGTAGTAGTATCTAGTAGCAGTATCTAGTAGTAGTATCTAGTAGCAGTATCTAGTAGCAGTATCTAGTAGTAGTATCTAGTAGCAGTATCTAGTAGCAGTATCTAGTAGTAGTATCTAGTAGCAGTATCTAGCAGTAGTATCTAGTAGTAGTATCTAGTAGCAGTATCTAGTAGTAGTATCTAGTAGCAGTATCTAGCAGCAGTATCTAGTAGCAGTATCTAGTAGCAGTATCTAGCAGCAGTATCTAGTAGCAGTATCTAGTAGCAGTATATAGTAGCAGTATCTAGTAGCAGTATCTAGTAGCAGTATCTAGTAGTAGTATCTAGTAGCAGTATCTAGCAGCAGTATCTAGTAGCAGTATCTAGTAGCAATATCTAGCAGCAGTATCTAGTAGCAGTATCTAGTAGCAGTATCTAGTAGCAGTATCTAGCAGCAGTATCTAGTAGCAGTATCTAGTAGTAGTATCTAGTAGCGGTGTCTAGTAGCAGTATCTAGTAGCAGTATCTAGTAGCAGTATCTAGTAGCGGTATCTAGTAGCGGTATCTAGTAGCGGTATCTAGTAGCAGTATCTAGTAGCAGTATCTAGTAGCGGTATCTGGTAGCAGTATCTAGTAGCGGTATCTAGTAGCGGTATCTAGTAGCAGTATCTAGTAGCAGTATCTAGTAGCAGTATCTAGCAGCAGTATCTAGTAGCATTATTCTAGTAGCATTATTCTAGTAGCAGTATCTAGTAGCAGTATCTAGTACCATTATTCTAGTACCATTATTCTAGTAGCATTATTCTAGTAGCAGTATCTAGCAGCAGTATCTAGTAGAAGTATCTAGCAGCAGTATCTAGTAGCAGTATCTAGTAGCAGTATCTAGTAGCAGTATCTAGTAGCATTATTCTAGTAGCAGTATCTAGCAGCAGTATCTAGTAGCAGTATCTAGCAGCAGTATCTAGCAGCAGTATCTAGTAGCAGTATCTAGTAGCAGTATCTAGCAGCAGTATCTAGCAGCAGTATCTAGTAGCAGTATCTAGCAGCAGTATCTAGCAGCAGTATCTAGCAGCAGTTTCTAGCAGCAGTATCTAGTAGCAGTATCTAGCAGCAGTATCTAGCAGCAGTATCTAGCAGCAGTATCTAGTAGCAGTATCTAGCAGTAGTATCTAGCAGCAGTATCTAGCAGCAGTATCTAGCAGCAGTATCTAGCAGCAGTATCTAGTGTAGAGATACGAGACCAACAACGACAACTGAGCCCTCATCAGTCACACACAAAACATTCAATGATCAACACAAAAGCAAATCATTATCATCAAGAGTCATGCCTGATGGCGTATGTGATCATGTCTTTCCCCAACTCTCGATCTCGACAGTTATTTATCATTTCTGTTGTTGACCTCCTATCAAGACGTTCTCTTAAGCTGTCTGGTATCTTTACTCTTTGCTTCCCTCAGTCTCTTCGTCCCTCAGTTTTCCCAGTTGTTACAATATATTCCAGCTGTTCTCTTCTCATTACATGACCCAAAAAATGATGATTTTTTTCCCTAACATTGGGAATTAGCTCTCTTTTTGCTTTGGCCTCTTTCAGAACATTATGATTCTTCTTAGCTGTCCTTGGTATTCTCAACATTCTTCTGCTAGGCAGATACTTTTCTATAACCTCTTACAATGGAACATACATAAAAACGGTGCTTAGTTACCTCAACAAAATCGCAAATGTTCGACACAGCGTACTTTGCGCCTGAACCACTTATAGACTGATGTATGAGGATCGTGTTTTGTCAAGGGACAGTAACAACCTTAACCTCGTATATAGCAAATGTGACGATCAATATTGAGTAATGCTGTCGCATTAGACCGAATCAATTGTAGGCCCCAGCGAGTTACCAGGGAAGTGAGCTAATGGTGGCTGTATGTGCAAGTGAATAAAGCCCGCTGTTGATGCGGGAATGTTTGGTCTGTCCGAAGGTGACGCAGTCTATGTTTCTGATAATAAGACTAACTTGTTCTTAATGCGGGCATGTGTAGCTTGTCTAAGGGTGAACGTTGCACACGTGTAAGTATCTGAAAACAAAAACTCTCCCATTATTTCGTAAAAGCAGGAGTGGGAATGGCGGTAGTGTGGAAATCGAAGTAGCAAAATACGTTCATGAAGGAGACCAGTCATTAGCGCGCCATGTTGGAAACAGGTACTGTCTGTCAGTATTTCAGGCACTGCTAGTAGTTTTGTTATTAATTCTTGTTATTAGAAACTATCACTAAAGACCAAAACCCTTAATATATCAAACCTGTGTGCTTAGCACTCTATTTTAATATTTCTGAAGCCTGGACAACATACTCAAATCACCAAAAAAGACTAAATGTCTTCCACATGCGATGTCTCCGCAGAATAATGCACATCAAATGGCAGGACAAAATAACTAACTTGACTATCCTGCAACGTGCTAAGACCCGAACAATAATGTCGATGCTCAGATGTCAAAGAGTAGCCAACGCTGGGTCACGTCCAGCGAATGGAAGAAAAACGCATCCCCAAGCAAATACTATATGGCGAACTAACACACGGAAAAAGACAAATCGGCAGACCTAAACTACGATATAGAGATATCTGTAAATCTCTCTGAATGACTTCTCCATCTGTGAAGATGACTGGAAACAACTGGCAAGTGATCACACATCATGGAGAGCATGTATAAGGAATGGTATAACATCATTTGAGACTGTGCTAAGACAGGACTTAGAAGAGAAAAGACTCATGAAAAAGGATGTAAAACCCTGTGGATCCGTGGGCCTGACTTCTTCATTCTGTCGCTGCGTGTGTTTGTCAAACATTGGTAGAATTAGCCACAAGAGAAGCTGCTCGACAAAAAAAAAAAATACACAATAGCCTCCACTAGACCATCTGACAAGACGAAAAGGGCAATACATGTGTTATTATTATTTATTATTATTTTGTAGTTCTCTTACTTAAGAGCTACTTTTTTGTGTTTTTGTTTTATTTTTGTATTTGCATGATCTCATGTCAGTCAATATTGCCTTCCAGCCAGTCGAGGAATGAAGTCACAATGAAGTACGTGCATCGATTGACGCTCTTCATAGATTCAGTTTTATAACTGCGGTGTCGTGTCCGCAGGCCAGCTGTGTTGTGTCTTGTTCGGAGATCACTTGCTACAAGACAACACCAACCAATTTGTTCTGCTTTAATTCAGATCAAGTTTAATAAATAATGTTGCCACGACATGTCATTTGTTGTCTGTACGTCTTAAGCTGACATCCTACGTTACGTGTTCTATATATTGTGTCTTATGTTATCTTTGTTCTATATATATATATATATTGCATTCATATGAAATGTTATGTGCATGTTTTAGCCAGTGTAAGTTTAATGTTCTTTTATTTCAACTTGTGCTGTAATGTTATGTTATATTATTTTAATGTTATATTTTTTTTGCAAAAACACCTTATGTTATATTATTTTAATGTTATATTTTATTTATTGCAAAAAACACCTTATGTTATATTATTTTAATGTTATATTTTATTTATTGCAAAAAACACCTTATGTTATATTATTTTAATGTTATATTTTATTTATTGCAAAAAACACCTTATGTTATATTATTTTAATGTTATATTTTATTTATTGCAAAAAACACCTTATGTTATATTATTTTAATGTTATATTTTATTTATTGCAAAAAACACCTTATGTTATATTATTTTAATGTTATATTTTATTTATTGCAAAAAACACCTTATGTTATATTATTTTAATGTTATATTTTATTTATTGCAAAAAACACCTTATGTTATATTATTTTAATGTTATATTTTATTTATTGCAAAAAACACCTTATGTTATATTATTTTAATGTTATATTTTATTTATTGCAAAAAACACCTTATGTTATATTATTTTAATGTTATATTTTATTTATTGCAAAAAACACCTTATGTTATATTATTTTAATGTTATATTTTATTTATTGCAAAAAACACCTTATGTTATTCCTGTCTGACCAAGTGGAACGACAAGCTCTCTTCCATGCAGAGAAGGTGCTCACATTTCAGAGCTGAGACAGTTGCACCCCATACAGCCATACAGCCATACAGCCATACAGCCATACAGCCATACAGCTCTCACTGTTTGTGAATTGTTGTTTGCCACTAGACTTTCTAGGTATTTGAATTCCTCTACTTGTTTTAGCTGTCTGCCATCTATAGTTAAGTTGATGTTGTTGCTCTTTTGCGACATTCATGACTTCTGTTTTGTTGATGTTGATTTTCATGTTGTATTTTTGTGCCTGAGATGTTGAGTTTGTTTAAGTGTTCTTGTAGGTCTTCTATTGTTTCATGTATTAGTGCCTGATCGTCTGCAAATAGAAGCTCGTTGATCTCCTCTGTCTCTGATGGGTTGGCTAGCTTGCATATATGGTCCATGTATGTAATAAACAGTAGGGGAGATAGTACGTACCCATCTCTTACACCTGATCTAACTTTGAAGTGGTCTGTGTAGCCTGCTGCTGTTCTGACCCTACAGCTGCTGTTGATGTAGAGACTTTTAATTAGGTTGGTTAGATGTTGGCTTACTCCGTATGTTGTTAGTATCTTCCACAGTTGTTCTCTGTTTACTCTGTCAAATGCTTTTTCCTGGTCAATGAAGGCTATGTATAAGTTTTGATCGTGTTCTGTTGTTTTTTCTGCAAGCTGTTTTAATGTAAATAGTGCGTCGGTACATCCTCTGTTTTTTTCGGAACCCCATTTGAGAATCGCTTAACTGTAGTTCTATTATGTAGTTCTATTATGTAGTTCTATTATGTAGTTCTATTATGTAGTTCTATTATGTAGTTCTATTATTGGTCTCAGTTTTTTTCCCACAATTTTGGCGTACAGCTTTCCTGCATGGCTGAGAAGAGATAAACCTCTATATTGCAGCCTCTTTTGTTACCTTTCTGTTTCCATATTGGTTCAATGATTGCCTGATGTTGAGCGGGTGGCCGAACCAAAATGTTGACGTCTTCCAAACCTGGAGAACGCGGGTTCGAATCCCGTAGGGTAGAAGTATGTTTCTAACGAGGATTAAATAAAATATCAGACCTGAATACCTCGTAGCGACTGCACTGGAAAACCAGCCTTTTCCACCGATCCTACAGTCTCCCCCCACTCCTTTCTTTGCAGACCCCAGTAACGGGAAAACGCCGTAAAGATAGTTTTTTTTTGTTTGTTTGATGGTGAACATGTTCCAACAGTTCTGGTATTTTATTCATTAAAACTATCTTGTTATTGTCCTCATCGCTTCTATTTGTGTTCCATGTTCCCATGTTCCAACAGTTCTGGTATTTTATTCATTAAAACTATCTTGTTATTGTCCTCATCGCTTCTATTTGTGTTCCATGTTCCCATGTTCCAACAGTTCTGGTATTTTATTCATTAAAACTATCTTGTTATTGTCCTCATCGCTTCTATTTATAGTCTTGAATGTTATCAACACGCTTGTAACCATTTTAAAATTGATCTGTTTTGGAATAAACGTGTGTCCTACATACTTTGACTCTGTGTTTGGAAAGATTTTGTTTCACGCAAATATCAATTCCGTGCTGCTCATATTTGTATTTATCGTGTGACCTTTACCGTACATTCTCTGTCACATTTCGTCAGCTTCAAAACGTCAACGGAAAAGTTTACGGGATGCCCCAAAAGTCGGCACATATCTATAGTTTATGAAAATGGACAAGAAGTTCTAGAAAACTGCTACTATTCCACAAAATTGACGACGATCAAATAAAGTTGATACATTCTTTTCGAATGTTGGAGTTAAACAAATTTGACGGCAAGTTATATTTGCAATGTTTTAATTAACTGAAAAGTGCTCAATTTTCTTACGTGTAAATGTTTGTGGACACCCTGTTGATGCTCAAAATTGACAAACTGATTCAGGAACAACAACTCGCGATTAGATAATTAGACATTCTTTCAGCTTTGATTTAAAACAGCGGTTATGGGCCTTGCAGGTTTAATGCGACAGGATTTCTTCATTTATTATTGCATTCGCTGATGTGTGAGTGAATGTGTGTGAGTGATTGTGTGTATGTGTGGACGTGATGGGACATTAAAATGATGACGGAATAAAAAGGACACAAAAAATGTCTTCGGAATCGATTAGTTGAGCTTTCTTTAAACATTGCTTCTAGAGGGCTGCCTGGTTTGTATAGTTTGTGCATATTTCAGTCTACAAGCTTGCTGGCTACATAGCAGGCCATTATACATCGTGGGCTAGGTTATCTACTGCGCTGGCCTGTCATACACGACTGTGTTACTCTCGTCTTGTCATATTGTTTAATATGCAGGATAACAAATGTGGGTTTATTTCTGTCTCTTCCGTTAGCCTATATATTTTGATCCCTCTTTCTTCCTTTCTTTCTCTTTCTAGTTCTTTCTTTCTTTCTTTCTTTCTTTCTTTCTTTCTTTCCTTCTTTCTTTCGTTCCTTCTTTCTTTCTATCTATCGTTCTTTCTTTCTTTCACTCGTTATTTTTTTCCTTCTCTCATTCTTTCTTTCCTTTCTCTCGTTCTTTCTCTCCTTCTTTTTTCCTCGCTCTCGTTCATTCTTTCATTCTTTCTTTCTTACTTTTTTCGATGTTTTTATTTCTTTCTATCTCTCGTTCTTTCGTTCTTTCTTTCGTTCTTTCTTTCCTTCTCTCGTTCTTTCTTTCCTCTCTCTCGTTCTTTCTTTCTTTCTCAAAATGTGTTGCCTGCCAACATGTGTTGCCTGCCAACATATTTGCCTGCCAACATAATTTGCCTGCCAACATGTGTTGCCTGCCAACATGACTTGCCTGCCAACATGTGTTGCCTGCCAACATGATTTGCCTGCCAACATTATTTGCCTGCCAACATGATTTGTCTGCCAATATGATTTGCCTGCCAACATGATTTGCCTGCCAACGTGATTTGCCTGCCAATATGATTTGCCTGCCAACGTGATTTGCCTGCCAATATTATTTGCCTGCCAACGTGATTTGCCTGCCAATATGATTTGCCTGCCAACGTGATTTGCCTGCCAATATGATTTGCCTGCCAACGTGATTTGCCTGCCAATATTATTTGCCTGCCAACATGCTTTGCCTGCCAATATGATTTGCCTGCCAACGTGATTTGCCTGCCAATATTATTTGCCTGCCAACGTGATTTGCCTGCCAATATGATTTGCCTGCCAACGTGATTTGCCTGCCAATATTATTTGCCTGCCAATATGATTTGCCTGCCAACATGATTTGCCTGCCAATATGATTTGCCTGCCAACATGATTTGTCTGCCAATATGATTTGCCTGCCAACATGATTTGTCTGCCAATATGATTTGCCTGCCAACGTGATTTGTCTGCCAATATGATTTGCCTGCCAATATTATTTGCCTGCCAACGTGATTTGCCTGCCAATATTATTTGCCTGCCAAAATGATTTGCCTGCCAACATGATTTGTCTGCCAATATGATTTGCCTGCCAACGTGATTTGCCTGCCAATATGATTTGCCTGCCGATATTATTTGCCTGCCAACATGATTTGCCTGCCAACGTGATTTGTCTGCCAGTTTTAAAAATAGGAAAAAGTTTTTTCCATGAAAAATTCAGTCCCTCGGGACTTGGGTGGAGAACGTCAAACACACACACAAGACACACACACAAGACACACGAACAAGACACACACACAAGACACACACACAAGACACACACACAAGACACACACACAAGACACACACACAAGACACACACACAAGACATACACAAGACACACACACAAGACAAGACACACACAAGACACACACACAAGACACACACACAAGACACACACAAGACACACACACAAGACACACACACAAGACACACACAAGACACACACACAAGACACACACACAAGACACACACACACACACAAGACACACACAAGACACACACAAGACACACACAAGACACACACAAGACACACACAAGACACACACACAAGACACACACACAAGACACACACACAAGACACACACACAAGACACACACACAAAACACACACAAGACACACACAAGACACACACAAGACACACACAAGACACACACACAAGACACACACAAGACACACACAAGACACACACACAAGACACACACAAGACACACACAAGACACACACACAAGACACACACACAAGACACACACACAAGACACACACAAGACACACACAAGACACACACAAGACACACACACAAGACACACACAAGACACACACAAGACACACACAAGACACACACAAGACACACACAAGACACACACACGACACACACAAGACTCACACACAAGACACACACAAGACACACACACAAGACACACACAAGACACACACACAAGACACACACACAAGACACACACACAAGACACACACAAGACACACACACAAGACACACACACAAGACACACACACAAGACACACACAAGACACACACACAAGACACACACAAGACACACACAAGACACACACAAGACACACACAAGACACACACAAGACACACACACAAGACACACACACAAGACACACACACAAGACACACACACAAGACACACACAAGACACACACACAAGACACACACACAAGACACACACAAGACACACACAAGACACACACACACAAGACACACACACAAGACACACACACAAGACACACACACAAGACACACACACAAGACACACACACAAGACACACACAAGACACACACAAGACACACACAAGACACACACACAAGACACACACACAAAACACACACAAGACACACACAAGACACACACAAGACACACACACAAGACACACACAAGACACACACAAGACACACACAAGACACACACAAGACACACACACAAGACACACACACAAAACACACACAAGACACACACACAAGACACACACACAAGACACACACACAAGACACTCACACAAGACACATACACAAGACACACACACAAGACACACACACAAGACACTCACACAAGACACTCACACAAGACACACAAGACACACACACAAGACACACACACAAGACACTCACACAAGACACTCACACAAGACACACACACAAGACACACACAAGACACACACACACAAGACACACACACAAGACACACACACAAGACACACACACAAGACACACACACAAGACACTCACACAAGACACACACACAAGACACACACACAAGACACACACACAAGACACACACACAAGACACTCACACAAGACACTCACACAAGACACACACACAAGACACACACAAGACACACACACAAGACACACACACAAGACACAGACACAAGACACACACACAAGACACTCACACAAGACACACACACAAGACACTCACACAAGACACACACACAAGACACACACACAAGACACACATACAAGACACTCACACAAGACACACACACAAGACACACACACAAGACACTCACACAAGACACACACACAAGACACACACACAAGACACACACACAAGACACTCACACAAGACACACACACAAGACACACACAAGACACACACACAAGACACTTACACAAGACACACACACAAGACACACACACAAGACACTCACACAAGACACACACACAAGACACACACACAAGACACTCACACAAGACACACACACAAGACACACACACAAGACACACACACAAGACACTCACACAAGACACACACACAAGACACACACACAAGACACTCACACAAGACACACACACAAGACACACACACAAGACACACACACAAGACACTCACACAAGACACACACACATGACACACGCACAAGACACACACACACAAGACACACACACAAGACACACACACACAAGACACACACACAAGACACACACACAAGACACACAACAAGACACACACACAATACACTCACACAAGACACACACACAAGACACACACACAAGACACTCACACAAGACACACACACACACACACAAGACACACACACAAGACACACACACAAGACACACACAAGACACACACAAGACACACACACAAGACACTCACACAAGACACACACACAAGACACTCACACAAGACACACACACAAGACACTCACAAAATACATACACAAGACACACACACAAGACACTCACACAAGACACACACACAAGACACTCACACAAGACACACACACATGACACACGCACAAGACACACACATACAAGACACACACACAAGACACACACACAAGACACACACACAAGACACACACACAAGACACACACACACAAGACACTCACACAAGACACACACACAAGACACACACACAAGACACGCACACACAAGACACTCACACAAGACACACACAAGACACACACACAAGACACATACACAAGACACACACACAAGACACGCACACACAAGACACTCACACAAGACACACACACAAAACGCACACACAAGACACACACACAAGACACACACACAAGACACACACACAAGACACACACAAGACACACACACAAGACACACACACAAGACACACACACACACACAAGACACACACACACACAAGACACACACACACAAGACACACACAAAATCACACACACACACACAAGACACACACACAAGACACACACACAAGACACACACAAGACACACACAAGACACACACACAAGACACTCACACAAGACACACACACAAGACACTCACACAAGACACACACACACAAGACACTCACAAAATACATACACAAGACACACACACAAGACACTCACACAAGACACACACACAAGACACTCACACAAGACACACACACATGACACACGCACAAGACACTCACACAAGACACACACACAAGACACACACAAAAGACACTCACACAAGACACGCTCAAGACACACAAAAGACACACACACAAGACACACACAAGACACTCACACAAGACACACACAAGACACACACAAGACACATACACAAGAAATGCACAAGACACACACACAAAACACATGCACAAGACACACACACACAAGACAGATACACAAGACATACACAAGACACACACACACAAGATAGATACACAAGACACACACAAGGCACACACAAGACACACAAGACTAATACACGAGAACATATACACACAAGACACATACACAAGACACATACACAAGACACACACACAATACATACTCACAAGACACACACACAGGACACGCACAAGATACATTCACAAGACACACACACAATACACATACACAAGACACATGCATAAGACACATACAAGACACATTCACAAGACACACACACAAGACACAAACAAAACTTACTCACAAGACACACACAAAAAACACACACAAGACACATTTACAAGACAAACACACAAGACACATACAAAACAAACACACTAGACACATACAAGACAACCAAACAAGACACATACAAGACACACGCATAGGACACATACAAGACACAAACACAAGATACATACACAAGACACACATAGGACACACACAATACACATACACACGACACATGCATAAGACACATACAAGACACATTCACAAGACACACACACAAGACACACACTCACAAGACTTACAAGACATACACAAAGAACACACCCAAGACACATTCACAAGACAAACACACAAGACACATACAAAACAAACACACTAGACACATACAAGACAACCACACAAGACACATACAAGATACACGCATAGGACACATACAAGACACACACACAAAATACATACACGACACACACATAGGACACACACAAGACACACACACAAGACACACACATAGGACACATACAAGACACACACACAAGACACATACAAGACATACACATAGGACACATACAGGACACACACACACACAAGACACACACATAGGACACATAGAAGACACACACAAAAGACACATACAAGACACACACACAAAACACACACATAGGACACATACAAGACACACACACAAGACACATACAAGACATACACATAGGACACATACAAGACACACACACAAGACACATACAAGACATACACATAGGACACATGCAAGACACACACACAAGACACATACAAGACGCACACATAGGACACATTAAAGACACACACACAAGACACATATCTGGTTGAAAAGCGAATGGTAGATCAAACTCATTGTGGTTGTTCCTTAGAGAGGAGCGATTCAAAGATAAACGGTAATGATGTGGCTGCGGTAATGAGGTGAGTAATTAAAGTCTAAGGTTGGATAATATTGGTGAAGAGGTGGGTTATTATATGTATAAGAAGGGATAATAAAGGTAATGAAGTGGGCTATTATATATACATCATCAAGCGCTATACATTTTTAAAAATATGACTATCATCATTTTCAGGAGGACGTGAACTTCTGGTCAATATGGTGGATAGGCGGCAGGAACCGTTAAAGGCTATCTGAAAAGTGTTCCTTGTTGCAGTTTCCTCAAAGTCCGGTTTGTTGCAGGAGCTACTGAGTTAAGTGCTCTGTGCACACCGTGAGCTGTGTGCTTCATCCGTTTTGATCATGTTTAGATATTTCGATTGCATACGATGAATGAAGATATCATATGACAGGGAACAGATGGCTGTGTTCACTTTCTGTGCGGTTTCGCCTTATGTCTTTTGGCTGTGATGGGGACTACAGCTACCTTTCTTTGTTGATGGAAGATGAGATATTAATTCTGATGATTCCACTGGCACGGGCGGTTGAGCAATTATGGATTTTAATTCGTTTGCAGCGATACCGGGGCCTTCCATAACCATAAGAATAGACATTAGTCGTAGTGAGGTGGGCTATTATGAGTATTTTTCTTTTGTTTTGCGTTCACCAGATTTCACCTCTGACGAAGTCCCTAGAGACTAGGAACTAAATTTTGCGCGCTTGTCCGTTTTTTCCTGACAGCCATGTGCACAGGGGTCCCTCGTCGCACATGCAGATACCTCCAACTTCTGAGGTACTCATATTTTTTTCCGTCCATGAATGATTGACGTTTCAATCGGGCCGGGCCTCGCTGCTGAGACCAGGGACGGTTGCCGCAGAGAGAAATCACAAATAAAACTGGTGCAGCCGAGATATGAACTTACAGCCTCTCTGTCTCGAGACTGGCGTCTTGCCTCGAGATCAACAAGTCCCCATTATATTGTGTAAGGATAGATAACGGTGATGTGTTGGGTTAGTATAGGGTGTATAGATGGATAATATATGTAGTATAGTTTATTGATAATAGTGGTATTGAATGGGCTATAGTATAGTACAAGAATGGGTCATAACAGTAATGACGGGACTTCCTGGGAATATGGCGCCCTGTTCGCTGACTTCTTCAGAGGACTCACCGATAAATGCTGATTTCCAGTGAACTTTTCTGTTTATTTATTAGTTTTTATTGATACTTGAAGGGATCATGTGATTGTACGCGCTTTCTATTTGATGTAAATCACTTTGCTTCTTTTGATTCATTGCATTTTGTTACAATTTCTTTATTTGATCACTGATACTCATCCTTGTTGTTGATTGCGCTATTGAACGCGACAAAAAATGGCGGTTTGTTTTCGCCGGTCTGTCGTCAAGGACGCGAAATTCATTTAATTTGTAAAAGGCTCACAGTGTATCCGCGTGCTGCAGAGCTATTTACTGGAGTTGGTCAGTTTATAACGTGGAAACGGGTTTTGGACCGTGCGACTGAGTAAGTGCATGTGAGTCTAGACCATCCACAGCATCGATGTTCAGCGACAAAATCTTCTATGATACTATGACAACGGTAAGTATTCAGATGCAGCCCAAACGACATCGAAGAAGGAAAACACGACAAGGTAAGAGAGGTGGCATTAAATTGTCGAAGTGTGAGAGGCTAGGCCTAAAGTATGTACGCGTTACTTATTGGAATTGTGGGTCCATTAATCAACGACGGCTCATTCTTGATAAGCTACTGTGCGGCGCCGGTATAATGGTTTTGCAAGAAACTTTTCTTGGTGACAGGACAGTAAGTACTCCTGGCTTTCATTGTTTTTACAATAGGCGACACCTTGGGCAGGCCATACTTGTGCGCAACAATATGGTGGCAGCTGAGGCTGATATGTCTGCGTGGAACAATGCAGAATTGCAGGTACATGCGGTTAGGGTGCAGACCCCAGTTCTTTTCGTGTTTGTAAATGTGTATGTCTGTAATGGGAAGGTGAACACACAACAATGGCAGAATCTCTTCGAGTTCGATGAAGAGAACGTCATTTTCTGCGGAGACTTTAATGCTAGAGGAAACCAGTGGGGTAACGTCATAACCAACAAGCAGGGAGAAGACCTAGAGAACGCACTAGTGTCAGTCGATTTAGTGTGCTTGAATGATGGAAGGGCCACAAGAATGGCCACTCGAACAGGGGACTCTGATAGTGTCATAGACCTTGCACTGGTGTCTTCCACCTTCGCACCGGTTTGCAGGTGGAATGCACTGGGGGTCCACGGAAGTGATCACTATCCATGTGTCCTCCTAATTGAGAAAAGCAGAAATAGAAGCCAGAAAAGAAAGCTCCACACATTCCACTACGAGAAAACAGACCAGGACGTCATTAGCAAAATCAGACGTAGGAAACAGAGCGCCCCTCGTAGGAGGCAGGAGAGATGGACGCAGCCACCCTGGTGGAACGTAGATGTCGAGGAAGCTTGGCGGAGCAAGAGACAAACGGTCAAGACATGACAGAAAGCCAGAAGGTATGGTAGAACACAACCTGAGCTCATGAAGCGTCTGAAAGTAGAGGTCGAACAAAAAATGATGCACTTTAAACTATGTGCTAAGCAGGCTAAGGATGCCAAATGGGATAACTTCTGTAAAAAAAAGTGTGCTCAGAAAAATCGCTCGCCACATTCTGGCGCCTTCATCAGAGCATGAATGGCATAACACGACACAGGGACATACCAGACTTTCAGAACACAGGCCGGATATGGCCCAAATCTGATGAGAGCAAAGGGAAGGCCCTGCTTGTCCGCTACATTGAGCAGACGGACCAATGAAATGTGGCTGTAAGAATGAGGATACGGGGATCGCTGTCAAAATTGTGTAAGGATGTAGGCTGGAAGATCTCACAATCACAACCGATACCATTCGCACGACACTTAAAAGGTCACACAACACTGCTCCTGGTCCAGATGGTGTTCGGTACGATGACATAGGCGATTTAGCTGACGACGACTTGACAAAACTGGCTAATGAGTTTAATGCCAGTATTCGGAGTGGCCAAATTAAGGAGGAGTGGCTACATGGCTACTTACTACCGCTACCGAAGCCAAACAAGGACCATTCTCAGATCAGTGCCTACAGAATCATCACAATGCAGAACACTGCGGGCAAGCTGCTGGAGAAAATAGTTGCCTGTGTCCTCAGCTGTCACCTTGAACAGAAACGCGTATTCCCACCCACACTCGGAGGTTATAGATATAACAAAGAGACATGGCTCAACGCGGCAGTCTTTGCCTATGACGTCTTCGAAGGCTACCACAGACGAGAGAAGACATATGCTGCTGCTATAGATCTGGAGGATGCATACAACAGGGTACCATTTGAATATCTCATGCATATGCTCCTCAAACTGGCGGTGCACCCCTTCCTCATTAGATGGATCGCCGCGGCACTGTTTCAGAGGAAGGTGATACTCAAAAGATGTGGAAGTTGGTCTTCCGAGCCAATATCCATTTGTCTAAGGCTGCCACAAAGCTCACCATTGTCACCAATTCTATTTAACGTGTACACAATAACAATCACGGAACAACAGCTGGATGGGAGGGGAAGAACTATGACTTTTGCTGATGATATTCTGGTATATCGACAGGGAAGAGACAGACGGGGAATCGCCTCCACAATGCAAGACGAACTCGATCGCATTTATTCCTGTTGTGGGGTTTCAGGTGCCTTGGTTAATCCTAATAAAGCATCAGTTTCATGGTTCTCCCTTAACAATCATATCGTTAATACGACCACACCGGTAGTACGAATGGGAGCTGATGAGGTGACCAGGGACAATTTGATGACATACCTCGGAGTTAAGTTTGATCGCAGCCTGTGTTTTCGGGACCACGTCGACCATGTAATAACAAAGTCCCGCAAATGATTAGCCGCCTTGAAGGTCATGGCAGCTGCCAACATCGAGCAGAGGCTACTTACTCTTCTGTTCCAGGGATTAGTCCTCGCACCAATCGAGTATGCCCTGGCAATTCTTACTGTCAGTACGACTCGAATTGATAAGCTGGAGAAAATACAAAATGAAGCCATGCGCATTATATTGGGATGTACAAGGGACACTCCCTGTGTAGCAATAAGGTATCTTCTTGACTTTCCAACCATGGATGAAAGAATCAAGATCTGGAGAGCACGAGCATACCTGAAGATTAGTACAGATAAAGAGTATCCATTGCACTACGTGCTCAACACAGGGAAAGGTGCCAGGCTAAAAAGAGGCAAATCATGGGTGGGCCGAGCAGAAGATGTCATCAAACAGGTCTGTAGGCTTACCAATATCAGCGTTGGTGAGGAGTGGATACCTGTGCCTACGTCATTCATGGGGACTTTCTCGTGTATTGTCACACTCGACAGGAAAAGTAGGGAACATAACCCGGTCGTGGTTAATGCTGAGGTCAACGGTCTCATCTACGATAACACCGATGATAAAGATGCAGTCATTTATACAGACGGATCTGTAAGACGACACCAAAGAAGTGCATGGGCATTTACAGCACGCTCAGCAGGCAGATTAGCCAAGGAAGACAGTGGTGCATACGTCATTACCATGAGTAGCATGACAATGGAGGCGATGGCAGTGACCAATGCATTCAAATGGTTAGAGTCACAAGACTACACCCACGCATGTATACTGAGTGATTCGATGAGCATGATTAAAAAAGTGGAGGCGGGCTCTGTACGCATGCAATGGGTAGAGTCGTTGCAGAAATCCAAAATACGTAAGGTCAGCTTTGTCTATGTCCCTGGACATGCGGGAGTACGGGGAAATGAAAGAGCGGACAGGCTGGCTAGCTGCGCTGTTGTTGAGGACCGGCAACCAATGGATCGGGCGGACATCATCAATGCCCTCCGAGATGTGGGAAGAGCACAGGACTTCGACAAACACAGATCCACGTCACTTCTTCGGATGATGGAAATGGGAGTTAAGATGGGCACAGCCAGAAATGAGAAACTTAGTGGCCGTGTAAGAAGACTTATCAACCAACATAGAACTGGAGTCGTCAGTCGCTGGACACTAAGGGAATTGCTGAGGAGGGGATCTGAGCACCTATGGACATGTTCGGAGTGCAATGATGATGATCCGCAAATAACTCGATAACAGTTATGACGTGAGTTATTATATTGTGTAGAAATTGATAACAGTGGCGTGTTGGGTTATAATAGTGAACACAAGTTGATAATGCAAATAATGAATTTGGTTAGCAACTGTCTCTAAGAACATACCACCACAAGACAGATATCTTGTTTTTTCATATATGAAATGATACAAATAATTTTATACAAAGAAAGATATAGGGACGGGAAGAATAAATAAGGAGAACATTCTGTAATGTTAAATGAGTCAAGTGAAATCACTAATGAATATCAGAGCAGAGTGATCTTCTCTTATGCCGCCCTCGCTTTGGGTTGTCTGTTAGTGCTCTGACGTCACCTCAATGACAAGATGGCTCCGCTATATCAGAGACTATAACGTTGCACATTATGCGTACTTGACAGCAACAAACAACTTATGTGCAACATTCATTTACAATTTACTGATTTTATATAAAGAAAGTAGCGATCTCTGCTATCTAAATTGTGATACATTGCGTGGAATACCGATATGGGATTTGCTTTCTCTACTGTATTTTTAATAATATTTTTTAAACATAATTTTTAATAGGACAACAGGCAAGAAAATTACTGAAAGCTCTAGAAATGTGAGTTTGTAGAAAAATGTTGACAATACCATGGAGAGCTAAGAAGAGTAATGGAAATGTTCTAAAAGAGGCCAAAACAAAAATGGGAACGAGAAGAGATCAGCTGGAATATATTGTGACAACTGGAAAAATTGAGGGACTAAGAGTTAGAGGGCAGGAAAGAGAAAAAAAACTACTAGACAGTTTTAGCGAATGGCTTGGCAGAAGGTCAAAATGTATTTTAGAGTGTGTGAAGCACATAGGTTCAGTGAGTGTGTTTTAGGGTGTAGATTAAGCACATAGGTTCAGTGAGTGTGTTTTAGAGTGTAGATGAAGCACATAGCTTCAGTGAGTGTGTTTTAGAGTGTAGATGAAGCACATAGGTTCAGTGAGTGTGTTTTAGAGTGTAGATGAAGCACATAGCTTCAGTGAGTGTGTTTTAGAGTGTAGATGAAGCACATAGGTTCAGTGAGTGTGTTTTAGAGTGTAGATGTAGCGCATAGCTTCAGTGAGTGTGTTTTAGAGTGCAGATGAAGCACATAGCTTCAGTGAGCGTGTTTTAGAGTGTAGATGAAGCACATAGCTTCAGTGAGTGTGTTTTAAAGTGTAGATAAAGCACATAGCTTCAGTGAGTGTGTTTTAGAGTGTAGATGAAGCACATAGCTTCAGTGAGTGTGTTTTATAGTGTAGATGAAGCACATAGGTTCAGTGAGTGTGTTTTAGAGTGTAGATGTAGCACATAGCTTCAGTGAGTGTGTTTTAGAGTGCAGAAGAAGCACATAGCTTCAGTGAGCGTGTTTTAGAGTGTAGATGAAGCACACAGCTTCAGTGAGTGTGTTTTAAAGTGTAGATAAAGCACATAGCTTCAGTGAGTGTGTTTTAGAGTGTAGATGAAGCACATAGCTTCAGTGAGTGTGTTTTAGAGTGTAGATGAAGCACATAGATTTAGTGAATGTGTTTTATATTGTAGATGATACAAATACAAAGAATAAATGCATCTCAGGCTGTAAGTAAAACAATTGGTTTTTAGCCTGGATATGATTTCAATGTCAGATTTGGCGTCATTTTAGGAACAATACAACTTGTATTTATTATTTATTTTATTTATTATTTATATTTGTATTTTATTATTTATTATTATTTATTTTTGCTCATTGTTAAGCGGAAAAAATGGCTTTGTAATGTTATTTCTAAGAAACATGTAAACTTGTCCGAATAAATATAACATGTCTGTAACTCAGATAGCGGGGCCATAACTCAGACAACGGTGCTATAACTCAGACAACAAGGCTATAACTCAGACAACGGGTCTATAACTCAGACAACAAGGCTATAACTCAGACAACGGGTCTATAACTCAGACAACGAGTCTATAACTCAGACAACAAGGCTATAATTCAGACAACAAGGCTATAACTCACACAACAAGGCTATAACTCAGACAACGGGGCCATAACTCAAACAACGGGTCTATAACTCAGACAACGGGTCTATAACTCAAACAACGGTTCTATAACTCAGACAACGGGTCTATATCTCAGACAACGGGTCTATAACTCAGACAACGGGTCTGTAACTCAGACAACGGGTCTGTAACTCAGACAACGGGTCTATAACTCAGACAACGGGTCTATAACTCAGACAACGGGTCTATAACTCAGACAACGGGTCTATAACTCTGACAATGTGTCTATAACTCAGACATTGAGTCAATAACTCTGCCAAGGCATCTAATACTTAGACAACTGGTCTATAACTCAGACAGCGGGGCTATATCTCAGACAGCGGGCTATAACTCAGACAATGTGTCTATATCTCAGACAACGGGTCTATAAGTCAGACGACGCGTCTATAACTCAGACATTGAGTCAATAACTCTGCCAACGCGTCTATAACTCAGACAACAGCTCTATAACTCCAATAATGTGTCTATAACTCAGCCAAACTCTCTGTAACTCAGACAACGTGTCTATAGCTCAGACGACGGGTCTAAAAATCAGACAATATGTTTATTACTCAGTCAATAGGTCTATAACTCGGACAACTGTCTATAACTCAGAAAACGTATATATAACTCAGATAACGTGTCTATATCTCAGACGGATGCTCCATAACTCAGACAACATATCTATTATTCAGACAACATGTCTATAACTCAGATAACGTGTATATAACACAGACAACATGTTTATAACTCGACGTGTCTATAACTCTGATAACGTGTCTATAACTCAACGTGTCTATAACTTAGAGGAATGCTCTATAACTCAGACATATCTATTACTCAGTCAACAGGTCTTAACTCAGACAACGTGTCTATAATTCAAACAATATGTCTATAACTCAGACAACGTGTCTATAACTCAGAGAACGTATGTATAACTCAGACAACGTATCTATAAATCAACGTGTCTATAACTCAGACGACGGGTTTATAACTCAGAGAACATGTCTATTACTGAGTCAACAGGTCTATAATTCAGACAACGTGTCTATAACTCAGACACTATGTCTATAACTCAAACAATGTGTCTATAACTCGGAGAACGTATGCATAAGTTAGACAACGTACCTATAACTCAACGTGTCTATAACTCAGACGACGGGTCTATAACTCAGACAACATGTCTATTACTCAGTCAACAGGTCTATAATTCAGACAACGTGTTTATAACTTAGACAATGTATCTATCTATAGCTCAAACAATGTGTCTATAACTCAGACAACGTGCCTATAGCTCAACGTGTCTATAACTCAGACGACGGGTCTATAACTCAACGTGTCTTTAACTCGTCAAGCAGGAAATGTGTATCATCTACGATTCTAACAACTAATAATTTGACATCATTTTAATAGCAAATTGAGTGATTCAATATTTTTGTCAATGTTCCATTTTCAGGTCATACTTTACATGATTAGGTCATCAATATCTCCGACCTACCGTAAGGAACCAATCGTCACTCTTCCTGCATGTAATGAGAAGGAGACGACTGTAATATGTTGTGACCAATAGGAACAAATGTAATGAGAAGGAGACGACTGTAATATGTTGTGACCAATAGGAACAAATGTAATGAGAAGGAGACGACTGTAATATGTTGTGACCAATAGGAACAAATGTAATGAGAAGGAGACGACTGTAATATGTTGTGACCAATAGGAACAAATGTAATGAGAAGGAGACGACTGTAATATGTTGTGACCAATAGGAACAAATGTAATGAGAAGGAGACGACTGTAATATGTTGTGACCACTAGGAACAAATGTAATGAGAAGGAGACGACTGTAATATGTTGTGACCACTAGGAACAAATGTAATGAGAAGGAGACGACTGTAATATGTTGTGACCACTAGGAACAAATGTAATGAGAAGGAGACGACTGTAATATGTTGTGACCAATAGGAACAAATGTAATGGAACAAAAATAATAGAAAGAGGAAACCAGAGAGAGAAGGTAGCAGACATTTGAAGAAATTGATTTCGACAGCAGATCTAGCTAACTACTATCATCAACATCATCAAGTACCGTGGCGTAGGTGATCATGTCTTTCCACAACTTTCGATCTCGACAGTCATTTCTGTTGCTGACTTTCTGCCAAGCCATTCTCTTAAGTTGGCTGATGTCTTTTCTCTTTGCTTCCGTCCTATCAACTTTATCTCCGTCCCTCAACTTTCCCAGTTGTCACAATATATTCCAGCTGTTCCCTTGTCATTAAATGACCAGAAAAGTAGGTTTGTTTGTTCCTAATATTGGAAATTAGCTCTCTCTTTGCTTTGGCCTCAATCAGAACGTTTTCATGACTTTTCTTAGCTGTCCTTGGTATTCTCAACATTCTTCTGTAAAACCACAATTCTACAGCCTCGAATGATTGGTAGCACATTCTGTAGTCCTATATATCCATGATTCACATCCATATGTTAAGACTGTCTCTATATAAAATTTAAGAACAGTTTTTCTCGAACCTACTATAGAAGTAGAGATGTGCGTTGAGACGAGATCACTAACGTATGCAGGGAGCTTGGTTCTTGCTGCAAATGGAACCATCTGTGGTGCTGTGTTGTTATTGTTTCCAGTCTGTTGTAGTTTAATCTTCATTCTAATGTTGTGCTGCCACTGCCACTCCTGGACTAGATACAAGAACTATCAGAAAAATAACCTCTGCTAAAATGAAATATGTCAGATTAATGACAGGAAACAGCCTAAGAGATAAGATTAGAAATGAAGAACTGAGAAAAAAGCTAGGAATGACCCCCGCCATATAATATATAAAGAAACAACAGATACAATGGTTTGGCCACGAAGGCAGAAAGACCAAAACACAACACAACGACCCTTCCATAAGCGTTGCGAGAACACCAGACCCAAATGCCGACCACGAAAAAGATAGATATTCCAGAATACTGGAAATACTCGGAGACATAGCAGCAGAGAGGAATAGAAGAGCAAAAGATCGCAAATTACCTCTCATACATCGACGCTGAAAGGCAAATGAGGAAAGAAGAAGAAGAAGAGTAGGTTGCAACAATTACTCAGCCGCTCGGCAAGGCGAAGCCGCAAAGTTGCACCTCTAACAAGGGCCGAGGAAGTGTCTCAGAACGCGAATGTGACAGGAATATCGGGAATAATTCGTTTCTTTCTTAAGCTAGTAAGATGAACTGTGGAGAATATTGATCTCGATCACGTGGTTGATCAATTTGCAGCGGTGAGAGAAGCTGCAAATATCCATTTATAGAGAGCTAATTTATAACTGCTGAGCCTTGGTAATGGCTTCCTAACAAATATCTTCTTGATGTATTGTTAGCCATGAATTGTTAAAAGTGTATCGATTAATGGACAGCTTAATTAACAACAAATATGAAGAGTTGATTATTTCATTTTTGTCGTGTTTCATGTGAGAATATCATTTATTTTTTGTGAGCAAAAATGCAGGCGGCTGTTATCGTTTTACATTGTCAATTGTTGTTGGCGAACTTAATTTTCCTAACCAGGCCTTCAATTAACGTTTTTAGCTTTGGCCGTGATAACATTTTCTTCCCTGTTCTCTATGGTTTCACAAAAACTCTTTGGCACACTGAATCTCCTTTTCTATTTCTTTCTTTATTTCTTTCTTACTTTTTTTCTGAGTTTCATTTTCTTTTCTTATTTCCTTCTTTCTTACTTCTGTCACAAACCCTGTATCTCTATCAATCTTGCACTCGGACCAGAAACTAAATAAAACATACACTACATGCCGTAAACTATTCTCAGGGGAGACAATCATTTGTGGTTCTATTGCTAATCTAATTTTGTTCCTAAGTTTGTTCCCTTCAGGGAAAAACAAATGTCTGCTTAATAAATTAAAGATGGCTGCGACAAAATGATTTTTGTGGAATTTTGTAAGCATGTCAATGATTGGTTCACATTTCTCGTAAATCTCGCAGTGCGATCTTTGTCGTCGTCATCATCATCATCATCATCATCATCATCATCATCATCAAAGTTATCATTTTTTTTCTTTCATCGGCCTTTACCGCTGACAAAGTCCCTAAAGACTAGGAACTGAATTTTGCGTGTTAATCCATTTTTCCCTGGCAGCCGTGTGCACATGGGTCCCTCGCCGCACAGGCAGATAACTCCGACTTCGGATGGGCTCATATTTTTTCCGTCGATGAGTAACTGACGTTTCAAGCCGGGCCTCGCTGCTGAGACCAGGGGTGGTTGCCGCGGAGAGAAATCATAAGTAAAAATTCCAACCGGTGTAGCCGGGATTTGAACCCACAACCTCTCTGTCTCGAGGCCGGCGTCTTGCCTCGAGACCAACAAGTCCCCCAGAGTTACCATCATCATCGGTACAAATATCCTCATCGTCAGAGATTATCAATGTCGTGATAGTTATCGTCGTCAAATCTGTCAATGATACAACTGGAGATGCTGTCTGTCCAGGCTTGACGAGGTGAAACTGTCAATGATACAACTGGAGATGCTGTCTGTCCAGGCCTGACGAGGTGAAACTGTCAATGATACAACTGGAGATGCTGTCTGTCCAGGCCTGACGAGGTGAAACTGTCAATGATACAACTGGAGATGCTGTCTGTCCAGGCCTGACGAGGTGAAACTGTCAATGATACAACTGGAGATGCTGTCTGTCCAGGCCTGACGAGGTGAAACTGTCAATGATACAACTGGAGATGCTGTCTGTCCGGGCTTGCCGAGGTGAAACTGTCATTGATACAACTGGAGATGCTGTCTGTCCGGGCTTGCCGAGGTGAAACTGTCAATGATACAACTGGAGATGCAGTCTGTCCGGGCTTGCCGAGGTGAAACTGTCATTGATACAACTGGAGATTCTGTCTGTCCGGGCTTGCCAAGGTGAAACTGTCATTGATACAACTGGAGATGCTGTCTGTCCAGGCCTGACGAGGTGAAACTGTCAATGATACAACTGGAGATTCTGTCTGTCCGGGCTTGCCGAGGTGAAACTGTCATTGATACAACTGGAGATGCTGTCTGTCCAGGCCTGACGAGGTGAAACTGTCAATGATACAACTGGAGATGCTGTCTGTCCAGGCCTGACGAGGTGAAACTGTCAATGACACAACTGGAGATGCTGTCTGTCCAGGCCTGACGAGATGAAACTGTCAATGATACAACTGGAGATGCTGTCTGTCCAGGCTTGACGAGGTGAAACTGTCAATGATACAACTAGAGATGCTGTCTGTCCAGGCCTGACGAGGTGAAACTGTCAATGATACAACTGGAGATGCTGTCTGTCCAGGCCTGACGAGGTGAAACTGTCAATGATACAACTGGAGATGCTGTCTGTCCAGGCCTGACGAGGTGATACTGTCAATGATACAACTAGAGATGCTGTCTGTCCAGGCCTGACGAGGTGAAACTGTCAATGATACAACTAGAGATGCTGTCTGTCCAGGCCTGACGAGGTGATACTGTCAATGATACAACTAGAGATGCTGTCTGTCCAGGCCTGACGAGGTGATACTGTCAATGATACAACTGGAGATGCTGTCTGTCCAGGCCTGACGAGGTGAAACTGTCAATGATACAACTGGAGATGCTGTCTGTCCAGGCCTGACGAGGTGAAACTGTCAATGATACAACTGATTCTGTCTGTCCAGGCCTGACGAGGTGAAACTGTCAATGATACAACTAGAGATGCTGTCTGTCCAGGCCTGACGAGGTGAAACTGTCAATGATACAACTAGAGATGCTGTCTGTCCAGGCCTGACGAGGTGAAACTGTCAATGATACAACTGATGCTGTCTGTCCAGGCCTGACGAGGTGAAACTGTCAATGATACAACTGGAGATGCTGTCTGTCCAGGCCTAACGAGGTGAAACTGTCAATGATACAACTGGAGATGCTGTCTGTCCAGGCCTGACGAGGTGAAACTGTCAATGATACAACTGGAGATGCTGTCTGTCCAGGCCTGACGAGGTGAAAGTGTCAATGATACAACTGGAGATGATGTCTGATTTGAAGTCTCCTCCTATGATGTCTGCCTTGATGTCTCCTCCTATGATGTCTGCCTTGATGTCTTCTCCTATGATGTCTGCCTTGAAGTCTCCTCCTATGATGTCTGCTTTGAAGTCTCCTTCTATGATGTCTGCCTTGAAGTCTCCTCCTATGATCTCTCCCTTGAAGTCTCCTCCTATGATGTCTGCCTTGATGTCTCCTCCTATGATGTCTGCCTTGAAGTCTCCTCCTATGATGTCTGCCTTGAAGTCTCCTCCTATGATGTCTGCCTTGAAGTCTCCTCCTATGATGTCTGCTTTGAAGTCTCCTCCTATGATGTCTGCCTTGATGTCTCCTCCTATGATGTCTGCCTTGAAGTCTCCTCCTATGATGTCTGCCTTGAAGTCTCCTCCTATGATGTCTGCCTTGAAGTCTCCTCCTATGATGTCTGCCTTGAAGTCTCCTATGATGTCTGCCTTGATGTCTCCTCCTATGATGTCTGCCTTGAAGTCTCCTCCTATGATGTCTGCCTTGAAGTCTCCTCCTATGATGTCTGCCTTGAAGTCTCCTCCTATGATGTCTGCCTTGGAGTCTCCTATGATGTCTGCCTTGAAGTCTCCTCCTATGATGTCTGCTTTGAAGTCTCCTCCTATGATGTCTGCCTTGAAGTCTCCTCCTATGATGTCTGCTTTGAAGTCTCCTCCTATGATGTCTGCCTTGAAGTCTCCTCCTATGATGTCTGCCTTGAAGTCTCCTCCTATGATGTCTGCTTTGAAGTCTCCTCCTATGATGTCTGCCTTGAAGTCTCCTCCTATGATGTCTACTTTGAAGTCTCCTCCTATGATGTCTGCCTTGAAGTCTCCTCCTGTGATGTCTGCCTTGAAGTCTCCTCCTGTGATGTCTGCCTTGAAGTCTCCTATGATGTCTGCCTTGAAGTCTCCTCATATGATGTCTGCCTTGAAGTCTCCTCCTATAATGTCTGCCTTGAAGTCTCCTATGATGTCTGCCTTGAAGCCTCCTCCTATGATGTCTGCCTTGAAGTCTCCTATGATGTCTGCCTTGAAGTCTCCTATGATGTCTGCCTTGAAGTCTCCTCCTATGATGTCTGCCTTGAAGTCTCCTCCTATGATGTCTGCCTTGAAGTCTCCTCCTATGATGTCTGCCTTGATGTCTCCTTCTATGATGTCTGCCTTGAAGTCTCCTATGATGTCTGCCTTGAAGTCTCCTCCTATGATGTCTGCCTTGAAGTCTCCTCCTATGATGTCTGCCTTGAAGTCTCCTACTATGATGTCTGCCTCGAAGTCTCCTCCTATGATGTCTGCTTTGAAGTCTCCTTCTATGATGTCTGCCTTGAAGTCTCCTCCTATGATCTCTCCCTTGAAGTCTCCTCCTATGATGTCTGCCTTGATGTCTCCTCCTATGATGTCTGCCTTGAAGTCTCCTCCTATGATGTCTGCCTTTAAGTCTCCTCCTATGATGTCTGCCTTGAAGTCTCCTCCTATGATGTCTGCTTTGAAGTCTCCTCCTATGATGTCTGCCTTGATGTCTCTTCCTATGATGTCTGCCTTGAAGTCTCCTCCTATGATGTCTGCCTTGAAGTCTCCTCCTATGATGTCTGCCTTGAAGTCTCCTCCTATGATGTCTGCCTTGAAGTCTCCTATGATGTCTGCCTTGATGTCTCCTCCTATGATGTCTGCCTTGAAGTCTCCTCCTATGATGTCTGCCTTGAAGTCTCCTCCTATGATGTCTGCCTTGAAGTCTCCTCCTATGATGTCTGCCTTGGAGTCTCCTATGATGTCTGCCTTGAAGTCTCCTCCTATGATGTCTGCTTTGAAGTCTCCTCCTATGATGTCTGCCTTGAAGTCTCCTCCTATGATGTCTGCTTTGAAGTCTCCTCCTATGATGTCTGCTTTGAAGTCTCCTCCTATGATGTCTGCCTTGAAGTCTCCTCCTATGATGTCTGCTTTGAAGTCTCCTCCTATGATGTCTGCCTTGAAGTCTCCTCCTATGATGTCTGCCTTGAAGTCTCCTCCTATGATGTCTGCCTTGAAGTCTCCTATGATGTCTGCCTTGATGTCTCCTCCTATGATGTCTGCCTTGAAGTCTCCTCCTATGATGTCTGCCTTGAAGTCTCCTCCTATGATGTCTGCCTTGAAGTCTCCTCCTATGATGTCTGCCTTGGAGTCTCCTATGATGTCTGCCTTGAAGTCTCCTCCTATGATGTCTGCTTTGAAGTCTCCTCCTATGATGTCTGCCTTGAAGTCTCCTCCTATGATGTCTGCTTTGAAGTCTCCTCCTATGATGTCTGCTTTGAAGTCTCCTCCTATGATGTCTGCCTTGAAGTCTCCTCCTATGATGTCTGCTTTGAAGTCTCCTCCTATGATGTCTGCCTTGAAGTCTCCTCCTATGATGTCTACTTTGAAGTCTCCTCCTATGATGTCTGCCTTGAAGTCTCCTCCTATGATGTCTGCCTTGAAGTCTCCTCCTATGATGTCTGCCTTGAAGTCTCCTCCTATGATGTCTGCCTTGAAGTCTCCTCCTATGATGTCTGCCTTGAAGTCTCCTCCTATGATGACTGCCTTGAAGTCTCCTCCTATGATGTCTGCCTTGAAGTCTCCTCCTATGATGTCTGCCTTGAAGTCTCCTCCTATGATGTCTGCCTTGAAGTCTCCTCCTATGATGACTGCCTTGAAGTCTCCTCCTATGATGTCTGCCTTGAAGTCTCCTCCTATGATGTCTGCCTTGAAGTCTCCTCCTATGATGACTGCCTTGAAGTCTCCTCCTATGATGTCTGCCTTGAAGTCTCCTCCTATGATGTCTGCCTTGAAGTCTCCTCCTATGATGTATATTTACTCCATGCATGTGGTTCGTCGCAGCCACAGAAACATAAACAACAACTGAGGCCATCGGAAAAGCAAAAGACTGCAAATTATATCTATTTCCCCTCGACGCTGAAAGGCAAATGGAGATTAGAAAAAGTTCTTAAAAGCTCTTCATATGAACTTATGCCATTGATATCAAGTTAGCAATATACTCGTCTTATATGTTCATAATAAACGAAATAGAGGTTAATGAAGGCTCCGTTGAAATGTTGTTAGCACTGGCCTCTGCTGTTTAGTGGACCCAATTTCACTCTCAAATATGGCAGCTTTGTTTAACTCTTTCGGTACGTTCGGCCGCTACATGCGCCATGCCGATCTCGGCCATGTACGTTTAGCCGCACAGTGCGTCACTATCAATTTGATTAGTGCAAACTGTCATCAAACCACATTCGTTTTATACGTCTTGAGTCATCATGGTATTGGTGAAATATTTATTAATTATTTTTAAAATGATTTATTATTTAATTATCTAAAAATTCATATATAATCTGTTAAGTGTTAGATAAATATAAACATTTAGATTAATATTTAAAAACATGAAAAAATGTGTCACTGAAATCCCCACCGCTAAATTGATAAAAACCTTCCGTCCTCAAAGAGTTAATGAAGCCTCGTTCTCTCACTGCCAGTTTACCACTTAATAGCAGCATTTAGACACATGCCATCCCTCTTGGAAAAAAAAACAAGTCAGCTGACCTCCATTAATGACTATCAATACTTGTTTTCCGTGCGGCTAAAACCATTGTTCCGCTGGCTGAAAAGCCGACGTCCGGTGTTCGAAGCCCACGGCAGACAGATAGGATTTTTTCTATCGGGGGTGAAATAAAAACCCTGAGTTGCACACGTCGTGGCGACTGCTTGACCAAGCGGCCTTTATCCCTCGAGTTCTTTCGTTGCCCCCCGACATACACCAGCAATGGTACTATGTGTGGTAAAGATAGTTTTTTTTTTAATGCTTGTTTTCTTATCTAACATACAAGTATGTTCCAAAGTGCTCTTTCCAATTCTTCTTTGTGCTTTAAGGTCGCTAAATCAATTGCCATTTGTATAACTTAATAAGGGTAACCTGGTGCTGTTTTCCAATTAGTAGCTTCGTGCTGTTGTACATCTCTGTCTTATTTCCTTTGTTATCCTCTCCTTCTTTAAGCAAACACAATTTCTATGTACCTCTCGATTCCTCTCTCTCTCTCTCTCTCCCTCTCTCTCTCTCTCTATATATATATATAATATATATATATACCAAATATATATTACAAATATATACCAAATGTCATCATGAGCATTCTACGAACATTAAAACAGAGGGTAAAAGGAACACCAAGGAAAAGACTGAATAAAAGACAAATGCAAAGATCAAAACATTTCCTTTTAACAGCAACCAGATACGCCAAAGAAAGACGTTTATGAACAGAGAGAATCAAACAAGCAAGCAAATATCTAGAGACATCATAGTATACTGACAACAACAAGCAAATATCTAGAGACATCATAGTATACTGACAACAACAAGGAAATATCTAGAGACATCATAGTATACTGACAACAACAAGCAAATATCTAGAGACATCATAGTATACTGACAACAACAAGCAAATATCTAGAGACACTATAGTATACTGACAACAACAAGCAATTGAGTTATTGAGTTATTTTACGGGTCATCATCATTGCACTCCGAACATGTCCATAGGTGCTCAGATCCCCTCCTCGGCAATTCCATCAGTGTCCAGCGACTGACGACTCCAGTTCTATGTTGGTTGATAAGTCTTCTTACACGGTCACCAAGTTTCTCATTTCTGGCCGTGCCCATCTTAACTCCCATTTCCATCATCCGAATAAGTGACGTTGATCTGTGTTTGTCGAGGTCCTGTGCTCTTCCAACATCTCGAAGGGCATTGATGATGTCCGCCCGATCCATCGGTTGCCCGTCCTCAACGACAGCGCAGCTAGCCAACCTGTCCGCTCTCTCATTTCCCCGTACTCCCGCATGTCCAGGGACATAGACAAAGGTGACCTTACGTATTTTGGATTTCTGCAACGACTCTACCCATTGCATGCGTACAGAGCCTGCCTCCACTTTTTTATCATGCTCATCGAATCACTCAGTATATATGCGTGGTTGTAGTCTTGTGACTCTAACCATTTGAATGCCTTGGTCACTGCCATCACCTCCATTGTCATGCTACTCGTGGTCATGGCGTATGCACCACTGTCTTCCTTGGCTATTCTGCCTGTGAGCGTGCTGTAAATGCCCATGCACTTCTTTCGTGTCGTCTTACAGATCCGTCTGTATAGATGACTGCATCTTTATCATCGGTATTATCGCAGATGAGACCGTTGACCTTAGCATTAACCACGACCGGGTTCTGTTCCCTACTTTTCCTGTCGAGTGTGACAATACATGTGAAAGTTCCCTTGAATGACGTAGGCACCGGTATCCACTCCTCACCAACGCTGATATTGGTAAGACCACAGACCTGTTTGATGACATCTTCTGCTCGGCCCACCCATGATTTGCCTCTTTTTAGCCTGGTACCTTTCTCTGTGTTGAGCACGTGGTGCAATGGATGCTCTGTATCTGTACTAATCTTCAGGTATGCTCGTGCTCTCCAGATCTTGATTCTGTCATCCATGGTTGGAAAGTCAAGAAGATACCTCATTGCTACACAGGGAGTGTCCCTCGTACATACCAGGATAATGCGCATGGCTTCATTTTGTATTTTCTCCAGCCTATCAATTTGAGTCGTACTGACAGTAAGAATTGCCAGGGCATACTCGATTGGTGCGAGGACTAATCACTGGAACAGAAGAATAAGTAGCCTCTGCTCGATGATGGCAGCTGCCATGACCTTCAAGGCGGCTAATCCTTTGCGGGATTTTGTTATCACATGGTCGACGTGGTCCCGAAAACACAGGCTGCGATCAAACTTAACTCCGAGTTAAATCTGATGAGAGCAAAGGGAAGGCCCCTGCTTGCCCGCTACATTGAGCAGACGGACCAAAGAAATGAGGCTGTAAGAATGAGGATACGGGGATCTTTGTCAAATTTGTGTAAGGATGTAGGGCTGGAAGAAGATCTCACAATCACAACCGATACCATTCGCACGACACTTAAAAGGTCACACAACACTGCTCCTGGTCCAGATGGTGTTCGGTATGATGACAGGCGATTTAGCTGATGACGACTTGACAACACTGGCCAATGAGTTTAATGCCAGTATTCGGAGTGGCCAGATTAAGGAGGAGTGGCTACACAGCTACTTACTACCGCTACCGAAGCCAAACAAGGACCATTCTCAGATCAGTGCCTACAGAATCATCACAATGCAGAATACTGCGAGCAAGCTGCTGGAGAAAATAGTTGCCCGTGTCCTCACCTGTCGCCTTGAACAGAAACGCGTATTCCCATCCACACTCGGAGGTTATAGATATAACAAAGAGACATGGCTCAATGCGGCAGTATTTGCCTATGACGTCTTCGAAGGCTTCCACAGACGAGAGGAGACATGTGCTGCTGCTATAGATCTGGAGGATGCATACAACAGGGTACCATTTGAATATCTCATGCATATGCTTCTCAAACTGGTGGTGAACCCCTTCCTCATTAGATGGATCGCCGCGGCACTGTTTCAGAGGAAGGTGATACTCAGATGTGGAAGTTGGTCTTCCGAGCCAACATCCATTTGTCCAGGGCTGCTACGAGGCTCACCATTGTCACCAGTTCTATTTAACGTGTACACAATAACGATCACGGAACAACAGCTGGATGGGAGGGGAAGAACTATGACTTTTGCTGATGATATTCTGGTATATCGACAGGGAAGAGACAGACGGGGAATCGCCTCCACAATGCAAGACGAACTCGATCGCATTTCTTCCTGTTGTGGGGTTTCAGGTGCCTTGGTTAATCCTAATAAAGCATCAGTTTCATGGTTCTCCCTTAACAATCATATCGTTAATACGACCACACCGGTAGTACGAATGGGAGCTGATGAGGTGACCAGGGACAAGTTGATGACATACCTCGGAGTTAAGTTTGAACAACAAGCAAATATCTAGAGACACTATAGTATACTGACAACAACAAGCAATTATCTAGAGACACTATAGTATACTGACAACACGCTTCTTCTCCGCGACACTTAAAGGTATCAGCAGTTAGATAAAAGAAAGAAAGAAAGAAAGAAAGAATATATATATATATGTATATATCAGAACTCATGTATAATCAAAATAAAAATGCGACGAAGAGACAGTTGACATCGGTCACACTAAATCAGGACAAGTCAAACTAAATTAAGACAGAGAGCAATGTTGTTGGGTCAGCACTCACAAACTTCATCAATGTTCTCTCTCCATCCCCATCTTCAGAGATTCCTTGGTTTCTCTGCACAAGTCGAAGCGTGTCCACTTGTTCCACCTCGTTCACTATCCGCCTGTTTATTCTTCTTCCATTCATTGGTCCTGGCCAGGCCAGGGATGATTTTTAAGTCAGTTTAATTGAGCCCAATTATAGTAATGGCATGATGTGATAATGAAGTCAGTTTAATTGAGCCCAATTATAGTAATGGCATGATGTGATAATTAAGTTAGTTTAATTGAGCCCAATTATAGTAATGGCATGATGTGATAATTAAGTCAGTTTAATTGAGCCCAATTATAGTAATGGCATGATGTGATAATGAAGTCAGTTTAATTGAGCCCAATTATAGTAATGGCATGATGTGATAATGAAGTCAGTTTAATTGAGCCCAATTATAGTAACGGCATGATGTGATAATGAAGTCAGTTTAATTGAGCCCAATTATAGTAATGGCATGATGTGATAATTAAGTCAGTTTAATTGAGCCCAATTATAGTAATGGCATGATGTGATAATGAAGTCAGTTTAATTGAGCCCAATTATAGTAATGGCATGATGTGATAATTAAGTCAGTTTGATTGAGCCCAATTATAGTAATGGCATGATGTGATAATGAAGTCAGTTTAATTGAGCCCAATTATAGTAATAGCATGATGTGATAATGACGTCAGTTTAATTGAGCCCAATTATAGTAATGGCATGATATGATAATTAAGTCACAATAAACTGAGCCAGGCAGCAAAGTTTTCAATTCACATTAAATTTAGCTCGGTAAGCAAGGATTGATATCAAGTCACATTAAATTTAGCTCGGTAAGCAAGGATTGATATCAAGTCACATTAAATTTAGCTCGGTAAGCAAGGATTGATATCAAGTCACATTAAATTTAGCTCGGTAAGCAAGGATTGATATCAAGTCACATTAAATTTAGCTCGGTAAGCAAGGATTGATATCAAGTCACATTAAATTTAGCTCGGTAAGCAAGGATTGATATCAAGTCACACTAAATGTAGCCCAGTAAGCAAGGATTGATATCAAGTCTCACTAAATGTAGCCCAGTAAGCAAGGATTGATATCAAGTCTCACTAAATGTAGCCCAGTAAGCAAGGATTGATATAAAGTCTCACTAAATGTAGCCCAGTAAGCAAGGATTGATATCAAGTCTCACTAAATGTAGCCCAGTAAGCAAGGATTGATATCAAGTCACACTAAATGTTGCCCAGTAAGCAATGATTGATATCAAGTCACACTAAATGTAGCCCAGTAAGCAAGGATTGATATCAAGTCACACTAAATGTAGCCCAGTAAGCAAGGATTGATATCAAGTCTCACTAAATGTAGCCCAGTAAGCAAGGATTGATATCAAGTCACACTAAATGTAGCCCAGTAAGCAAGGATTGATATCAAGTCTCACTAAATGTAGCCCAGTAAGCAAGGATAGATATCAAGTCTCACTAAATGTAGCCCAGTAAGCAAGGATTGATATCAAGTCACACTAAATGTAGCCCAGTAAGCAAGGATTGATATCAAGTCACACTTACTTGAGACCAAAAATAAAAACAAGGGACTGATGTCCAGACAAAGGAAAATTGTGACAGAGAGCTAGTATTGATGTCATTACAGACTAAGATGAAACTGTGCGGAAAGATCTGGAAAAACAAACTGGCGTGGGCGAACACAGACAAAACTATGTCGTGAAATGAACAGACTGGAACAGAATTCATCTTCAGCTCAACAATTGACGACCGCATGATGATAGTTCATATTTCCCATCAGACCCTTTTCACGTGTATTCACTGCTGCTGACCCCCTCAAACATTATAAAATATAACAAAAACCTATATTATAAATAATACATGACACAAATCTTGTTGTTTCAAATCTATTCTGTAATCACGGAACTCGTGAACAAATAAAAGAGAATATGTTCCCTAAAACACAGCTCGTTTCCACTACATTAAATCACATGCTTTGATTGATCCCCCCCCCCCCTCGCTTTGTCTCTTCATGGGAAAACTGGCTACATTGAGAACACGTAGAAATGTATGCGTTGATAGCAAGACAAGAAAAGATTGAGAGATGTCTTTGAGAGAAGAAAAATGAAGAACCATTAAAACTAAGAAATGTTTGTTAAAACATGAGAAATGAGAATCGGTAAAATAAACAATAAGATTAATTAGTGTCACTTTAAAACTTGTAACAATATAAGAAAGAAGATGATGTTGTTACATATAAAATAAATGAGCACAAGAAAAAAAGGATTACAGATTGGTAATTAAAACAGGAATAAAAGAAACTGTTCAATTCTTCTTCTTCTCCGATCATGACGTCATTCAGACTAGATCTCCGGACTCTCTAATGCAGGCAGCTGTCTGTTTCTGTGATTCAGTTGCCCCGTAGAGTTTCACTTCCAGAGAGGTGGGTGTTGACCACATTGTCCTTATCGGGTCTGTGTACTCGGGGCAGTCATGTAGAACGTAAACACTTTTCGATTAAGGAATAAAATTATAAATACAAAATATAGCATAGGTGGTCACAACTTATTATCACAGATACTTTAGTTCATTTGCTCAGTGCCTTTCCAGAAATGTAAAATACACATACTTCTTTATTCATGTATTTTAAAATGTAAGCACACTTGTGTGCATGTCTGTATTTGTCACATCTCCTATCTTTGTGTGTGCATGTCTGTGTTAGTCACCTCTAGTGACTCGGGCAGATGGTGCTCGTAAACCTGGGAGGGCCTACCATCTAAGGGCAGAATCCCCCTACAGAAAAGATCATCTGCTGCCTTGCAGGAAGATTGGGGACAATCAAAGGCTAAGAAAGCTAACCTGAATAAAATTTTGGCTGAAATCGGATGCACTGGGCCACTGGCGCAGAACACAGTGCAACGATTTAACGGGTGTTCAATCAGAGTGGATCTGGCAGACTCTAATTGTGATGTTCTGTCTATGGGGGCGATCAACACACTTAACCTGACAGCTGACTTCACGTGAGAGTCTAGAATCCTACTCTGATTGAGTCCTGATTGCAGACAGAGAGATAGAGAGAGAGAGAGAGAGAGAGAGACCTCTGAGACGGCCGGAAGTGTTATTGAAAGTTTCAGAATACTTTGTGTTATTTTGTTGGCAATGTTAGAATCAAGAGAAATAAAACATGATACAACATCAAACACTTTGGAGCATCTCTCATAAACATAGTCATCTAATACAACAAGAGAAATAAGGAAATAAAAACATGTAAAACGAGAAATAATGCAAAATAAGACATATATGAAAGAATTACATCTCAGAGGAAACAATGAAAATAAAGACATTCATCAAAAATACCTCACTTTAAAAACTAACGAATATCATCATCATCACCACGTTGCACTTCCTGTGCAGACCGATGCGCTCAACACAGCCAGTCAGAAAGAATCTCTGTCTCTAGCCAGATCTCCCGCAGAACGTTGCTACCATCACAGTCTCTCTGAAAGAATCTCTGTCTCTAGCCAGATCTCCCGCAGAACGTTGCTACCATCACAGTCTCTCTGAAAGAATCTCTGTCTCTAGCCAGATCTCTCACACACCGTCACTCCCATCACAGTCTCTCTGAAAGAATCTCTGTCTCTAGCCAGATCTCTCACACACCGTCACTCCCATCACAGTCTCTCTGAAAGAATCTCTGTCTCTAGCCAGATCTCTCACACACCGTCACTCCCATCACAGTCTCTCTGAAAGAATCTCTGTCTCTAGCCAGATCTCTCACACACCGTCACTCCCATCACAGTCTCTCTGAAATAATCTCTGTCTCTAGCCAGATCTCTCACACACCGTCACTCCCATCACAGTCTCTCTGAAAGAATCTCTGTCTCTAGCCAAATCTCTCACACACCGTCACTCCCATCACAGCCTCTCTGAAAGAATCTCTGTCTCTAGCCATATCTCCCACGAATGTTGCCCTTACCACAGCCTCTCTGAAAGAATCTCTGTCTCGGTCTTTTTTTGCTATTAGTTCAAGGTTTCCTTGATGTCTTGAAACCACATTTTTCTTGGTCTGTCCCTGTCTCATCCTCCTGGAACTATGCCTTCCATTTTTGTTCTTTCCAGCCCACTGTGTCTTTTGACGTGGGCGCCATATTTTGAAAACAAATAACATTTTACAATCATATTTCAAAAGTTACACCCACAAAACAAAATAAAAATACCGGCAATGTTCCTAAAGTATAAATCTGGACAAGAAAAAGTAAATAAAACAGAAATCCTCGCAAGATGGATCAGAATTAAACATTTATATTTATAAACCTCTTATCAACATTGCTCTTTTCCAGAGTGGATACAAAAAAGCGAAGTAGCTCTGAGATCGCGATCAACTGTCGGATGTAAACAGCCCACGCTACAAGAAACACAGGACATGAACATTTGTTGACATGGCTTGAGATGTGTAAAGATGTTTCCATCAATGAAAGAAAAACTAAAATAATTAGAAACTAAAATAAAAGTTAAAATTAAAGATAATAAACACAGAAATGCACGAAAACAAGTATACACTTTTATTATTGCAAAACAAGAACAGAATATGACAGAAATGACAGCGATGAAGACAAGGATTGGGAACCGCAGAAATACATTTGACAAAATATGACAATGTTACTAAGGATTCAGTAAATAACGTGAACGATGTAAATCATAACTGGCAAGTGAAATATTGACCGGGTGTTGAAGACTGACTTGAATAATGACAAGACAGCTGGAGGACGAAATGAAATCGATTCAAAAATGAATAAACAAATTAAAAAGGTACAATTTCGTAGACAACATAGGATGAGACAAAAATAACAAGAAAAAACATCATAACTGATGTTGGGAATTCATTGATACCAATAAATTATTGGAAGAGATCAAACTTGAAATGTCAAGGAAATCAAGTTAAGACACTTGTTTTCCGTGCCATGGTACCAAGCTGTCTAGTATCTTCTCTCTTTGTCTTCCGTGATCTCTATTTCCCCGTGGTTTACCAGTTGTAAGCAAATATTCCAACTTTCCTCTTCCTATGATATCCCCGAATAATGTCAACTGTTTCTTTCTGATGTTTCTTATGAGTTCCCTTTTCTGTGTTGACCTCTTGGTAATTTCCTCGTTGGTCTTTTCAGCTGAAAAATCTTTCTTCTCAGAAATCCCATCTCTGTGGCCCTTAATCGTGTTTTCATTTGTTTGTCTGCTGTCCATGAAATACTAACAAGAACCATGTATTTCAACTCGTATATCGCTATAATGTCAACCCCATTCTTGTGACTTGACCGATCCATTTTTGACTTTCTTGGCATTCAATGCGATATCTCTTGAAATTTTCTTTTGCGCTTTTATAAAACTCTGTCGCTGTTATATCATTACATTTCATTGTCCTTCGAAAAGCTATCAACAACGGTCGTTAATAAAGACCTTTTCAATAGTAAAGACAACAGTGCGCGCGTAATATTATGCGAGTAGATTCAATTTATTTATTTTTTCGAGGTTATTTGTTTCCATTTATTTTCTTGTTCTCTTTGACATATCTGACTTCTTACATTCCATGTTTGAGGGTCGATAGAGAGTGAGAGTCTGCCTTAAGTTCAAACGTATTGATTTCCAATCATAAATATCAAGACTGTATTTTTTGTTCAGTAACTCATGCTTGCTGAGTAGGTGAAATCGCACGTCTAGCCTTATCGGAAACAAACTAAACACAATAGGTTCTTGGCTCAGACCACCATGAAAGCTTCTAGTCTAGTATAAGAAAAAATTATTTTAAAAAAGTTAAAAATAGTGATCTCTTTACCATAATCAACTGTAAATGTTTACTTTCACTCATTGTAAATAATGAGGAAATAAAATGTTTACTTTCACTCATTGTAAATAATGAGGAAATAAAATGTTTACTTTCACTCATTGTAAATAATGAGGAAATAAAATGTTTACTTTCACTCATTGTAAATAATGAGGAAATAAAATGTTTACTTTCACTCATTGTAAATAATGAGAAAGTGAAATGTTTACTTTCACTCATTGTAAATAATGAGGAAATAAAATGTTTACTTTCACTCATTGTAAATAATGAGAAAGTGAAATGTTTACTTTCACTCATTGTAAATAATGAGAAAGTGAAATGTTTACTTTCACTCATTGTAAATAATGAGGAAATAAAATGTTTACTTTCACTCATTGTAAATAATGAGAAAGTGAAATGTTTACTTTCACTCATTGTAAATAATGAGAAAGTGAAATGTTTGCTTTCACTCATTATAATAATGAAAACGTGAAATGTTTACTTTCACTCATTGTAAATAATGAGGAAATAAAATGTTTACTTTCACTCATTGTAAATAATGAGGAAATAAAATGTTTACTTTCACTCATTGTAAATAATGAGGAAATAAAATGTTTACTTTCACTCATTGTAAATAGTGAGAAAGTGAAATGTTTACTTTCACTCATTGTAAATAATGAGAAAGTGAAATGTTTACTTTCACTCATTGTAAATAATGAGAAAGTGAAATGTTTACTTTCACTCATTGTAAATAATGAGAAAGTGAAATGTTTGCTTTCACTCATTATAATAATGAGAACGTGAAATGTTTACTTTCACTCATTGTAAATAATGAGGAAATAAAATGTTTACTTTCACTCATTGTAAATAATGAGGAAATAAAATGTTTACTTTCACTCATTGTAAATAATGAGGAAATAAAATGTTTACTTTCACTCATTGTAAATAGTGAGAAAGTGAAATGTTTACTTTCACTCATTGTAAATAATGAGAAAGTGAAATGTTTGCTTTCACTCATTGTAAATAATGAGAAAGTGAAATGTTTGCTTTCACTCATTATAATAATGAGAACGTGAAATGTTTACTTTCACTCATTGTAAATAATGAGGAAATAAAATGTTTACCTTCACTCATTGTAAATAATGAGGAAATAAAATGTTTACTTTCACTCATTGTAAATAATGAGGAAATAAAATGTTTACTTTCACTCATTGTAAATAATGAGGAAATAAAATGTTTACTTTCACTCATTGTAAATAATGAGGAAATAAAATGTTTACCTTCACTCATTGTAAATAATGAGAAAGTGAAATGTTTGCTTTCACTCATTGTAAATAATGAGAAAGTGAAATGTTTGCTTTCACTCATTGTAAATAATGAGGAAATAAAATGTTTACTTTCACTCATTGTAAATAATGAGGAAATAAAATGTTTACTTTCATTCATTGTAAATAATGAGAAAGTGAAATGTTTACTTTCACTCATTGTAAATAGTGAGAAAGTGAAATGGTTACCCACAATTCATCATAAATTACCCTACATGTCAGGATTGTCTCTACTTAACACTGAAGACTGTTTTTCTCGCTTTCATTGTCGAAACACTACTGGATAACTATTTAACCATTTTTTTAAATGCAGCCTAGGCATACAATCATATGTATACAGTCTCCACATCGAAGGTTGGTTACCATGCAGCTCCATTTTACTCCATTTCTATATGGTGCAGAAACATGGGCATGAGACAAGAAAATAGCAAAAAAAATTGAAGCCTTTGAAATGTGGATTTATAGAAGAATTGGAATAATTGGATGGAAAGAAAAGAAAACAAATGATGAAGTCTCAAACGAACTAAAAATGTAAAGAGAACTACTAAACACAATTAAAACAAGGTAATTAAGATTTTTGGGCCATGTTAAAAGACACAGCAGCTTACCAAAAGTAATCTTGGAGGGGAAGATGCAAGGTAATAGAGGCAAAGACAAGCGAAGACTAACATGGACGAGTAACATCAAAAGATGTACAAGTCAGCCTATGACAATCTGCACCATCAAAGCAAGAGACAGAGCGGAATCGTGCTCCATGGTAGCCACCCTTCGGTGCGGAGACGGTACTCAATGATGATGATAATGATGACGATAATGATGATGATTATGAAATGTGTGCGCTATCGTAGGTTCTCATATTCATCTCTCGAACTTGTCAGCTCTTTGTAATCTTTGTCTGCCTCTGCTTCACGTACTTTGTAATCTAACACTAACGACATTGATGCTATGGGACAGCATTACCTTGTACACACATGACAAACACTACAAACAACACACTATGTTGCAAATAACAAACAAAACAAACAAACAAAACACACTATTAAGTGGTTTCAGTCTAAACTCGTCACAACTATAACGGACTTCAATATAGCTACAGTGTTCTTTACAACCGCTGTTCTTGTATTATCAAAGTGCAGGAACAGACAAAAACAGCGAACAAAATCAAGTTTCCGTTCGAAGCCAACAAATGAGAAAAACAAAACAAAATAAAATGATCAAGTCGATCCCCGTAGAATGATAAATTGAGATTTTTTTAAAATCAAATCAGCGAGCTCATTGATTTACGTGTTTGAGGGAAGGGGGGCCCGTCTATGGCTGCGTTGTTTATGGTCCCTTGTCATTTGATTTCGCGTGTACAATGTGGGAGCTTGTTTCCTCTGTGGCAAAGTCTCACAGGTCACAGCAATGGCGATCTGCTTGAAGCTCCGAGAGAAGTCAGCAAATAGGAAAACTGGGAGAATAATTGCAAGCAATTATCCCTAGACATTGTCAATCCATGCACACGTAATTTAATTTTGACTTATTCCAGTTCTCAAGTGTCCATAATTTGCTCATGTGTAAATATCAACTCTGCAGCTCAGAAGTTCTCAAACGCTGACTGACGAAGGCCCCCATAGTTCACTACAAATGTATGCCTCTGCGGCTAAAGATACAATTGTGCTAAAAGTGGTCACCGCTGCTAGAGCATCGTCATTGGCATTCACTGTTCTAAAGGCGGAGCTTTAGCGCTGGATCTCAAGTACGGTCGAACAATGCTATTTCCACATTATTTGTTCCAGGAGGCTATTCAAGTTGCAATATTTACGAATGTCCAATCAGTTTTTTTTTAAAAGGCACAAAATTGAATGACTCCGCTCAACGGACAGACAACGATTGTTTATCTACACTTCTATTAAAGAAGTTCTTGGTTCTTCACTTGTGCCATATGAAGGAATAAAATCATACAGACAACTATACAACAACAAAAGTGTGCAATTGTAATATTTGATCAGCACTGAAGAGAGTTAACTACGTCAGTGGAAGGTGAAGAGAAGATAGGATTGTTTGAAAGGGTGGATAACTCGCATAACAACTCTGGCAAGCCCATGATGATGATGACGATGACGCAATGATGACCATGATGATTTTGTATGTGGTTATATACTTTTGTGTTGTTGTTTGTTGCCCCAGATGAAGGCCTTCTCGACCGAAACATCGTTCTACATTTGATGTGTTTCTCACCTCCATAAAGCTGTTACCATTATTATCATCCTCCTTACCGCAGCTTCATGTATCTATACATCTTGATGCCTTCACCCCTTCTGGTAATCCCCACTAGCGTTTCTTTCATTTCTCAAGAATATTGGTCCTTCTTATGAGCATCGATGGCTATAGAAGAAGTATGGTCTTTCTCATGATCATTGGAGGCTATAGAAGATTGGTCCTTCTCATGATCATTGGAGGCTATAGGAGAAGCTTGGTTCTTCTCATGATCATTGGAGGCTAGTAGTGTTCCAGTATAATGATATATCATACCCAAATATTTCTGTGAACACTAATGTAGTCACCACACAAGCGTCAATGGCACACATTAAGATTGAGTTCTCACCGACCATTTCGCAGGCCGACAGTGCACTGACGGTGTGTGAGGTGCAAACGTTTACAGATACTTATTGTCTGGACGAGCATTCTTGGTCGTTTTGTGCAGTGTGTAGTGGGTGTTGCAAAGGCTGCAACGTCATCATCGGTACGTGTCACGGCAACTGTTCACATGGGATCTATGGACACGACTGCTCCGGGTCTTGTCTTAGTGTCTGTCCTTTATGTGAGGAAAATCCGGAAAGTGCCTACAATGTAAACATCCTGGCTACACCTGTAATGACACTTGTCCCGATGGTAATTTTGGGCTAGTGTAAAAAGAGACGTGTTCTGAGGGCTGTGACATCATATGTGATCCGGAAAGTATAGACTGTTCGTGCAAGGAAACGTACTACGGGTCAGACTGCACTCTCAAATGTCCGGACAACTGTTTCAATGACATCTGTGAACAGTCAACCGGGAACTGTACATGCAAGGGAACGTTCTACGGGTCAGACTGCACTCTCAAATCTCCGGACAACTGTTTGAACGAAACTTGTGAACAGTTAATCGGGGCCTGCGTCTCGTATGTCGATGATTCCCACGTTAAGAAGAACCTGCCGACTACAACAAACCCAAGCATATGGATACCTTAATGTGTTTCTGTGCTGGACATGGTTCATATCTTGATGCGTTTCTGTGCTAGCCATGGCTCATATCTTGATGCGTTTCTGTGCTAGCCATGGCTCATATCTTGATGCGTTTCTGTGCTAGCCATGGCTCATATCTTGATGCGTTTCTGTGCTAGCCATGGCTCATATCTTGATGCGTTTCTGTGCTAGCCATGGCTCATATCTTGATGCGTTTCTGTGCTAGCCATGGCTCATATCTTGATGCGTTTCTGTGCTAGCCATGGCTTATTTCTTAGCTTGTTTGTGTGTGTGTGTGTGCTGGCCACGGCTCATATCTTGGTGTTTGTCATGTTAGTCATATCTCATATCTTAGTGTGTTCGTGTAAATCATGTCTCATATCTTTATGTGTTATGTGTTTAGTCATATCTCATATCTTAGTGTGTATCTGTGTTAGTCATGTGTCATATCTTTGTGTGTGCATGTTTGGGTTAGTGCTATCTCATATCTTTGTGTGCATGTTTATGTTAGTCATATCTCATATCTTTGTGTGCATGTCTATGTTAGGCATGTGTCATATCTTTGTGTGTGCATGTCTATGTCAGTCATATCTCATATCTTTATGTGCATGTTTATGTTAGTCATGTGTCATATATCTTGATGTGTGTCAGTGTTAGTCATGCCTCGTATCGCTGTGTGCATGTCTGTGTTGGTCACATCTCCTATCTTTGTGTGTGCATGTCTGTGTTAGTCATCTCTAGTGACTCTGGCAGATGGTGCTCGTAAACCTGGAAGAGCCGACCATCTAAGGGCAGAATCCCCTACAGAAAAGATCATCCACTGCCTTGCAGGAATATTGAGGACAATCAAAGGCTAAGGAATGCAAATATGAATAAAATGCTGGCTGAAATCGGATGCACTGGGCCACTGGCGCAGAACACAGTGCAACGTTTTAACGGGTGTTCAATCAGAGTGGATCTGGCGGACTCTAATTGTGATGTTCTGTCTGTGGGGGCGATCAACACACTTAACCTGACAGCTGACTTCATGTGAGAGTTTGGAATCCTACTCTGATTGAGTCCTTATCTTGTTGTGGGTTGATAATGTCGAGAGTTGCAATTATCTTGTTGTGGGTTGATAATGTCGAGAGTTGCAATTATCTTGTTGTGGGTTGATAATGTCGAGAGTTGCAATTATCTTGTTGTGGGTTGATAATGTCGAGAGTTGCATTTATCTTGTTGTGGGTTGATAATGTCGAGAGTTGCAATTATCTTGTTGTGGGTTGATAATGTCGAGAGTTGCATTTATCTTGTTGTGGGTTGATAATGTCGAGAGTTGCAATTATCCTGTTGTGGGTTGATAATGTCAAGAGTTGCAATTATCTTCTTCTTGCTTGACAATGCCAGGAGTTGGAACTATCTTTTTGGAATTGACAATATCAAGAACAGCAGTTATCTTGTTGTGTCATGGTGTCAATCTCGAGAGTTACAATCATTTTGTTGTGCCTCGGTGACCGTGCTAAAGTTATCTATAATTACGAGTAAGTTGTGTCTGGAACAACGATTAGTTTTCACAGGCCTGTCCTCTCCAGAAAACAGCCAAACTCCAGTACCCCAGAGACAGAGTATAGATCTCTAGAAAGTGGCTTTACGTTGATGTCTCCACACGAAGTCGGCAAGCAACCAGTGGGTTCGAAACTTGAGGAGATCAGGACGGGCGGTCCAACTGTTAGGTTGACCTTTGACCTGGTGAGTTGCGACATAAAATTATTGCTACGATTTGCGCGATGTAAAATAGTTCCTTCAAATATTGTCCTAATTTAATATAATTATCATCATCATCAAGTACCAACCTTGCTGGCGTAGGTGATCATGTTACTTCGCAAATAATTATAATTACATCATACTCTCTATCTATCTGTCTCTCTGTCTCTCTCTCTCTCTCTCGCTCTCTCTCTCTCTCTCTCTGATATATCCTATTTATTTACATAAAAGTTATGAGTAAAGCAAGGCTTTGCTGTTAATTAACATTTCTTACAGTGTTTTTTTTAGGTTTTTTTTTCTATAAATAGAGGCACAGCGCAGTGATTCTTACAGGATTCACTAGATAGGACTGTGTCATATGACTGTTATAGGACTGTGTCATAGGACTGTGTCATAGGACTGTGTTATAGGACTGTGTCATAGGACTGTGTCATAGGACTCTGTTATAGGACTGTGTTATAGGACTGTGTTATAGGACTGTGTTATAGGACTGTGTCATAGGACTGTGTTATAGGACTGTGTCATAGGACTGTGTCATAGGACTGTGTTATAGGACTGTGTCATAGGACTGTGTCATATGACTGTGTTATAGGACTGTGTTATAGGACTGTGTTTTTGCATTAAAAAACAGATTTGTAATGACAGATAATTTTATAACACAATACGTCACGTGACTACCGTTCTGACGATGTAATAAGCAGTTTTGTAATCCCCCTTTCTCTTTGCAATCTGAGCTGATGCCATCATAAGTGCTATCTTGTAACGAGCTCCGTGCTTCACACCAGAGAACGAGCTGAGGAGATGTGCTCACCACTATGTTGTTTTCTGTTGTGCAATGAAATGATCTTTCGACCAAACTAAACTAATCTTTCATGAATTATGGGACGTGCTGACAGTTTAAAAACAAAAAGGACTGCCATTGAACTAAACAGTGCAACTGATTTTACTGTCACCAGAAACAAATTTATTGTGTGCTTTACTTGCTTTGTGCGAACCATTACAAGACAGCTCAGAGATGGTGTCTTCAAATTGTCGACACGACCCCCAAGGGAACCGTGGTCCCGTTACAGGGGAAGACTTCAAGAATAGTATAAATATGTTGTAGATAAATGGAAAGAAATAATGAATGAAAGAAAGCACAAATAAAATGGTTGATTGACTCTTGGGTGATTTAAACCTTGAGTAGAAGATGTGTCCTGGGAATCAGCGAATGCAAAATGTATTTAATGAGGTAAAGTAAACATTGAGAACCGCTGCCTTATTAATGAATCCTGATAATCAGTTGATTGGTTGGATCTTGTCACGTGTGTGATCAGGTGATCGGTATAAATCGTTTGTAAAAACCGCTGGTGCTAACCACCGTTTCTTGTCTGTGTCGTGGGTCAGCTTCCGTTGGTGGAAGCTCGATTTTTCTACCGGCTCTACCTTGGATTTGTAAACACAAGGTTAGAATGACCATTTCGATCGATGGCCCAAACACCCCTTTCCCTCTCCTCCTAAAACCCCACCCAACACGAGTGTTTTTTTTTATTTTTTAAATAATGTGGTGGGTAGAACGATCTTCTATGTCGACGTGTGTGTTGGGGTTAGCAGTAAAGAATCTTTGAAACGCCCAGAGATTGCCTCACTCCTGTTTGCAATTCTTAAAATAGCGTTTCTCGAGGCTTTTCGCTTAGACTAATGGCTGAACATACGAACCACTCATGCATTTATATTTACTCATTTCTGTACTCGCTAACGTCCTCGGTTTTTTGGTCACAGCCACTTTCCTTCACGTAAAATTGTTTTTCTCCCTGCTACTCGCGTCTTCATAGAAAGCCTGCAGTTATTGGTTGACTCTCTGAGGGCTCATCACAGGCTCTTGGTTATATATGTCTGTCCAACTTGTCATATGTGCTCAGACAGACACTTGGACAGACATACAGACAGGTAGATAGATATATAGACAGATGGATAGTCGGACGGACGGACTGACGGATGAATGGATGGATGGATTTATTGATAAATAAACAGACAAACAGACAGACAAATAGACAGACAGACGGACGGACAGACGGACGGACGGACAGACAGGAAGGATTAGATAGATAGATAGATAGATAGATAGATAGATAGATAGATAGATAGATAGATAGATAGATAGATAGATAGATAGATAGATAGATAGATAGATAGATAGATAGATAGATAGATAGATAGATAGATAGATAGATAGATAGATAGATAGATAGATAGATAGATAGATAGATAGATAGATAGATAGATAGATAGATAGAAAAACGGAGGGATGGATGAATCAATGAATGGATGGATGGATGGATGGATGGATGGATGGATGGATGGATGGATGGATGGATGGATGGATGGAAAGGTGGGTAAATATGTGGATGCATGGATGAATCGATGCATGGTAAATGAGAACTGCTGAGAGGCATTAGAGAGGTATAGATAGTAGAAGGGAGAGTCAATGTGAGAGACTGAGATCTTGTATAGCAGGGATCGGGATAGGGAATGGCAGATTGTGACAGATAATGAGCCGCAGACTAACAGTATCATCGTCATCATCGTGTGCCATACAGGTTGACGTAGGCGATCATATACTTACACAATTTTCTACAGTGCATCGTATCAATTCTGTTGTTGAATGTTTTCCATGCCATGACACCGAGCTATCTATTATCTTCTCTCTTTGTCGTCCGCGATCTCTACTTCCTTGTATTTTGCCAGTTGTAACCAAGTATTCCAACTTTCCTCTTCCCATGATGAGCCCGAAAATTGTTTCTTTCTGATGTCTTTTAGAAGCTCCCTTTTTGTGTTGGCCTCTTTGAGAATTTCCCCATTGGTCTTTTTAGCTGTCCAGGGAACTGTCAACATTCTTCGGAGAAACCCCATCACTGAGGCCTCTAACGGTCTTTTCAGTAGTTTGTCTCTCCATGATTCGCGTCCATAGGTAAGAACAGGCTTTAATTGTCTTTCTCACTTATATTGACATAGATTTGTTGCAGAAGACACTTTTCATTGTTCTGAAATGCTATTTTGGTCTGAGCTATTCTGCTTTTTATTTCTGTGGTGCATCTTCCATCTGATGTTATTATTGTGCCCAAGTATTTAACGCGTTGCACTTGTTTCAGATTTGTCCTGTTTATTTTTATGCTGCGTGATGGTCATAATTGTTTCTTTGATATGACCATTACTTCTGTTTTCTTACTATTCAGACTGTGAACTTTTTTGTTGCTTTCCTTTACTATTATGTCTATCATTTCTTGTAGTTCGTTCTCTGTCTCTGCTATTAAGACTGTGTCATCCGCATTGTTCCTCACTTTTTTCTGGTTTTATTTTGTCCCTTACACGTCTCATGATGATTCTTAATAATATTTTAGTCATATGGCTCATGAGACTAATAGTGCGATGGCCTTCACAATCAGTGGCGCCTGACTTCTTCGGTATGGCTACAAAGAGAGATTTTAGACCAACATTATAGTGTATTGAAAACGACGATAATAACAATACAAGACACGATAACAGCACGTTCACGACATTCCTCTCTAGTTGACTTGGTTATCATCATTATGAGGTGTAACAATAAAACAAGAGATATCTCTCAAATAAAATGGTAGAAATAGAATGTTGAAATGATAACGTGCAGCAACTCGTGGACAGACAGAAGGTAAAAGTAGCGAAGGTATCTTGTGACTGGCGAGCACATGCAAGCATTTACGGCTGTCTGACTTCACATCACGAGAGAGAGAGAGAGAGAGAGAGAGAGAGAGAAAGAGAGAGAAAGAGAGAGAGAGAGAGGGAGAGAGAGAGAAAGAGAGAGATTAAGAGACATTTAGATTGTGGAAGACAATGAAAGAAAGTAAACGTGGAAGAAAGAGAAAAATAAAGGTACAAATATCAACAGAATGAGAAAGTATGAGAGCCAGTGAGTTGTAATAAGGGAAGATGAGATGAGATTGCGTGAAGTAGAAGCTGAGAGAAGCTGTCTGTGAGAGAGATTGACAGATAAAGAGAGAGTGAAGAATATGAGGATGTGAGAAAAGAAACAACAGTTGTGACAATATAGCAATGAAGAAAGAAAGTAAAAGAAGACAAATAAGAACATTGGAGAAAAGTAAGAGTTCAGCAAAATGTGACTCTATCGGGCACGTGCATTAATAACGGCTGGTTCCGTTTCCGATTTGCTCGCGAGATTTATTAATACCCGAGGCGTAGATTTTACCAGCGAGGGCGACTGTTGGATTAGCTCTGTGAGCGGTCGGTGCGATGATGGTTTCACTTGGAGGGAAACGTGGCTGAATTTGTGTGGAATTTTTGGTAGGATTTGTGTGGGATGTGTGGCGGGATTGATATTATTAGTGGTAGGATTTATGTGTGGAGCAACGTGTGAGGAGATTTGCGTGATAGATTTGTTAAAGGATTTATTATTGATTTCTGGTTAGATTTATGAGAAATGTGTGAGGGTCTACTGGTAGGGCTGTGGCGGTTCTTGTAGTGTAGAGGTCAGAGTGTTCGCTCCACATTCAGAGAGTGCTAAGTTCAAACCACATTTGAGGCGATCAAGCAACATCCAGTTCTTCCTGATCTCAAGGTAGGTACGTTTCGTTGCCCTGTCCTGTCAGACATGGTTGATAACAGTTAGGGATTTGTTTTAGTTTCAACACGAAACAACATGAACCTCACGACGGACAGCAGACAACTAAAAGAGGTGAAGGAATTTCAATATCTAGGAAGTCTAGTGACAAACGACAATTCACAAACAGAAGAAATAGACTCAAGGTGCAACAAAGCTTGTCAAATGATTGTTCAACTATCATCACTGCTGTTCAACAAGGAAATAGTTCTAGAGGCAGAGCGGGCAATCTACAATACAATCTTTAGTCTCACATGGTGCTACCAATGTCAGACCTGGACTCAAGAACAATAAGAAAAATAACCACTACCGAGATGAAATGTGTTAGAATCATGACATGAAATAGCCCAAAAGATATGATCAGAAATGAAGAACTGAGAAAAAAGCTCTGAATAATTCACACCATATAATTAATAAATAAGTAACAGATACAATGGGTTGGTCACGTGATAAGGCAGAAAATTCAAAATACAACACAACGAACGCTCTTAATGAAGACATCAGACTCAAGGGTCGACCACAAACTAAATAGATTAATGGAATATTAGAAACACCAGGAAACTTAACAGCAGCAGAGGCAAACAGAAGAGCAAAAGATGGATTAATGGAATATTAGAAACACCAGGAAACTTAACAGCAGCAGAGGCCAACAGAAGAGCAAAAGATGGATTAATGGAATATTAGAAAACACCAGGAAACTTAACAGCAGCAGAGGCGAACAGAAGAGCAAAAGATGGATTAATGGAATATTAGAAACACCAGGAAACTTAACAGCAGCAGAGGCCAACAGAAGAGCAAAAGATGGATTAATGGAATATTAGAAACACCAGGAAACTTAACAGCAGCAGAGGCGAACAGAAGAGCAAAAGATGGATTAATGGAATATTAGAAACACCAGGAAACTTAACAGCAGCAGAGGCCAACAGAAGAGCAAAAGATGGATTGATGGAATATTAGAAACACCAGGAAACTTAACAGCAGCAGAGGCGAACAGAAGAGCAAAAGATGGATTGATGGAATATTAGAAACACCAGGAAACTTAACAGCAGCAGAGGCGAACAGAAGAGCAAAAGATGGATTAATGGAATATTAGAAACACCAGGAAACTTAACAGCAGCAGAGGCGAACAGAAGAGCAAAAGATGGATTAATGGAATATTAGAAACACTAGGAAACTTAACAGCAGCAGAGGCGAACAGAAGAGCAAAAGATGGATTAATGGAATATTAGAAACACCAGGAAACTTAACAGCAGCAGAGGTTATTACAATTATTGCCTGTACAATTATTGCCTGTACAATTATTGCCTGTACAATTATTGCCTGTACAATTATTGCCTGTACAATTATTGCCTGTACAATTATTGCCTGTACAATTATTGCCTGTACAATTATTGCCTGTACAATTATTGCCTGTACAATTATTCCCTGTACAATTATTGCCTGTACAATTATTGCCTGTACAATTATTGCCTGTACAATTATTGCCTGTACAATTATTGCCTGTACAATTATTGCCTGTACAATTATTGCCTGTACAATTATTCCCTGTACAATTATTGCCTGTACAATTATTGCCTGTACAATTATTGCCTGTACAATTATTGCCTGTACAATTATTGCCTGTACAATTATTCCCTGTACAATTATTGCCTGTACAATTATTGCCTGTACAATAATTAGACAACCTCTCTGAAACGATCTTGCGGGTCTGTGGTCAAGGTCAGTAGTTTGCGGTCTCTGTTTTTGATGAAAAAAGAATCTTAATGTTAATGGATGTTGTGAGACCATCGTGAAAGTTCTTCTTAAACATAGAGTGAGCGAGAGAAAGAGAGAGGAGGAGAGAGAGAGAGAGAGAGAAGATTAAGGAAAGGCGTGCTAGAAGCAATATAATTGTTCAAAAGAAAATGACCCCATATTGGTTTCGCATTTCCTTCTACACGCATTGTATACGACTGCCTGAGCCACATGATGGTAGTGAATATCTAGACCTGGACACTTGACTGGGAGATGCAGCTCTGAAGTACAGGACAAAATAGCTCAGGGGATTTGACAATAAAGAAACGTGTTATCTCAGCTACATTGACGGCAGTTTCCATCTAGTTCCTGGGGTCTGTCTGGGGGGATCTGCACGGCCGACGTCAGGAGGGAACAGTCATTTATAAGTTGTCGCTTAAATAGAAGGGAGCAGCTGGAATATGACAACTGAGAAAAATTGAGGGAGGAAGAGAAAGAGGGAAGCAAAGATAAACGTAGTTGGATAACTTATGAGAATAGTTTGGTAGAAAATTAACAATATCACAAATATATTCTAAACAAAATTGTACAGACCGACGGTTGTGGAAATACATGGAAGCAAACGCCAGCAGGCATACGTGATGATGACTATAGAATACTGAAGTTAAAATCTGAAGGGAAAATGTACATTGCCGAGCTATACGTCTCATTAATGTACATTGCCGAGCTATACGTCTCATTAATGTACATTGCCGAGCTATACGTCTCATTAATGTACATTGCCGAGCTATACGTCTCATTAATGTACATTGCCGAGCTATACGTCTCATTAATGTACATTGCCGAGCTATACGTCTCATTAATGTACATTGCCGAGCTATACGTCTCATTAATGTACATTGCCGAGCTATACGTCTCATTAATGGTCAGCAAATTGAACCAAAGGAAATTAAAACATTTCTTCGGATGGCGCAGAGAAATGTGTGAATTTTTTACTCAAATTCAATTCTAGGACCTTCATTATACACACACACACTCTCTCTCTCTCTCTTTCTCTCTCTTTCTCTCTCTCTGATCTGTACCTTGTTATTTGATGCACGTAGGATCGGTCATATATCATGTATTTACGAGTAACATCGACGTGGTGAGGCCAATTCATTTCGTGAACATTTATCTTTTTATTCTGTCAGCACGCCATTTGCCCACTGCTTTCACGGCAAATTGATTCTGATCTCCAAATGTGGCCTGTGCTGTCCTATCATATGTTCATGTATCTATTCAGGAATTGTTATTATTATTTTTTTTTAGTTTTCGTTTGCCAGGTTCCACCTCTGGCGAAGCCCCTAGAGACCAGGAACTGAATTGTGCGTGTTAATCCATTCTCCGTGGAAGCAGTGTGCACGCGGGGTCCCTCACCGTACAGTCAGATAACTCCGATTTCAGAGGTACTTATATTTTTTTTCCGTCGATGAGTAATTGACGTTTCAAGCCGAGCCTCGCTGCTGAGACCAGGGGTGGTTGCTGCAGAGAGAAATCATAAATATAAGTCCCAACTGGTGAAGCCAGGATTTGAACTCACAACCTCTCTGTTTTGAGACCGGCGTTTTGCCTCGAGACCAACCAGTCCGTCATTCAATAATTTCAAACACACACTACAATTTGCGAACAAGAGAGAGACAGACAGAGAGAGAAAGAGAAAGAGAGAGAGAGAGAGAGAGAGAGAGAGAGAGAGAGAGAGAGCTTAAACCGAGACAAAATAATGATTATGTACTCATCGTCGATAAATAATGACAATTTGAATTGTCTAATTCCATAGTTACAAAGATTTTGATTAAATCAAATATTTGCTGTTTGACGGAACCAGTGCGCTACTCACTCGGCCGTTGTTTGAACGCGCGCTTCACGAGAACGTTGTCCTAATATCGACACTCGACAGCGTGAGTTTAGAAGGGTCAGGGACTCGTGCATAATTTTATTAGAAAAAAAACAAATTGGAAGATATCACATCTGATTGTCTGGGTAGATGTCAGACAAGCAGCGGACTATACTTATCATGATACTATGTACAAATATACATAAACAACAGGATAGTCTAAATGGTTATCTTATGTTATATTATGATCATCGTCATCACAGCACTCAGGACACATCCATAGGTGCTCTGATCTACTCCTGCAAAAGTTCAGCACAAAGAGACTAATTATGCCAGTTCAATGTTGATGGATCAATCCTCTCATTCGTCCAGAATATTGCTCTGTTCTGGCAACATCGGCCGTCACTCCACACAGTCTAGATAGCCATGTTTTTGTACTTCTGTCAAAGTCCTTTGTTCTACCCATCTCTCGTAGATTGTTAATGATATCTACCCGATCCATTGACTGTCCAGCAGCTAATATTAAGAAATGGCCAGCCCGTCTGTTCCTACGTTGCCCTCAACACCAGCATGGCCCGGGACATACATAACAATGATTATCATTGGCTGAAAGTGTCGGAGTGATTTTGCTGGGTGCCCTAAATCAGACATAGCTGTTGCATGGTTGCACCGATTTGTATAAAACAAATTGGATTGTTGATATGTGTTGTTTATTGGTTGTTGATATGTGTTGTTTATTGGTTGTTGATATGTGTTGTTTATTGGTTGTTGATATGTGTTGTTTATTATTTGTAATCCTGGCTGCTACGTATTTTCTTATGTATCTCTATCACGTGTAATGTAGATGTGTTAATCATCAAGTACCGCAAGTACTTGGCGTAAGTCAACATCTCTTTTCACAACTTTATATCCCTACAGTTGTTTACCATTCCTGTTGTTGACTTTCAATACTTAAGTATGTCGTTGTATGTTGTTGTATGTCGTTGTATGTCGTTGTATGTTGTTGTCTTTTCTCGCTTATGATTTAGTTCTTGGACCTTTCTCATGACATTATTTTTAATTTACATTTTGTGTGAACTTCAGTGTTGTTTTTGGAAATGTTTCATCGCAAGTGCTTTAAATGTTACCACTTCACGCTGTAAAACACATACATCTGGTATATGTTATGCGTCATTGGAAAGTAAAATGATCATAGAAATCTAACATATTTGTAAATTCATCATCATCATCGTCAAGTACCGGTCCTGCTGGCGTAGGTGATCATGTCTCTCCACAACTTTCGACTGTTATTTATCATTTCTGTTATTGACCTTCTGCCAAGCCATTCTCTTAAGCTGTCTAGTATCTTTTCTCTTTGCTTCCCTCTATCTCTTCGTCCCTCAATTTTCCCAGTTGTTACAATATATTCCAGCTGTTCTCTTCTCATTACATGGCCAAAAAATGATGATTGCTTCTTCCTAATATTGGAAATTAGCTCTCTTTTTGCTTTGGCCTCTTTCAGAACGTTTCAATTACTCTTCTTAGCTGTCCATGGTATTCTCAACATTCTTCTGTAAATTAACATATTATTATGTGTAGGAAACAAACACATCGTCAATGATAGTGGAAACGTTCCGTGTTAAATCATTGAACTGACCTAGTAACACTGTTTCTCACAGGGTCTTGCCCACATTCCTTTAGTCCTTCAAGAGACAATTTACTTGAGACATTTGTATTATCAAAGCTACATTTCTGCTTATTTTGTCAATGACTTCAGGACCACTGCAAGTTTGATACATTGACGAGAAATCACAATTCCTTTATTTACAAGTCTCGTTTTTGTACAGCTGGCCTGATCATCATTTCTAGACTGCAGAGAATACATGTTCTATTCCCTTAATTAGTTCTGACCATCACCGCCACTTGATGTTTTAAAGGCCCTAACAGTTCGATTCCCTTAATTGGTTCTGACCATCACTATCACTTGATGTTTCAGAGACTCCGATAGTTCGATTCCCTTAATTAGTTCTGACCATCACTATCACTTGATGTTTCAGAGACTCCGATAGTTCGATTCCCTTAATTAGTTCTGACCATCACTATCACTTGATGTTTCAGAGACTCCGATAGTTCGATTCCCTTAATTAGTTCTGACCATCACTATCACTTGATGTTTCAGAGACTCCGATAGTTCGATTCCCTTAATTAGTTCTGACCATCACCGCCACTTGATGTTTTAAAGGCCCTAACAGTTCGATTCACGTAGTTAGTTGAGCCATCACTATCACTTGATGTTTCAGAGACTCCGATAGTTCTTGACTGGCTCCCCTGCCAGTTCTGTGTTTTTAACTGCTGGACTTACCAATTGAATATAAAAATAGCTAATCACTGAATCTCCCATGTATTTTCATTATATCTCTCCTCGACGCTGAATGGCAAATAATGAAAGAACGGAGTCTCCCAGAGCCAACTTTCCCAAAGAATTCGAGCTTTTTGTGCGCACATTAACTTTTGCAGAGCTCTTGAAGAAGGGGCAGTGGGCGTGGTCGCTATTTGTGAGAAACAAACAACACACTTGAGGGGGACACAAATAATAAAGAACGTCTTTAAATGCAGACCAAGGTTATACCATGGCCACAATAACAACATGAGATGGAAGAACAAGACACTTGGGAGTGGACACAAATAATAAAGAACGTCTTTAAATGCAGACCAAGGTTATACCATGGCCACAATAACAACATGAGATGGAAGATACACAACAGAAATACAAAGCTCAGGTCAAAATAACATTTCAGAAGCAGAAAAATGCCTTCTGTAGAAGTCTATGTCGATAGAAGTGGGAAAGAGAACTCATCGATATACAGCCAATTCTGACACGTGGAAGCAAATCATGGACAGTAGAGAAACATTTTTTTGTGTTCATCATCTTTCAGATCTGGCGAAGCTCCTAGAGACTAGGAACTGAATGTTGCGAGTTGATCCGTTCATCCCTCGCAGCAGCCGTGTGCCGGTCCCTCGCTGTGCATGCAGATACCTCCAACTTGGGAGGTACTCATATTTTTTCCGTCCATAAGTAATTGACTTGTCAAGCCGGTCCTCGCTGCTGAGACCAGGAATGGTTGCCGCAGAGAGAAACCACAAATAAAAATTCTAACTAGTGCAGCCGGGATTTGAACTCACAACCTCTCTGTCTCGAGACCGACGTCTTGCAGCCAACCAGTCTTCGAGACAAACAAATGAAAAGACGATTAGATGCCACATAAATTTCTCAAAGGAATGTTGAGAGTTCTTTAGAAAGCTATAAAGATTAACGAAGACATTCTCAAATAGGCCAACACAAAAAAGGATTTCATAAAAAAAAAACATTTTCAAAAAACCAATCGGTATTTTTCGAGCGCACCATGAGAAGAGGAAGGCTAGAACACTTGGTAACAACTGGCAAAATACAGGGAAAGAGAGACCGTGGACGACAAAGAGATAAGGTACTAGATAGGTTAGTGCCATTGTATGAAAAACATTGAACAACAGAAATGATACAATGTACTGTGGATAGCGAATTGTGAAAGGATATGATCGCCATCGCCAACCGGCACGGCACATGATGATATCAATAAAACTTGTTAATGATACGTATTCTAGGTTTAGCAGTTTAGTAACGATTAACATAAAAGCTCGAATCGTGTGTCCATGAAACAAAACTCCAGCAGTGTCTATCAGAGCTCATATATCGGTAAATAACCAGGAAGTGTTTCAATGCTAGTGTTTCATGTAATATTACCACACACTACATGATTTATTCACTTACATTCACTTGTATTTTGTATTCACTTACATTTGTGCTTTCCCCCGCTCTCTCTTATCAGTAGAACAATCAGGTCAGAGAGACAACATAAGATTCGTCCAATATGATTGACACATCATGAAGCCACCAGAAAGTGATTGTTCTGAACTTCCATTGTGCGATGGACCGCCATCAGATGACGTCATTAACGAAGAAGAAAGGCGTGATGATGTAGCAGTGCTAACCAGCGAGAATGGGCTGTCAGGAAGTCGTTCTATGCATGGTAAGTCTCGACGACAGCTCGTGTCACGGGGGAACCTTCACGAGTCATTCGTGATGTTGAGGTTCTCCATCGCCTCTACCTTCATCATGGTCTTGAAGTCTGTAGCCGGTTCAATATACCGAGAACATTATTCACAGAGCTGTTATCATTTCCTGGGTGCAGAGCTAATATCATTTACTTGATGTGAAGAGCTAATATATTTTACTGATTAAAGAGCTATCATCATTTACTGTGTACAGAACTAATATCGTTTCCTGTGTACAGAGCTAATATAATTTACTGGACACATAGCTAACATCATTTACTGTGTACAGAGCTAATATAATTTACTGTGTACAGAGCTAATATAATTTCCTGGGTACATAGTTAACATCATTTCCTGCATACAAAGGTAATATAATTTTCTGGTTACAGAGCTAATATAATTTACTGGGTACAGAGCTATCATAATTTTCTGTGTACAGAGCTAACATCATTTCCTGTTTACAGAGCTAATATAATTTACTAGGTGCAGAGCTAACATAATTTTCTGTGTACAGAACTAGCATTATTTCCTATGTACAGGGCTAACATCATTTACTGGGTACAGAGCTAACATAATTTCCTATGTACAGAGCTGATATAATTTACTGGGTACAGAGCTAACATCATTTTTGGTGTACAGAGCTAAAATAATTTCCTATGTACAGAGCTAATATAATTTCTTGTGCACAGAGCTAATAAAATGTATTGTGTACATAGCTAATATAATCTATTGGGTATAGAGCTAATATAATTTACTGGTTATAGAGCTAACATAATTTCCTGGGCACAAAGCTAACAGCCTCTTCTGGGTACAGAGCTAACTTTATTTCATTGGTACAGAGCTAACATCATTTCCTGGTTACAGAGCTAACACCATTTTCTGGCCTCAGAGCTGTCCACGTTCTTTACAATACCCTGAGCATGTTTGTCACAAACTTCTGTCATCTTGGCCCGGTGCCACCACTACATCTAAGTCAGGACTATGTGCCATGACTATGTGCCATAACTATGTCTCTCTCCTGTGCCCTGCATGCAGTGGCATGATTGATTGGTGGCTATGTTTACCCATATTCTCATTTCAATAAAGATAGGATTTGCTCGTATTTCCTTTTTTCCCCTCACATCCGCTTATGAACATAACATTTTTGGGGGGATTTGTTTACACTGAAAAGATTGTTTCCCTTTTTATTTATTTAATTTCATTTCTTTTAAAATACAAGTTTAATATTTATGGCAAATAAAAATCGAAAATATTAGATTGGGCCTTCCATAGGCGCAATTGAAATGAGAAAAATAACTGCAATCACATCATGTGAACATGTAATGTCTAACGTTTGCTACCACCTTTACCCGTCTTTCAATGTGTGTCTGGCAAAACAGAAAACTGACAATTAAAATAAAAGCCGTAGTGTACAATGCCTGCATGATTAGTATCCTCCTGTATGGCAGCGAATCTTGGACAACCTATGTAAAGCAGGAGAGAAGGTTAAATGCATTCCAAATGCGATGTCTACGCCGTATTCTTGATATCACCTGGAAGGATAAAGTGACAAACGTGGAGGTCATGACTTGCACAGGCCTCCCGAATATCTACACGCTGCTCAAACAACGTAGGTTACGCTGGCTGGGCCATGTACACCGTATGAAAGATGGCCGCGTACTGAAAGATATACTCTACGGACAACCGGCAGATGGTAAAAGAACTAGGGGGCGCCCAAAACTTCGATTTGTAGATGTGTGTAAACGCGACATGAAGACTTTGAACATAAACCCAACAGCATGGGAAGACATAGTTGCAGACCGCAATCTCTGGAAACACACTCTAAAGGTTCACCTCAAACAAGAAGCAGACAGATTCATAGAGAAAAAGAATACACGGTGAAAGAAAAGAGAAAAAAAAACATTTCTAGGGGCGCTGAAAAATCCATAGTCAACTATGACAGAGGGAGGCTACTAAGTAATGTCTAACGTTGCTAAATTAGCACAAGTACTATCCTCCGTTAAGGACAAGAGATTGGATTCGATCCTAGTCGACGGCTTCCGGGTTCACCCAGCCTTAAATGGGTACCATATTTTTTCTGAGAAAGTAAAGCAGCACGTGCGTAATACCGACCACATTACCCCAACAATCATGTCCTGAAGGTCTGTACAAATGATGGTCACTAACACCATATCCGTCACTTGGCGTGACGGGGGTACTTTACTTGTACTGTTGTCCAAACTATAAAGTACTTTCACTGCGTGGAGAGGTCCTTGTGCATAGTCAGGAAAGTGGCTGAAGTACTAAAGTACACACATCGAGGTCTGTCAGGGTTGTTCCACAACCAACTATAGATTAACTAAGACATGTGGACAGAAAATAGAACTGGAACCGCACCATCTAGCGTGACGTGTTCAAATATAGGAGATACAGACGGCTGGCTTCATTCTACCCGCAATCACCCCTGCTCGAAAAAGCTGAAATAGTCACTCTAGTTGGTCCTTTTCTAGTACTTCCCTCTCAGCCAGCTGGCCTAAGTAAACCTATAGTTGTCTGTATCTGTTCGTTAAACAAAAACAAGAAGAATTAGTTTGTTAATTAATACTCCATTAATAACCTTGACATTTGTCTCCAAGGTAAGAGGTCACAATACCTACTTCCGGCCCGCATTCCTAAGTTAAAGCTGAACTGCCGGTGGAGACAAGGGGCCGTTCTGGGCCTGGGAGTCTTCTTGACTATCCTTGCCTTGACCTTGGTCGTTGTTGGAGCTGTCCGTTCGAGAGAGCACACGTCCTTGAAGCTGTTGCACGTAAGTTCATCTCTCGTTGATCTCTACAATAGAAGTTATTTTAGCTGTTGCACGTAAGTTCATCTCTCGTTGATCTCTACAATAGAAGTTATTTTAGCTGTTGCACGTAAGTTCATCTCTCGTTGATCTCTACAATAGAAGTTATTTTAGCTGTTGAATGTAGGTTCATCTCTCGTTGATATCTACAATAGAAGTTATTTTAGCTGTTGAATGTAGGTTCATCTCTCGTTGATATCTACAATAGAAGTTATTTTAGCTGTTGAATGTAGGTTCATCTCTCGTTGATATCTACAATAGAAGTTATTTTAGCTGTTAAATGTAGGTTCATCTCTTGTGATATCTACAATAGAAGTTATTTTAGCTGTTGAATGTAGGTTCATCTCTCGTTGATATCTACAATAGAAGTTATTTTAGCTGTTGAATGTAGGTTCATCTCTCGTTGATCTCTACAATAGAAGTTATTTTAGCTGTTGCACGTAAGTTCATCTCTCGTTGATCTCTACAATAGAAGTTATTTTAGCTGTTGCACGTAAGTTCATCTCTCGTTGATCTCTACAATAGAAGTTATTTTAGCTGTTGAATGTAGGTTCATCTCTCGTTGATATCTACAATAGAAGTTATTTTAGCTGTTGAATGTAGGTTCATCTCTCGTTGATATCTACAATAGAAGTTATTTTAGCTGTTGAATGTAGGTTCATCTCTCGTTGATATCTACAATAGAAGTTATTTTAGCTGTTAAATGTAGGTTCATCTCTTGTGATATCTACAATAGAAGTTATTTTAGCTGTTGAATGTAGGTTCATCTCTCGTTGATATCTACAATAGAAGTTATTTTAGCTGTTGAATGTAGGTTCATCTCTCGTTGATATCTACAATAGAAGTTATTTTAGCTGTTGCACGTAAGTTCATCTCTCGTTGATCTCTACAATAGAAGTTATTTTAGCTGTTGCACGTAAGTTCATCTCTCGTTGATCTCTACAATAGAAGTTATTTTAGCTGTTGAATGTAGGTTCATCTCTCGTTGATATCTACAATAGAAGTTATTTTAGCTGTTGAATGTAGGTTCATCTCTCGTTGATATCTACAATAGAAGTTATTTTAGCTGTTGAATGTAGGTTCATCTCTCGTTGATATCTACAATAGAAGTTATTTTAGCTGTTGCACGTAAGTTCATCTCTCGTTGATATCTACAATAGAAGTTATTTTAGCTGTTGAATGTAGGTTCATCTCTCGTTGATATCTACAATAGAAGTTATTTTAGCTGTTGAATGTAGGTTCATCTCTCGTTGATATCTACAATAGAAGTTATTTTAGCTGTTTTAATGTACGTTCATCTCTCGTTAATATCTACAATAGAAGTTATTTTAGCTGTTGAATGTAGGTTCATCTCTCGTTGATATCTACAATAGAAGTTATTTTAGCTGTTGAATGTAGGTTCATCTCTCGTTGATATCTACAATAGAAGTTATTTTAGCTGTTGAATGTAGGTTCATCTCTTGTGATATCTACAATAGAAGTTATTTTAGCTGTTGAATGTAGGTTCATCTCTCGTTGATATCTACAATAGAAGTTATTTTAGCTGTTTTAATGTACGTTCATCTCTCGTTAATATCTACAATAGAAGTTATTTTAGCTGTTGAATGTAGGTTCATCTCTCGTTGATATCTACAATAGAAGTTATTTTAGCTGTTGAATGTAGGTTCATCTCTCGTTGATATCTACAATAGAAGTTATTTTAGCTGTTGAATGTACGTTCATCTCTTGTGATATCTACAATAGAAGTTATTTTAGCTGTTGAATGTAGGTTCATCTCTTGTGATATCTACAATAGAAGTTATTTTAGCTGTTGAATGTAGGTTCATCTCTTGTGATATCTACAATAGAAGTTATTTTAGCTGTTGAATGTACGTTCATCTCTTGTGATATCTACAATAGAAGTTATTTTAGCCGTTGAATGTACGTTCATCTCTTGTGATATCTACAATAGAAGTTATTTTAGCTGTTGAATGTAGGTTCATCTCTTGTGATCTCTATGATATAAACAATTGAAACTGCACAAGCCTATTTAACGTGAGGTGGAAATATCAGTTATGAATGATAGCAAGCGATGAAAAGTGTTGTAAATTGGTAACTTAAGTGGATAATGTGTACTGTTAAAAGTGGATAGTTAAGAAGTGGAAACCTTTCTGATTAGACATTAGAAAGAGTTAGCCACTCGCTCAGGAAGACGGGCTACCTGGATTTAAAATAAATCATAAATAGACGAACGTATGACAGGTGTAGCAAAACTGGTAGTGGATAGACAGACATGCTATAGCTGGTAGGGGACAGACAAACTCATGACAGGTCTAACTAACCGGTAGGGAAAATATTAACGCATGACAAGTCTAACTAACCGGTAGGGAAAAGATTAACACATGACAAGTCTAACTAACCGGTAGGGAAAAGATTAACGCATGACAAGTCTAACTAACCGGTAGGGAAAAGATTAACACATGACAAGTCTAACTAACCGGTAGGGAAAAGATTAACGCATGACAGGTCTAACTAACCAGTAGGGAAAAGATTAACACATGACAGGTCTAACTAACCAGTAGGGAAAAGATTAACACATGACAGGTCTAACTAACCAGTAGGGAAACGATAAACACATGACAAGTCTAAGTAACCAGTAGGGAAAAGATAAATACATGACAAGTCTAACTAACCAGTATGGAAAAGATAAATACATGACACGTCTAACTAACCAGTATGGAAAAGATAAATACATGACAAGTCTAACTAACCAGTATGGAAAAGATAAATACATGACAAGTCTAACTAACCAGTATGGAAAAGATAAATACATGACAAGTCTAACTAACCAGTATGGAAAAGATAAATACATGACACGTCTAACTAACCAGTAGGGAAAAGATAAACACATGACAGGTCTAATTAACCGGTAGGGAACATTTTACGAGTGTACTGCAAAGTAGAACGAAACATATAAACAAGAACTAATTATACTGCCATAGTAAACAGAACATCACAATAAACATGTACATATCTGTTATCATATTGCTTGTGACGTCATGTGTTAAAGGTAGAAAAAATATGTGTAGCTTTATTGAGCATCGTAGCCTGAGTTGCTGCCATCATGTACTCACTTAGGGCTTCCCATCCAAGCACATTTAACTGGGCCTCCTGTTGCCTCGTGGCTTGATATTATCGTACTCTGTGCTCGTGCAACTACAGGCTGGTACCTCAAACTCAGGCCAAATATCTAAACAATTCAATTCTTTTATTTCCGATATTATTATTTCCTTGCATTGTCGCTACGGTTTGTTCCCTGTATTTTTGCTTCATTGTTTCCCACATTTTGTATAAATCACTTTCTATTAACCTCTTTTTGCTGACTATATTTTTGCTGATCGTGCTTTTCAGTGACTGCCCACCTGTCTGGTTTTGGTAACTTTAATGTCGGTACAAACAGTGCATCTTCCAGTTTTATTTTCACAGCAAACACGTTGATTATTCAGGATGTGCCACATTTGGTAGTTTAATTTTTTGGCTATCTGAATTCCGTTTTCAATCTCTTTATCTAATTAGCATTTTTTTCAGTAAAAACACTATCTAGCGATAAGAACTGTTTGATATGTTTTCATTTATTTCATTGTTTGTAGCATACTTTTATTGTGGAATTGTATTTCTCAATATTTCTGCCATTGTGTTGTCTATCTCCATACTATAAGTGTGTACACAAGGTGCTGTCAAACGTGTTGCTTGTTTCTATAACCTAACTATTCATATTTTATGAGAAAATGTGTTTCTGTGACTTCAATGTAAACATCGGCAACGGTTGAGAACTCTGTTGCCTAGCAACGAAAACATACAGACATAGATGACAGCGTTTTGGTCACTAATTCTTGAGGTGGTGTGATGTGGAAATAGAGAAGGAAGTCCTAATCTGCTGACAGATCACATACAAGAAATAGATGCTGTTTTGTGTATTCTCTAGTGTCTCATTCGTGATTTATTCTTGTATGTATATTTAGGTAAGTCCTGACATATAATGCAATAGCCAGTTGATGAAGAGGTAGTAACCCTTAGCCTGTTAGAGTCTTGAAGCGAACATTGAACGCTAAATTACAATTTACGTTCAAGCGACTGTGCTTCTCTGACGCCGGGCATAGACAAGCCGACAATCTAAAGCGATTTCATCAACAAAATAATCAAACATAAAATCTAAGCGCTAAAATAATCAGACATAAAATCCAAGCGCTAAAATAATCAAACATAAAATCCAAGCGCTAAAATAATCCTAATACTGCTAATCAGCAGTAATATTGTCCATACTGACTGTGTTGTTCCTAGCTTGCGTCAGCTGACCAGCAGTAATATGCCCCTACTGGCCGAGTTACTCCGAGTTTGCGTCAGCTGACCAGCAGTAACATGCCCCTACTAGCCGAGTTTTTCCTAGCTTGCGTCAGCTGACCAGCAGTAATATGCCCCTGCTGGCCGAGTTGTTCCGCGCTTGCGTCAGATGACCAGCAGTAATGTGCCCCTACTGGCCGAGTTATTCCGGGCTTGTGTCAGCTGACCCGCAGTAACATGCCCCTACTGGCCGAGTTATTCCGAGCTTGCGTCAATCTGACCACCAGTAACATGCTCCTTCTGGCCGAGTTATTCCGGGCTTGTGTCAGCTGACCCGCAGTAACATGCCCCTACTGGCCGAGTTATTCCGAGCTTGCGTCAATCTGACCACCAGTAACTTACCCCTACTGGCCGTGCTGTTCCGAGCTTAAGCTACAATCTCACACGCTCTGGATGGCTTGTCTTTGTAACCAGTGAAGGACGATCCACATCTGTTGATGGGATCCGCTAGACTCACAGAGCTTTGGTAGAACAAGTTTCCGACGGACAAACAATGAGAGCATTGTAAAATGGAGTAACATTTGTCCCTGGATCGCGTGGCTGTGAAACATTAATGCTGATGAAACACATACAATTCAGATCTGTGTTTAGCCTTTGTTTTCATATGTCTTTGTTTATTTTAGAATAGCATTTTTCTATCGTGTTGATTTTTGTCTTTTACCCCTTAAAGGACGGAGCGATGTTGTTTGTCTCGTTTTTCGACTATATAGTTAATTTACTGGTTGCAATTTTTTATTTGTTTATTTTACATGTTCGTATGCTCATGGCCCCACACACTATCTAATGTTTGATATGTCTGCTTATCTCCATTGAAACACATTGGGGGTGTCATCCAGTAGCTGTTGATGTTTTCGTAACATGCAAATATAAGAAATAACAGCAACTAAAATAACAATTATTACGACCTGAGGGGAGCACTTTCTACGCGTGGAGAAAGTGATCATGTGCAAAAACGCATCATGGGCAGCTAAATGCCATATAAGTCAACACATCATGGGCAACTAAATGCCATATAAGTCAACACATCATGGGCAACTAAATGCCATATAAGTCAACACATCATGGGCAACTAAATGCCATATAAGTCAACGCATCATGGGCAACTAAATGCCATATAAGTCAACGCATCATGGGCAACTAAATGCCATATAAGTCAACACATCATGGGCAGCTAAATGCCATATAAGTCAACACATCATGGGCAACTAAATGCCATATAAGTCAACACATCATGGGCAACTAAATGCCATATACGTCAACACATCATGGGCAACTAAATGACATATAAGTCAACGCATCATGGGCAACTAAATGACATATAAGTCAACACATCACGGGCAACTAAATGCCATATAAGTCAACACATCATGGGCAACTAAATGCCATATAAGTCAACACATCATGGGCAACTAAATGCCATATACGTCAACATATCATGGGCAACTAAATGCCATATAGTCAACGCATCATTGGCAACTAAATGCCATATAAGTCAACACATCATGGGCAACTAAATGCCATATAAGTCAACACATCATGGGCAACTAAATGCCATATACGTAAATCAACTCAATATTTTTTTATATCCAGCGGTAATATCTAGAGAAGTGCATACTGCGAGAAGTACATGCTGCGGTAATAGCAAAACAGTGCATTTACATTATGTTTTTTTGCATAACAAAATCTCTCTATTTATTTCTTTTATTTCACTCTCTACTTTGGTCTACCCTACTTCCCTAGTTTCATGCTGTTGTTTTGTCTTAGTTAGTCTCTTTACTCAACACAAAATGCCAACACAAACAAATAAAGAACAAGTAAATTTGTATTTCTCTAAATCATTGTCTCGTTCTTTCCTTGAAGGATGTCTTTCACTATGAGCAATGCTGGAGCCCTGCAGCAGTAACTACAAACCGCTTTAAACAATCCTGTGAATGTGTCTAGACGGCGATAATCTCTGTATGTTGGAAGAGGGGAGGGAAAGGTGGGTTCAACTATTCAAAGAAATTCAAATTGCAAGAGGAGAAGGGTGTGGGGGGAGGGGGATATAGGGTGCTGTATGGGTATAGGACATACACGTACAAAGTGATGACGATGTGTCCTACCAGAACACACAAATAAATGGTTGAATTTTGAACTTTGTTGATGACCACGTACTGGTTGTTCAACGATCTTGCGCGTAGATCTAGCTGTTCAACAATCATGTAATAGATCTAGCTGTTCAACAATCATGTACGTAGATCTAGCTGTTCAACAATCATGTACGTAGATCTAGCTGTTCAACAATCATGTACGTAGATCTAGCTGTTCAACAATCATGTACGTAGATCTAGCTGTTCAACAATCATGTACGTAGATCTAGCTGTTCAACAATCATGTGCGTAGATCTAGCTGTTCAACAATCATGTACGTAGATCTAGCTGTTCAACAATCATGTACGTAGATCCAGCTGTTCAACAATCATGTACGTAGATCTAGCTGTTCAACAATCATGTACGTAGATCTAGATGTTTAACAATCATGTACGTAGATCTAGCTGTTCAACAATCATGTACGCAGATCTAGCTGTTCAACAATCATGTACGTAGGTCTAGCTGTTCAACAATCATGTACGCAGATCTAGCTGTTCAACAATCATGTACGTAGATCTAGCTGTTCAACAATCATGTACGTAGGTCCAGCTGTTCAACAATCATGTACGTAGATCTAGCTGTTCAACAATCATGTACGTAGGTCCAGCTGTTCAACAATCATGTACGTAGATCTAGCTGTTCAACAATCATGTACGTAGATCTAGGTGTTTAACAATCATGTACGTAGATCCAGCTGTTCAACAATCATGTACGCAGATCTAGCTGTTCAACAATCATGTACGTAGGTCTAGCTGTTCAACAATCATGTACGCAGATCTAGCTGTTCAACAATCATGTACGTAGATCTAGCTGTTCAACAATCATGTACATAGATCCACCTGTTCAACAATCATGCACATAGATCCACCTGTTCAACAATTGTGCACATAGATCCACCTGTTCAACAATCATGTACATAGATCCACCTGTTCAAAAATCATGCACATAGATCCACCTGTTCAACAATTGTGCACATAGATCCATCTGTTAAACAATTGTGCACATAGATCCACCTGTTCAACAATTGTGCACATAGATCCACTTGGTCAACAATTATGCACGTAGATACAGCTGTTCAACAATCATGCACATAGATCCAGCTGTTCAAAATCATGTACGTAGATCCACCAGTTCAACAATCATGGTCGAATATTCAGCTGTTCTAGTCACAGTTAAGAACGTCATTTATTGAGTTATCTGGATGAGGAAAAGACTATAATGAAATCACAACAAGTGCATGCTGCGAGAAGTACCTTCTACAAGAAGTACATGCTGCGAGAAGTACTTGCTGTGAGAAGTGCAAGCTGCGAGAAGTGCATGCTGCGAGAAGTGCTTACTACGAGAAGTACATAATACGAGAAGTACTTACTACGAGAAGTACATGCTACGAGAAGTACATGCTACGATAAGTACTTACTACGAGAAGTACATGCTACGATAAGTACTTACTACGAGAAGTACATGCTACGATAAGTACTTACTACGAGAAGTACATGCTACGAGAAGTACTTACTACGAGAAGTACATGCTGCGAGAAGTACTTACCACGAGAAGTACTTACTACGAGAAGTACATGCTACGAGAAGTACTTACTACGAGAAGTACATGCTGCGAGAAGTACTTACCACGAGAAGTACTTACTACGAGAAGTACTAGCTATGAGAAGTACATGCTACGAGAAGTACATGCTGCAAGATGTATTTGCTGCTAGAAGTACTTGCTACGAGACGTACATGCTACGAGAAGTACTTACTACGAGAAGTACATGCTGCGAGAAGTACATGCTACGAGAAGTACTTGCTACGAGACGTACATGCTACGAGAAGTACTTACTACGAGAAGTACATGCTGCGAGAAGTACATGCTACGAGAAGCATATGTGTAAAAAGGGAGTAATAGGAAAAAGAGGTTAAAGTGTAAACAAATTGAGTGAGTGAGTGGTTGAAAGAAATAGGAAAGATTCACGTGGTAAGTATGGGTTGGTGAACTCGATAACAGTTCAGGCAGACTGAAGGATTCTCGGGAATTTAGGAGAGTGCAAGGGGGTGGGGACGGGGTCGGGGTGGGGTTGAGTGGGAAAGATAAAAAAGATCTATGCGTGTGATAAGCGAAGTACTAAGTACTACCACAAGCATGCTCCTATGGCAGGCCAGCCATACGGCACCGATCCAGTCTAAAGCGACGATCCAGTATTGATCCGGGAGGCCAGGAGTCTAGTTGAAAACACTAGAAAACTAGGGACATCAGCGGTTTGGAGGTCAACACACTCTGAACACAGCAACCCTCAACACGGTGCGTCAAGAGGTGTGTCTCACGTTCATGTCCGACATATGTCTATCTAGAAAGTACAGGAAGAAAGAATAAGTTGACAATTGGTGCCGTGACCAGGATACGAACCTGGGTTGTGCCAGAAAAATCCACGGTATCCATTTTTAGAGGCTGGGTGAACCCTAGAGTCTTGTCAGTCCGACAAAAAAAATCTGCCACTGCTGGAGATCGAACGCGGACCCTTCAGGTCAGGAAACGAGCACACTAACCACTCAGCCACCGAAGTGTCGGCGGGAGATATAATTGGCCGTTTTTTGCTCTTCTGTTGACCTCATCTGCTATGTTTATTAGTGTTTCTAATCTTTCATCAATCCATCTTTCTCGTGGTCGATCCTTGAGTCTGGTGTTCTCGCAACGTTTATTAAAGACTCGTTGTGTTGTGTTTTTGGTCATTCTCTCTTATCACGTGACCGAAATGTTTTATCTGTTGTTTCTTTATGTATTCTGTGCCGAGATTGTTTCCTGCTATTTTCTCAGTTCTTTATTTCTTATTTTATCACTCAAGCTGTTTCCTTTTTCAAATTTAATTGAAGAATTCATTTGACCACAATAAAAAGTAGTAAATCGGGGGCCTCGGTAGCCTAGTTGGGAAAACAACTCGACTGGGCTATCGACGTTCGGACAACCCGTGTTCGATTCTCGCAGGAAGCAGTGTGGGTTGTAATCGTGGTTGGAAAAAGATATACCCCCAGCCGCGGTCGAACAAGCCGTTGGCAAATATGGGCACCAAGGTAGTACTCTGGAAAGGTGAGGAATGCCGCCTCGAATCGTTAGTTTCGATGCGTGAAGCGACACTAAACACAAGTCTTCGAACACTTCTTGATAGGTGGCCAAGCATATATGGGTGGAAACTCGCGAGCTAAGGCGCCGAGTCAAGTCTCGTACTTTACCTTTACCTTTGAAGAGAAACATCATCATTGAGTGTCATCTCTGCAACGAAGGTTGGCTACCATGGATCGCCATTCTGCTCTGTATCTTGCTTTGATGGAGCAGGTTGTCATAGGCTGACTTGTCCATCTGTTGATGTTGTTACTTGTCCATGTTAGTCTTGGTCTGCCTCTGCCTCTTTTACCTTGTGTTTCCCCTCCAAGATTACTTTTACTAGGCTGTTGCGTCTTTTAACATGCCCAAAAAAAATCACATTTGACTTGTTTGAATTGTGTTTAGTAGTTCTCTTTTCATTTTTAGTTTTAAGACTTCATCGTTTGTTTTCTTTTCTTTCCATCCAATTCTACCTATTCTTCTATAAATCCACATTTCATGAACTTCAACTTTCTGTTCTGTTTTCTTGTCTCATGTCCATGTTTCGGCACCATATAGGAATGTTGAAAAAAAAACTGAAAGAGAAACAAGTAGAGCAATATCCCTAGCCATATGGAAGGATAGATTTCTAATCCCTGTAATGATCTTGTCTTCGATGACAGGTGAAGCAACCGCTGGACCTGAAGTCTGTGGTCTATCTCAGCGAAGAAAACTTTACCTTTGGTAAGTGACGTCACTAGTTATCTTATTAGATCTGTGTTGTTTGAATATTTTGTTCCTATTGTTAGTCCCCAAAATGCTACAAAAAACCTTAAGATACCTCCGATAGTGAAAAAGGAGCAATGAAGACAAGGGCACGCGTAGACACAGCGGACAGGACAGAACAATAATGGAAGGCATGGTTCGTGGACGGTGCGTCAGGGGCATACCAGGAAGAAGGTGGTTTCAAGACATCAAAGAGACACAGGACCACAGAGACTTTGAACAGGACCACAGAGACTTTGAACAGGACCACAGAGACTTTGAACAGGACCACAGAGACTTTGAACAGGACCACAGAAGAAGTGGCAGATCTGACTTGATATTTATTCTTTCCGACAGTCTGCGGTGAATACAAAGTTTTATAAGGGACATGCAACTTGATGATGATGTCTGTTTCTGTTTCATTCGTCTTGTTTTTGTGTACTCTTAGTTATTACTCCTTCGTGCACTCACCCGGAAATATCGTTGGCACTTGTTGGAGAGGGAACGATGTCAACATATCTTAAAGTGGCCAGGAAAAGTCGATTCTTGTGGCTAATATTTTAGTGGATAGCCAAAATAATTATAACAATTGTAGAAGTGGGAAAAATAAAACGTTAATTTGAAAGGTTAAATTATTGAGCTGTAGCGTCGTGGTTAATGACATAGAACATAAAATACTGTATTTGATACGGATCAACAGCTCCTATGTTCACCCGGCATTAAGTAACAATAAGTAAAGAGCCCCGTCACGCCAAGTGACGTATAGGGAATATGGTTTTAGTGGACATACATTTTACAGACCTTTAGCACATGATTTTTTGGGGTAATGTGGTCGGTATTACGCCCGTACCGATTTACTTTCGCAGAAAAAATCCGGTACCCATCTAAGGCTGTGTGAACCCGGAAGCAGTCGGTTGGGATCGAACCCTACCCCTTGTCCTTTGTAGTCCAGTTCACTAACAACTGAGCTATCGTGGCTCACTCATATATATATATATATATATATATATATATATATATACAACCTCTCTGTGTCGAGGCCGGCGTCTTGCCTCGAGAGCAACCAGTCCCTCATATATATATATATATATATATATATACAACATACAATATACACATTCAATACACCACGCACCTTACAACATTCATAACTCACGACCCCAGTAGCGTTAATAAACCGAAAGGACAGGCAAATAATTCCAGTGTTGCGGTAAAGCTGATAGCAATGAGTGGTGGGGTGTAACGTATACTCCCACACAATGTACGGTGACAGCTTCACCAAAAATAGGAACAAAACAAAATCTCCATTCCGTTGTCCTTATGTGTGCTTGTTTTCAGAAGAAGGCGGCGTGTAGATAGAAAGTCATATTTTTGTTGTGTTTCTTTATTGTAAAGCTCTCACCAAACCTTGTAGGAATGCACGGTACAACCCAACAGCTGCTCCTGTTGAAACCACAGCCAACTATATATTTACTTAGGCCTGCGGGTGAAAGGGAATTCTAGAAAAACGACCAACTCGCCTAACGTTTTCAACTTAGCTAGTGGGTAGTGGTAGAGGTACCATTATCGCCATGTAGTTAGATTTGTTGATATATCGTTATATATATTGTTTGTGTTTGTTGTTAGTCCAGATGAAGGCCTACTTGGCCGAAACATCGACTTTTGTTTCGTCCATTACCACGTAAAGCTGTCACCATACCACTTTATCTTCCTTTTTTTTTTGTATTGCTAGTGGGTAGTGAAAGGTCAGCCATCAATAGCTCCTATAGTTGAACACTTCCCGTTAGATGTTGATTTTCCTGTTTTAATGTCTGCCAGTGGGCCTTAGTGAATCTATATCTGGCTGTGGCTTAAACATACACAACGTCGCAGGTTTTATATTTTGTCTTATTATATTACCCTCTCTTGTTTTGTCTTATTATATTACCCTCCCTTGTTTTGTCTTCTTATATTACCCTCTCTTATTTTGTTTTCTTATATTACCCTCTCTTATTTTGTTTTCTTATATTACCCTCTCTTGTTTTGTCTTCTTATATTATCCTCTCTTATTTTGTTTTCTTATATTACCCTCTCTTATTTTGTTTTCTTATATTACCCTCTCTTGTTTTGTTTTCTTATATTACCCTCTCTTATTTTGTTTTCTTATATTACCCTCTCTTGTTTTGTTTTCTTATATTACCCTTTCTTATTTTGTTTTCTTATATTACCCTCTCTTATTTTGTTTTCTTATATTACCCTCTCTTATTTTGTTTTCTTATATTACCCTCTCTTATTTTGTTTTCTTATATTACCCTCTCTTATTTTGTTTTCTTATATTACCCTCTCTTATTTTGTTTTCTTATATTACCCTCTCTTATTTTGTTTTCTCATATTACCCTCTCTTATTTTGTTTTCTTATATTACCCTCTCTTATTTTGTTTTCTTATATTACCCTCTCTTATTTTGTTTTCTTATATTACCCTCTCTTGTTTTGTTTTCTTATATTACCCTCTCTTATTTTGTTTTCTTATATTACCCTCTCTTATTTTGTTTTCTTATATTACCCTCTCTTATTTTGTTTTCTTATATTACCCTCTCTTATTTTGTCTTCTTATATTACCCTCTCTTGTTTTGTCTTCTTATATTACCCTCTCTTGTACTATTTTATCTTATCTTGTCGTACCTTTACTAACCGCATATGTGTGAAGCGTCGAGGGAAGCTGCAGTTGGCTATCTTGCATGCTACTTTCAGTGCACTATATGCACTGGTAGTTGTCATACCGCATCGCTGCAGGGTTCAGATTCTCTCTTCTTCCTCCTGTCAGCTCCCGGTGGAGCATAGGTCTTTAACAAACACTTTCAGCTCCCTGTGGAGCAAAGGTGTCCAACAAACACTTTCCAAGCCGTTATGTTTCTTGCTGTTCTTCTAAGATCATTCCATGTCATCCCCATCATCTTCATCTCTGCTTCCATCTGTCTTCTTCAAGAATATTTTGGTTTTCCTCTTTGTCTCTTCCCCTGGGGGTTCTAAAAAAATGTATGTCATGTAATACTCTCAGTTGACTTCAGCAGTGTGTGTCCTATCCAGCGCCATCGTCTTTGTTGTATCTCTTTATCCACTGGCATTTGACTGTTACTTTTCCATAATTCTAGTGAGAATGACCTACCATTTCCATACTTTAATTCTTCACAAGTATCCATTAATGAAAGTCTGTATCTTCGTTACTGTCATCTTTGTTGTTCTCCATGTTTCACAGCCATATTTAGTTGAAAATGTGTATTTCGGTTGTTATTTCAGGGTTCATGCTAAAATGTCTAATTGTTCGTCTGTTGACTGAGACAGATTGCTAGACTTACCAACCTTTGACCTGACCTCAGCAGCGGCACCTCCTTAACGAGTTCTGGTCTACGCTGTCAACGACAGCCCCACCCATGGGACCCTTATTGATTTCACTTCCTGTTATATGTTCCCCTGTAGGTCAGGTTGACTTAATGACGTTATGACGTCATTTCCCTAGACTGGATCAAAATATAAAAATTAACAACAAAATGTCGGCTTCACTGTATGTGCTGCTTAGGTTAACCCTAATTGACTTTCATGTTTTTAGTGATGATTTAATGAAGCTTTCTTTCATAATGATGTATGTACTTCCCTCAGACATTCAATAAACTGAATAATAATGTTGTGATTTATTGTTTAACTTGCTCTATTTTCCGTTTCCGTTTACCCTGGAATGAGTTCAAGAATAAAGAGAAAATAAGAGAAATGACAAAACATTAAAAAATATCAACTATAATCCACAGAAGAAGATAGTCATATGCTGGCTATGTGATGAGAAGAGACAACAAGAGAGGAAGGTGGTCATATGTTGGTCATGTGATGAGAAGAGACAACAAGAGAAATAGGTGGTCATGTATTGGCCATGTGATGAGAAGAGACAACAAGAGAAATAGGTGGTCATATATTGACCATGTGATAAGAAGAGACAACAAGAGAAACAGGTGGTCATATATTGACCATGTGATGTGAATAGACAACAAGAGAAACAGGTGGTCATATATTGGCCATGTGATGTGAATAGACAACAAGAGAAATAGGTGGTCATATATTGGCCATGTGCTGTGAATAGACAACAAGAGAAACAGGTGGTCATATATTGGCCATGTGATGTGAATAGACAACAAGAGAAATAGGTGGTCATATATTGGCCATGTGCTGTGAATAGACAACAAGAGAAACAGGTGGTCATATATTGGCCATGTGATGTGAATAGACAACAAGAGAAATAGGTGGTCATATATTGGCCATGTGCTGTGAATAGACAACAAGAGAAACAGGTGGTCATATATTGGCCATGTGATGTGAATAGACAACAAGAGAAATAGGTGGTCATATATTGGCCATGTGCTGTGAATAGACAACAAGAGAAACAGGTGGTCATATATTGGCCATGTGATGTGAATAGACAACAAGAGAAACAGGTGGTCATATATTGGCCATGTGCTGTGAATAGACAACAAGAGAAACAGGTGGTCATATATTGGCCATGTGATGAGAAGAGACAACAAGAGAAATAGATGGTCATATATTGGCCATGTGATGAGAAGAGACAACAAGAGAAATAGGTGGTCATATATTAGCCATGTGATGAGAAGAGACAACAAGAGAAATAGGTGGTCATATATTGGCCATGTGATGAGAAGAGACAACAAGAGAAATAGGTGGTCATAAGTTAGCCATGTGATGAGAAGAGACAACAAGAGAAATAGGTGGTCATATATTGGTCATTTGATGAGAAGAGACAACAAGAGAAATAGGTGGTCATAAGTTAGCCATGTGATGAGAAGAGACAACAAGAAGGTGGTCATATATTGGTCATTTGATGAGAAGAGACAACAAGAGAAATAGGTGGTCATATGTTGGCCATGTGATGAGAAGAGACAACAAGAAGGTTATCATATATTGGCCATGTGATGAGAAGAGACAACAAGAAGGTGGTCATATATTGACCATGTGATGAGAAGAGACAACAAGAAGGTGGTCATATATTGGTCATTTGATGAGAAGAGACAACAAGATAAATAGGTGGTCACATATTGGCCATGTGATGAGAAGAGACAACAAGAAGGTGGTCATATATTGGTCATTTGATGAGAAGAGACAACAAGAGAAATAGGTGGTCATATATTGGCCATGTGATGAGAAGAGACAACAAGAAGGTGGTCATATATTGGCCATGTGATGAGAAGAGACAACAAGAAGGTGGTCATATATTGGCCATCAGATGAGAAGAGACAACAAGAAGGTGGTCATATATTGGCCATGTGATGAGTAGAGATAACAAGAAGGTGGTCATATATTGGTCATGTGATGAGAAGAGACAACAAGAAGGTGGTCATATATTGGTCATTTGATGAGAAGAAACAACAAGAGAAATAGGTGGTCATATGTTGGCCATGTGATGAGAAGAGACAACAAGAAGGTGGTCATATATTGGCCATGTGATGAGAAGAGACAACAAGAAGGTGGTCATGTATTGGCCATGTGATGAGAAGAGACAACAAGAAGGTGGTCATGTATTGGCCATGTGATGAGAAGGGACAACAAGAAGGTGGTCATATATTGGCCATGTGATGAGTAGAGATAACAAGAAGGTGGTCATGTATTGGCCATGTGATGAGTAGAGATAACAAGAAGGTGGTCATATATTGGCCATGTGATGAGTAGAGATAACAAGAAGGTGGTCATGTATTGGCCATGTGATGAGTAGAGATAACAAGAAGGTGGTCATATATTGGCCATGTGATGAGTAGAGATAACAAGAAGGTGGTCATATATTGGCCATGTGATGAGAAGAGACAACAAGAAGGTGGTCATATATTGGCCATGTGATGAGTAGAGATAACAAGAAGGTGGTCATATATTGGCCATGTGATGAGTAGAGATAACAAGAAGGTGGTCATGTGATGAGTAGAGATAACAAGAAGGTGGTCATGTGATGAGTAGAGATAACAAGAAGGTGGTCATGTGATGAGTAGAGATAACAAGAAGGTGGTCATGTGATGAGTAGAGACAACAAGAAGGTGGTCATGTGATGAGTAGAGATAACAAGAAGGTGGTCATGTGATGAGAAGAGACAACAAGAAGGTGGTCATGTGATGAGAAGAGATAACAAGAAGGTGGTCATGTGATGAGTAGAGATAACAAGAAGGTGGTCATGTGATGAGAAGAGATAACAAGAAGGTGGTCATGTGATGAGTAGAGATAACAAGAAGGTGGTCATGTGATGAGTAGAGATAACAAGAAGGTGGTCATGTGATGAGAAGAGATAACAAGAAGGTGGTCATGTGATGAGTAGAGATAACAAGAAGGTGGTCATGTGATGAGAAGAGATAACAAGAAGGTGGTCATGTGATGAGTAGAGATAACAAGAAGGTGGTCATGTGATGAGAAGAGACAACAAGAAGGTGGTCATATGTTGGCCATGTGATGAGAAGAGACAACAAGAAGGTGGTCATATGTTGGCCATGTGATGAGTAGAGATAACAAGAAGGTGGTCATGTGATGAGAAGAGATAACAATAAGGTGGTCATGTGATGAGAAGAGATAACAATAAGGTGGTCATGTGATGAGAAGAGATAACAAGAAGGTGGTCATGTGATGAAAAGAGACGACACGAGAATCTCAAAGCAGAAACTCGTATGTGGTAACCAGAGGGTAAAAGTAAGGGAGGCCGACAGTGAAATTTTAAAAAGAACACTGATGCCAGGAGGAACAACAGCAAACATCAACTCCCTCGTCGGGACTGAACAATTCGTCCAGAATAGACACGTGTGGAGAGATGCAATGTGGATTCTGTGCAAAGTCTGAGGCTTGATAGCAAAGATTGTGGAATTGAGAGAATCTCGAATTTCTGGAATATGTGCCGTATTCGGATCTAAGGTACAATAGACAGACAGGCGGACTGATAGAGAAACAGACAGACAAGATAGATAGATAGACATACCGACGAGGGACCGACGGAGGGACAGACAGACAGACAGACGGACGGATAGAGAAACCGGCAGACAAGATAGATAGACAGACAGGCGGACTGATAGAGAAACAGACAGACAAGATAGATAGACAGACAGACAGCCAGACAGACGGACGGACAGACAGCCAGACAGACGGACGGACGGATAGAGAAATCAGCAGACAAGATAGATAGATAGACAGACAGTCGGAGGGACAGACAGACAGAAAGACAGCCAGACGGACGGATAGAGAAACAGACAGACAAGATAGATAGATAGACAGACAGACGGACGAACGACGGATAGAGAAACCGGCAGACAAGATAGATAGATAGACAGACAGCCAGACGGACTGACGGACGGATAGAGAAACAGACAGACAAGATAGATAGATAGACAGACAGCCAGACGGACGGATAGAGAAACCGGCAGACAAGATAGATAGATAGACAGACGGACGGACGGACGGACGGATAGAGAAACCGGCAGACAAGATAGATAGATAGACAGACAGCCAGACGAACGGACGGATAGAGAAACCGGCAGACAAGATAGATAGATAGACAGACAGCCAGACGGACTGACGGACGGATAGAGAAACAGACAGACAAGATAGATAGATAGACAGACGGACGGACGGATAGAGAAACCGGCAGACAAGATAGATAGATAGACAGATGGACGGACGGATAGAGAAACCGGCAGACAAGATAGATAGATAGACAGACAGCCAGACGAACGGACGGATAGAGAAACCGGCAGACAAGATAGATAGATAGACAGACAGCCAGACGGACTGACGGACGGATAGAGAAACAGACAGACAAGATAGATAGATAGACAGACAGCCAGACGGACGGATAGAGAAACCGGCAGACATGATAGATAGATAGACAGACAGCCAGACGAACGGACGGATAGAGAAACAGACAGACAAGGTAGATAGATAGACAGACAGACGGACGGACGGATAGAGAAACAGACAGACAAGATAGATAGATAGACAGACAGACAGACGAACGGACGGATAGAGAAACCGGCAGACAAGATAGATAGATAGACAGACAGACGAACGGACGGATAGAGAAACCGGCAGACAAGATAGACAGACAGACAGCCAGACGGACGGACGGATAGAGAATCCGGCAGAAAGATAGACAGACAGACGGAGTGACAGACAGATAGACAGGTGACAGACAGATAGATAGATAGATAGATAGATAGATAGATAGATAGATAGATAGATAGATAGATAGATAGATAGATAGATAGATAGATAGATATATAGATAGATAGATAGATAGATAGATAGATAGATAGATAGATAGATAGATAGATAGATAGATAGATAGATAGATAGATAGATAGATAGATAGATAGATAGATAGATAGATAGATAGATAGATAGATAGATAGATAGATAGATAGATAGATAGATAGATAGATAGATAGATAGATGATGGATGGATGGATGGATGGATGGATGGATGGATGGATGGATGGATGGATGGATGGATGGATGGATGGATGGATGGATGGATAGTTAGATGGAGGGATAGATAGATAGGTGGATAGATAGATAGATAGATAGATAGATAGATAGATAGATAGATAGATAGATAGATAGATAGATAGATAGATAGATAGATAGATAGATAGATAGATAGATAGATAGATAGATAGATAGATAGATAGATAGATAGATAGATAGATAGATAGATAGATAGATAGATAGATAGATAGATAGGTAGGTAGACAGGCTGTCCATTTTAACTCACTTTTGAACAAATTACTAACCATAAACACGCGGACAAACACAAGTAAGAGCACTTTTATGAAACCTTTCAGCCCAGCTGATCACTCTAACAAACTTGGCCCTCGACAAACCGTCGTCACAGTCTTCGACGGCTAAACGAGAACCCGACAGCTCGAGCCAAGGACTCTGGCAGGCTGCTAGAGGTGTCGATGGCATCACCACCAGCTGTTCAAGTACTGGTCAGTCTATTGTCTTGTCATGTGCACTTTTGTTGTAACGTGTTCAACTACGACATAAGTTCATATATTGTTTTTTGTTAGGATCATCATTACTGCACACTTGACGAACCCATAGGTGTTCCGGTATCTCCCTGTAGAAAATTTAATGAGAATCTTGGTCCATGTGCACGAATTCCGTAGCACGATCTTAGATCCATGTTGTGGGTAGATTTCTGTAGGTAACTTTGCCCGGACGATGGCCATATTTATGACCTACTCTTTCAGTTGTTACTGGTATGAGGTCTTGAACGTGCGCGAGTGCACACGGGATATCCCGTTCATTGCCATTATTCGAGAGGGCTAGACAGCGAGCATCACTACCTTAGCGATTAAACACTTTAACTGCATGCAACTCTCTGTAACCATCTGTTAAACACTTTAACTGCATGCAACTCTCTGTAACCATCTGTTAAACACTTTAACTGCATGCAACTCTCTGTAACCATCTGTTAAACACTTTAACTGCATGCAACTCTCTGTAACCATCTGTTAAACACTTTAACTGCATGCAACTCTCTGTAACCATCTGTTAAACACTTTAACTGCATGCAACTCTCTGTAACCATCTGTTAAACACTTTAACTGCATGCAACTCTCTGTAACCACCTGTTAAACACTTTAACTGCATTCAACTCTCTGTAACCATCTGTTAAACACTTTAACTGCATGCAACTCTCTGTAACCATCTGTTAAACACTTTATCTGCATGCAACTCTCTGTAACCATCTGTTAAACACTTTATCTGCATGCAACTCTCTGTAACCATCTGTTAAACACTTTAACTGCATGCAACTCTCTGTAACCATCTGTTAAACACTTTAACTGCATGCAACTCTCTGTAACCATCTGTTAAACACTTTAACTGCATTCAACTCTCTGTAACCATCTGTTAAACACTTTAACTGCATGCAACTCTCTGTAACCATCTGTTAAACACTTTAACTACATGCAACTCTCTGTAACCATCTGTTAAACACTTTAACTGCATGCAACTCTCTGTAACCATTTATTGAAGACTTTATCTGCATGCAACTCTCTGTAACCATCTATTAAACACTTTATCTGCATGCAACTCTCTGTAACCATTTATTGAAGACTTTATCTGCATGCAACTCTCTGTAACCATCTATTGAAGACTTTAACTGCATGCAACTCTCTGTAACCATCTATTGAAGACTTTATCTGCATGCAACTCTCTGTAACCATTTATTGAAGACTTTAACTGCATGCAACTCTCTGTAACCATCTATTGAAGACTTTAACTGCATGCAACTCTCTGTAACCATCTATTGAAGACTTTATCTGCATGCAACTCTCTGTAACCATTTATTGAAGACTTTATCTGCATGCAACTCTCTGTAACCATCTATTGAAGACTTTATCTGCATGCAACTCTCTGTAACCATCTATTGAAGACTTTAACTGCATGCAACTCTCTGTAACCATCTATTGAAGACTTTATCTGCAGGCAACTCTCTGTAACCATTTATTGAAGACTTTATCTGCATGCAACTCTCTGTAACCATCTATTGAAGACTTTAACTGCATGCAACTCTCTGTAACCATCTATTGAAGACTTTAAATGCATGCAACTCTCTGTAACCATCTATTTAAGACTTTAACTGCATGCAACTCGCTGTAACCATCTATTGAAGACTTTAACTGCATGCAACTCTCTGTAACCATCTATTGAAGACTTTAACTGCATGCAACTCTCTGTACCACCGATATTCTGACACAACAGCTGTATTAAAGTCTATTCTTTGAGTTAGAGTTGGATGTTTAAGAAACTAGACACATTTTGATATTGAAATACATTGATGGCTTCCGTAACGTGGTCCTTAGAGCAGTTTATTGATGATCACAATATACAACTTCCAAGATAGTTAATTGTGAACAGAAGCAGTAACAATCTGAGAACGTTACTTAAATGTAGTTCATTGTTTACACACTTCTGCCCATCCTGTGACGTGATCACTACGAGATTCACAATAACATTAATCTAACGGTTCCTTTTACACTTCCAGGTTTCGAACGCATGCCCTACTGGTACGTTGATCTCCTGGCTCAAAGGGCGGTAACTAGTGTCAGAATACATGGCAGCACATTTAACAGTGAGTAGCATTGAGATCTCTTTTACAAGCCGTCGTTTGAATTGTCTGTCCCTGGCCACAGGTCGACCTAATTATTAAAAATAATAGGAAACTTTTTATACAGAGCTTTACAGCAGGTGGTAATCTGATCATCAGAAGATATCCTCGAACAAATGTTTCCCCCTTTAGCTTCTTGGGGCATGGCTCCCAGGCGTCGACCTCCTGTTGCCTTGAATCTGAAGGTTCACACAATACTCGGCATACACTAATGACCAATCTACTTCTGATTGAATCTACTGTTCATATCAGGTCACCACGACTATCTCGACTCTAACCTAGCGCGCTGATGTTCTCTTCGTTGTGCCAGCAGTCTAAAATCGCTAGTTGTGTGGCTCATTTTTTTAATAGTTTAAAATACGTAAGGTCACCTTTGTCTACGTCCCTGGACATGCGGGAGTACGGGAAAAGGGAAGAGCGGACAGATTGGCTAGCTGTGCTATCGTTGAAGATGGTCAACCAATGGATCGGGCAGACATCATCAATGCCCTCCGAGAAGTGGGAAGGACACAAGACATCAAAAACTGAGTCCACGTCACTCCATAGGATGAAAGGGATGGGAGTTAAGATGAGCACAGCCAGAAACAAGAAACTTCGTGGCGTATAAGAAGACTTATCAACCAACACAGAACTGGAGTCGTCAGTCGCTGGACATTGCGGGACTTGCTGAGGCGGGGATCTGAGCACCTATGGACATGTTCGGAGTGCAATAATGATGACCCGCAAGTGACGCAATAACTCAATTATTCTTTGAACTACGCGTCGGTGCAATCCTGACGGTTAAATCATCAACATTTCACAATCCGCTGGCATTCCTCGCGGGAGCCCTAAGTCCGGCCCACAATATTCATTCCTGGTACGATATTCTCCGCCATGTTGTCCTTGGTCTGTCCCACTCCGTAGCCCACTGTAAACTTGTGTGGTGTTTGCGGGGACATCCTTGGTCTGTCCCACTCCGGAGCCCACTGTAAACTTGTGTGGTGTTTGCGGGGACATCCTTGGTCTGTCCCACTCCGGAGCCCACTGTAAACTTGTGTGGTGTTTGCGGGGAGATCCTTGGTCTGTCCCACTCCGGAGCCCACTGTAAACTTGTGTGGTGTTTGCGGGGACATCCTTGGTCTGTCCCACTCCGGAGCCCACTGTAAACTTTTGTGGTGTTTGCGGGGACATCCTTGGTCTGTCCCACTCCGGAGCCCACTGTAAACTTGTGTGGTGTTTGCGGGGACATCCTTGGTCTGTCCCACTCCGGAGCCCACTGTAAACTTGTGTGGTGTTTGCGGGGAGATCCTTGGTCTGTCCCACTCCGGAGCCCACTGTAAACTTGTGTGGTGTTTGCGGGGACATCCTTGGTCTGTCCCACTCCGGAGCCCACTGTAAACTTGTGTGGTGTTTGCGGGGAGATCCTTGGAGTTTGCAGTTTCAGATATCTCTTTCTGTAGTGACCAGCTGATGATTCGCTGTTAGTGTCTATGTTTGACACTGATAACACATGGTAGATATAATAACCTATGTATCAGGTATTTCTTTGTGTTTAATTATTGTGTAGAACAGGTGATGACTGCCCCAAGATTTGGCTTAGTTTTATTACATCCAACATCGATCTCTTTATCTGTCCTTCCATCATCTGTCAATATTGTTCTTATTTCAACTCTGATACTTGTTTAAGCTCTCTACTTCCATCATCATCATCATGTGCCATATCGGTTGGCGTAGGCGATCATGTCCTTCCACAATCTTCTATCTACAGTGCATCGTATCAGTTCTGTTGTTGACTGTTTTCAATGCCATGACACTAAGCTATCCAGTATTTCCTCTCTTTGTCGTCCGCGATCTCTCCTTCATCTTGTTTATATTCATATTTACCTTTCTCCCTTTTACAAACAAAATAAGGTATGTTTAAATAACATTCTATTTAGAGATATCATAAATAAGGTAAGAATTTCTGTCAATAACATTATGTTAAATGATGGGAATAAGAGAAATATCCTGTAATTATCGATGTGTTGAAATGTGCAAAGAAACCAGCAATTTGTTTCTGTGTTATCCTTATAGAGAGCTATTAAGAAACCGCTTATTTATGTAGAGCTGTGGTGAAATAACTGGTTTACAGTTCACATGAGAGCGCTATTCAATGTCCGCTTGTGTTCAATGAGCGTAAATCCTGGCAGTTTAACGATTCTAACGGCATGCCGTACACACCAGGAAATACTGCACGCTTAAAGGAAGAGCATTCCAAGCTGCGTGCTGTACAGAGGAGGGGGGTGTTATGGGGCAGGGTAATGCACGTGAGAATATCGTATAAATGCAAGGAATGCATTCTCACGGTATTGTAACATCAAGTATATCACGTTAATGTGCCATAGTCCGGCCAACCCATTCGAGGGAATCGGTTCGTGGTCGTCCAACACGAGCTGTCTTCAAATTGGTTCCCGTATTTAACACCGAGATTCACGTGATGTCTCGTGAGATCAATAGTCCAACAAAGTGAACAATTTATCTGCATTGAAGCATTTCTATTGTTGATCTTATTAAAGATATTTCCCACGAATCAACGATGGCAGCGTTGATCTAATTGAAGACATTTCCCGCGAATCAACGATGACAGCGTTGAACTGTATAAATCTGCTGATTCCTTTCAACATTTATGTTTGTTTATTTTTTCTTCAACTAATATTGCTTTCTTATCTAAAATACTCTCTCTGTGAGTCTCTCTCCGTCTCTCTCTCAAGGACATTTTAATTTAACAATAAAAGCATTTGCTGATACTTCGTTTCGATGCAACTGAACGAGTTTGCTTCAACATCATCATCATCGTCATCAAGTACCGGGCCTGCGGGCGTAGGTGATCACGTCTCTCCACAATTTTCGATCTCGACTGTTATTTATTATTTCTATTGTTAACCTTCTGCCAAGCCATTCTCTTAAGCTGTCTGTTGCTTTTTCTCTTCGCTTTCCTATATCTCTTCGTCCCTCAATTTTCCCAGTTGTTACAATATATTTCAGTTGTTCTCTTCTCATTACATGGCCAAACAATGATTATTGTTTTTTCCTAACATTGGAAATTATCTCTCATTTCGCTTTGGCTCTATGTTTCAGGTCGGGTAATTTTACCTGCTACTGTATGCAGTAAATAGTACAACCTGTGGCTGCCCTGCTGCCTTGTAGGTGAACTCAGGAGAGTAAAAGGCTAAGGGAGGGTACCCCGAAGCAAAACAACCCCACTGCCTTGTGGGTGCGACGTTTTAGTCAAAGGCTAGTGGAGCCAACCGTAAACAAACCGACGGAAGGCAACAGAAAACCACCGTCGTAACTTCTTTGTACAATCAGGAATCATGAATGCTTCAACATCAAAAGGGTACAAACATTTCCAGGGGTAAGGCTATGAAGCAACAATCCGTACCACCGAGCGCTGACAGATTTGCTCCATGCAATCATCCAACCAGATGGCTACAGGCAATCATCCAACCAGATGGCTCCATGCAATCATCCAACCAGAACGCTACAGGCAAAATGGTAAAGTCTGGGTTGTAAGCGCAATGTCTGACAAACAAATACAAACACATTATTGTTTACTGACATCAGCTTCTTTAGCCTTTCAGCGTCGAGGGACAAGAGATTTGTTCGAAACAGTTTCCGTTTCTTGTGAATGTATGTTGATGTATCAATTATTGAATGAGTTCATCCTCTTATAGACTGAATCTCCCCGCTTACCTTTGCTTCTGTAGTGTTACGTTCTCTAGATGATTTTCTGTACAGTTATGTTTTCTGGATGATTTTCTGTACCGTTATGTTTTCTGGATGATTTTCTGTACCGTTATGTTCTCTGGATGAACTTCTGTACCGTTATGTTCTCTGGATGAACTTCTGTACCGTTATGTTCTCTAGATGAACTTCTGTACCGTTATGTTTCCTGGATGAACTTGTGTAGTGTTATGTTCTCTGGATAAACTTGTGTTGTGTTATGTTTTCTGGATGAGTTTCTGTAGTGTTACGTTCTCTAGATGATTTTCTGCACCGTTATGTTCTCTGGATGAACTTCTGTACCTTTATGTTTTCTGGATGATTTTCTGCACCGTTATGTTCTCTGGATGAACTTCTGTACCGTTATGTTCTCTGGATGATTTTCTGTACCGTTATGTTCTCTGGATGATTTTCTGCACCGTTATGTTCTCTGGATGAACTTCTGTACCGTTATGTTCTCTGGATGAACTTCTGCACCGTTATGTTCTCTGGATGATTTTCTGCACCGTTATGTTCTCTAGATGAACTTCTGCACCGTTATGTTCTCTGGATGAACTTCTGCACCGTTATGTTCTCTGGATGATGTTCTGTACCGTTATGTTCTCTGCATGAACTTCTGTACCGTTATGTTCTCTGGATGAACTTCTGCACCGTTATGTTCTCTGGATGATTTTCTGCACCGTTATGTTCTCTAGATGAACTTCTGCACCGTTATGTTCTCTGGATGAACTTCTGCACCGTTATGTTCTCTGGATGATGTTCTGTACCGTTATGTTCTCTGCATGAACTTCTGTACCGTTATGTTCTCTGGATGAACTTCTGCACCGTTATGTTCTCTGGATGAACTTCTGTACCTTTATGTTTTCTGGATGATTTTCTGCACCGTTATGTTCTCTGGATGAACTTCTGTACCGTTATGTTCTCTGGATGATTTTCTGTACCGTTATGTTCTCTGGATGATTTTCTGCACCGTTATGTTCTATGGATGAACTTCTGTACCGTTATGTTCTCTGGATGAACTTCTGCACCGTTATGTTCTCTGGATGATTTTCTGCACCGTTATGTTCTCTAGATGAACTTCTGCACCGTTATGTTCTCTGGATGAACTTCTGCACCGTTATGTTCTCTGGATGATGTTCTGTACCGTTATGTTCTCTGCATGAACTTCTGTACCGTTATGTTCTCTGGATGAACTTCTGCACCGTTATGTTCTCTGGATGATTTTCTGCACCGTTATGTTCTCTAGATGAACTTCTGCACCGTTATGTTCTCTGGATGAACTTCTGCACCGTTATGTTCTCTGGATGATGTTCTGTACCGTTATGTTCTCTGCATGAACTTCTGTACCGTTATGTTCTCTGGATGAACTTCTGCACCGTTATGTTCTCTGGATGATTTTCTGCACCGTTATGTTCTCTAGATGAACTTCTGCACCGTTATGTTCTCTGGATGAACTTCTGCACCGTTATGTTCTCTGGATCAACTTCTGTACCGTTATGTTCTCTGGATGAACTTCTGTACCGTTATGTTCTCTGGATGATTTTCTGCACCGTTATCTTCTCTGGATGAACTTCTGCACCGTTATGTTCTCTGGATGAACTTGTGTTGTGTTATGTTTTCTGGATGAGTTTCTACAGTGTTATGTTCTCTAGACGACATATGCCGTTATGTTCTCAGATACATCAGCTTTTCCAAAAAAACACTCCGTATCGACATGATCCCTTCTCCACCTTTAGACTCCCCAGTCTTTCAATGTATACATCATTGTCCCACCTTTAGACTCCCCAGTCTTTCAATGTATACATCCTTGTCCCACCTTTAGACTCCCCAGGCTTTCAATGTATACATCCTTGTCCCACCTTTAGACTCCCCAGTCTTTCAATGTATACATCCTTGTCCCACCTTTAGACTCCCCAGTCTTTCAATGTATACATCCTTGTCCCACCTTTAGACCCCCCAGTCTTTCAATGTATACATCCTTGTCCCACCTTTAGACTCCCCAGTCTTTCAATGTATACATCCTTGTCCCACCTGCAGACTCCCCAGTCTTTCAATGTATACATCATTGTCCCACCTTTAAACTCCCCAGTCTTTCAATGTATACATCCTTGTCCCACCTTTAGACTCCCCAGTCTTTCAATGTATACATCCTTGTCCCACCTTTAGACTCCCCAGTCTTTCAATGAATACATCCTTGTCCCACCTGCAGACTCCCCAGTCTTTCAATGTATACATCCTTGTCCCACCTGCAGACTCCCCAGTCTTTCAATGTATACATCCTTGTCCCACCTGCAGACTCCCCAGTCTTTCAATGTATACATCCTTGTTCCACCTGCAGACTCCCCAGTCTTTCAATGTATACATCCTTGTCCCACCTGCAGACTCCTCAGTCTTTCAATGTATACATCCTTGTCCCACCTGCAGACTCCCCAGTCTTTCAATGTATACATCCTTGTCCTACCTGCAGACTCCCCAGTCTTTCAATGTATACATCCTTGTTCCACCTTTAGACTCCCCAGTCTTTCAATGTATACATCCTTGTCCTACTTGCAGACTCCCCAGTCTTTCAATGTATACATCATTGTCCCACCTGCAGACTCCCCAGTCTTTCAATGTATACATCCTTGTCCTACCTGCAGACTCCCCAGTCTTCCAATGTATACATCCTTGTCCCACCTTTAGACTCCCCAGTCTTTCAATGTATACATCCTTGTCCCGCCTGCAGACTCCCCAGTCTTTCAATGTATACATCCTTGTCCCACCTGCAGACTCCCCAGTCTTTCAATGTATACATCCTTGTCCCGCCTGCAGACTCCCCCAGTCTTTCAATGTATACATCCTTGTCCCGCCTGCAGACTCCCCAGTCTTTCAATGTATACATCCTTGTCCCGCCTGCAGACTCCCCAGTCTTTCAATGTATACATCATTGTCCCACCTGCAGACTCCCCAGTCTTTCAATGTATACATCCTTGTCCCACCTGCAGACTCCCCAGTCTTTCAATGTATACATCATTATCCCACCTTTAGACTCCCCAGTCTTTCAATGTATACATCATTATCCCACCTTTAGACTCCCCAGTCTTTCAATGTATACATCATTGTCCCACCAGCAGACTCCCCAGTCTTTCAATGTATACATCCTTGTCCTACTTTTAGACTCCCCAGTCTTTCAATGTATACATCCTTGTCCCACCTGCAGACTCCCCAGTCTTTCAATGTATACATCCTTGTCCCACCTGCAGACTCCCCAGTCTTTCAATGTATACATCCTTGTCCCACCTGCAGACTCCCAGTCTTTCAATGTATACATCCTTGTCCTACCTGCAGACTCCCCAGTCTTTCAATGTATACATCCTTGTCCCACCTTTAGACTCCCCAGTCTTTCAATGTATACATCCTTGTCCTACCTGCAGACTCCCCAGTCTTTCAATGTATACATCCTTGTCCCACCTTTAGACTCCCCAGTCTTTCAATGTATACATCCTTGTCCTACCTGCAGACTCCCCAGTCTTCCAATGTATACATCCTTGTCCCACCTTTAGACTCCCCAGTCTTTCAATGTATACATCCTTGTCCCGCCTGCAGACTCCCCAGTCTTTCAATGTATACATCCTTGTCCCACCTGCAGACTCCCCAGTCTTTCAATGTATACATCCTTGTCCCGCCTGCAGACTCCCCAGTCTTTCAATGTATACATCCTTGTCCCGCCTGCAGACTCCCCAGTCTTTCAATGTATACATCCTTGTCCCGCCTGCAGACTCCCCAGTCTTTCAATGTATACATCATTGTCCCACCTTTAGACTCCCCAGTCTTTCAATGTATACATCCTTGTCCCACCTGCAGACTCCCCAGTCTTTCAATGTATACATCATTGTCCCACCTTTAGACTCCCCAGTCTTTCAATGTATACATCATTATCCCACCTTAAGACTCCCCAGTCTTTCAATGTATACATCATTGTCCCACCAGCAGACTCCCCAGTCTTTCAATGTATACATCCTTGTCCTACTTTTAGACTCCCCAGTCTTTCAATGTATACATCATTGTCCTACCTTTAGACTCCCCAGTCATTCAATGTATACATCATTGTCCCACCTTTAGACTCCCCAGTCTTTCAATGTATACATCCTTGTACTACCTTTAGCCTCCCCAGTCTTTCAATGTATACATCCTTGTCCCACCTTTAGACTCCCCAGTCTTTCAATGTATACATCATTGTCCCACCTTTAGACTCCCCAGTCTTTCAATGTATACATCATTGTCCCACCTTTAGACTCCCCAGTCTTTCAATGTATACATCCTTGTCCCACCTTTAGACTCCCCAGTCTTTCAATGTATACATCATTGTCCCACCTGCAGACTCCCCAGTCTTTCAATGTATACATCCTTGTCCTACCTTTAGACTCCCCAGTCTTTCAATGTATACATCCTTGTCCTACCTTTAGACTCCCCAGTCTTTCAATGTATACATCATTGTCCCACCTGCAGACTCCCCAGTCTTTCAATGTATACATCCTTGTCCTACCTTTAGACTCCCCAGTCTTTCAATGTATACATCCTTGTCCCACCTTTAGACTCCCCAGTCTTTCAATGTATACATCCTTGTCCCACCTGCAGACTCCCCAGTCTTTCAATGTATACATCCTTGTCCCACCTTTAGACTCCCCAGTCTTTCAATGTATACATCCTTGTCCCACCTTTAGACTCCCCAGTCTTTCAATGTATACATCCTTGTCCCACCTTTAGACTCCCCAGTCTTTCAATGTATACATCCTTGTCCCACCTTTAGACTCCCCAGTCTTTCAATGTATACATCCTTGTCCCACCTTTAGACTCCCCAGTCTTTCAATGTATACATCCTTGTCCCACCTGCAGACTCCCCAGTCTTTCAATGTATACATCCTTGTCCCACCTTTAGACTCCCCAGTCTTTCAATGTATACATCCTTGTCCCACCTGCAGACTCCCCAGTCTTTCAATGTATACATCCTTGTCCCACCTTTAGACTCCCCAGTCTTTCAATATATACATCCTTGTCCCACCTTTAGACTCCCCAGTCTTTCAATGTATACATCCTTGTCCCACCTTTAGACTCCCCAGTCTTTCAATGTATACATCCTTGTCCTACCCATTTACTCCTCTGCACATAAGAAATAAATATCGAACTAGGCGATTTCCTCTTTATGCAGAGTCAGGCCAAACACAGAACCACAGCTGCTAGCGAGCTTTCAACTATTTCATTGCTGTCTACACCGACATGCCTTGGACGGTACAACCAGGTTAACGTACTCACTGTAGAGCCATCCAAGAGCTGCATCCACTCCAGCCACAGCCACTGTCTGTCAATCTGCTACAACATACTTTGCGAGCGTTACCAAGACTGCATGAAATACATACTTTGACAAATATAATGAAATGAAGGACATGATAATGTTGGTGGATAATCCAAGCTGAATGTAAACAAGCACGGGTTGGAGGGGACGTTTAAACCATCGTTAAATTGCTGATCTAGGCGATGCAACTTTGATAACAAACACATGCCGGCTTGCAGAAAGTTCAAGGATTGCAATACAGGGAATAGAAGCAGTGAGATTAGAAATAGTTTTGAGAATGAAAATAGAAAAATAATGGTGCACTGTGCACTGCCAATGTTGCAAGATACAAAATCTATGCTGTTATATAGTCTATGCTGTAATACAAAATCTATACTGAAATATAAAAATATATGCTGCAATATACAAAATCTATGCTATTATACCGTCTATGTTGCAGTATTCAAAATCTATGCTGTTATACAGTCTATGTTGCAATATACAAAATCTATGCTATTATACAGTCTATGTTGCAATATACAAAATCTATGTTGTTGTACAGTCTATGCTGCAATATACAAAATCTATGCTGTTATACAGTCTATGTTGCAATATACAAAATCTATGCTATTATACAGTCTATTTTGCAATATACAAAATCTATGCTGTTGTACAGTCTATGCTGCAATATACAAAATCTATGCTGTTATACAGTCTATGTTGCAATATACAAAATCTATTCTGCAATACACATAGTCTATGTTGTAATATTCATCAATCTATGCTGCAATATACAAAATCTATGCTGTTATACAGTCTATGTTGCAATATACAAAATCTATGCTGTTATACAGTCTATGTTGCAATATACAAACTCTATTCTGCAATACACATAGTCTATGTTGTAATATTCATCAATCTATGCTGCAATATACAAAATCTATGCTGCTATACAGTCTCTCTCTCTCTCTCTCTCTCTCTCTGCGATCAGGACCAATCAGAGTAGAATTCAAGCTCCTCACATGAACTCAGCTGTCAGGTTAGGTGTGTTACAAACAGAACATCACAATTAGAGTCTGCCAGATCCACTCTGATTGAACACCCGTTAAAAACATCGCACTGTGTTCTGCGCCAGTGGCCCAGTGCATCCGATTTCAGCCAGCATTTTTTTCAGGTTTGCTTTCCCTAGCCTTTGATTGTCCCCAATCTTCCTGCAAGGCAGCAGGTGATCTTTTCTGTAGGGGGATTCTGCCCTTAGATGGTCGGCCCTCCCAGGTTTACGAGCACCATCTACCCGAGTCACTAGAGGTGACTAACACAGACATGCACACACAAAGATATGAGATGTGACAAACACATACATGCACATAGCGATACGAGGCATGACTAACACTGACATACATCAAGATATATGACATATGCTAACATAAACATACACATAAAGATATGAGATATGACTGACATAGGCATGCACCCACAAGAAATTACACATGTCTAACATGGACATGCACACAAAGATATGAGATATGACAACATGGATAGGCACACACAATGATATGAGATGTGACATACACAGACATGCACACACAAAGATATGAGATATGACTAACATAAACATACACACAGAGATATGAGATATCACTAGCCCAAACACAAAGATATGACTAACACAGATACACACTAAGATATGAGATATGACTAAACACATACACACTTAAAGATATGAGACATGATTAACACGGACACTCAAGATATGAGATATGACTAACATGACACACACCAAGATATGAGCCATGGCCAGCACACACACACACACAAGCCAAGATATGAGCCTTGGCTAGCAATGAAACACACCAAGAAATGAACCATGTCCAGCACAGAAAGAAAATATCCAGTACACATTAAGGTATCCATATGCTTGGGTTTGTTGTAGTCGGCAGACTCTTCTTACGTGGAATCATCGACATACGAGACGCCGGCCCCCATGAACTGTTAACAGATATCGTCCAAACAGTTGTACGGAGATTTGAGAGTGCAGTCTGACCCGTAGAACGTTCCCTTGCATGAACAGATCCCGGTTGACTGTCCACATGTGTCGTTGAAACAGTGGTCAGGACATTTGAGAGTGCAGTCTGGCCAGTAGTACGCTTCCTTGCGCGTACAGTCTGCTCTTTCTGTGTCACATATGATGTCACAGCCATCACATCTATGCTGTTATACAGTCTATGTTGCAATATACAAACTCTATTCTGCAATACACATAGTCTATGTCCTATACAGTCTATGTTGCAATATACAAAATCTATGCTGTTGTACAGTCTATGCTGCAATATACAAAATCTATGCTGTTATACAGTCTATGTTGCAATATACAAAATCTATGCTGTTATACAGTCTATGTTGCAATATACAAACTCTATTCTGCAATACACATAGTCTATGTTGTAATATTCATCAATGTATGGCGCAATATGCAAAACCTGTGATGTAATATACAAAATATGTGCAACAATGTACAAAATATAAGCAGCTAAATACAAAATCTATGCTGAAATATACAGCCTATGATGTAGTATTCATAAATCTATGATGTAATATACAAAATATATGATGTAAGATACACAACCTATAATGTAATATAGAAAATCTATGATGTAATATAGAAAGTATGAGCTGCAATATTGCAAATCTGTGATGTAATGTACAAAGTATGAGCTGCAATATTGCAAATCTGTGATGTAATGTACAAGGTCTACAATATAAAATAGAAAGTTATGGCGAACACAGATTTGATGTATTGCAAGGGGAGTGTATACAGTGTAAAAGTTTTCACATTTAGGTTTGCACATAATTATCTCCCTTAGACTAAAACTTTATATCATTATCATCATCGAGTGCCTTCTCCGCAACGAAGGTTGGCTACCATGGAGCGCCATTCTGCTCTTTCTCTGCTTTGATGGTTCAGGTTGTCATAGGCTGATTTGTCCATCTTTTGATGTTACTCGTCCATGTTAGTCTTGGTCTGCCTCTGCCTCTTTTACCTTGTATTTTCCCCTCCAGATTACTTTTAGTAGGCTGTTGTGTCTTTTAACATGACCCAAAAATCGCATTTGTCTTGTTTGAATTGTGCTTAGTAGTTCTCTTTTCATTTTTAGTTGTTTTAAGACTTTGTCGTTTGTTTTCTTTTTCTTCCATCCAATTCTACCTATTCTTCTATATATCCACATTTCAAAGGCTTCAATTCTCTGTTCTGTATTCTTGTCTAATGCCCATGTTTCTGCACCATATAGGAATGTTGAGAAGACATAACATTTTGCTATTCTTAGTTTAGCCCTGGTGTTATTTGTTTTGATGTTAGTATGTTCTTCATGCGTCAAGGCCATAGATTGGATTATGAAAATGACTCAGAAAAACAGAAACGAAATCCAGTGGTCACAGACCAAGCAACTTAATGACTTAAACTTTGATGATGACAGAGCTCTCATATCACACAGCCATCAACAGATGCAAGATAAAATGAGCATACTTGATGAGAGATCACAACAGCTGGCTTTGAAAATAAACAGAGATAAGACCAACATTATGAGAATTAATGCAGTCGGCAATAACCAAATAACAATAGGAGAAATACATCTACTAGGCGTAAAATAAAAAAATAAAAGCACACAAGAGAAGCATTCACTGCATTGGGAAACATAAAAATCAAAGAAATTAGGTTAAATACAAAAATAAAATTGTTCTGTTCCAAGTTAGATCAGTGTTATATGGCTGTGAAACATGGAGAAAAACAAAAATGACAATAAATGAAGATACAAACCTTCAGTAATGGATGCTTAAAAAAAAAAAAGTAAAGTACCCCTGTCACGCCAAGTGGCGTATGGAGAATATAGTTTTAGTGACCATACATTTTACAGACCTTCGACACATGATTTTTGGGGTAATGTGGTCAGTATTACGCCCGTGCCGCTTTACTTTCCCAGAAAAAAATCCAGTACCCATTTAAGGCTGGGTGAACCGGAATCCGTCGGTTGGGATCTAAACCCTACCTCTTGGCCTTTGTAGTCCAGTTCACTAACCACTGAGCTTTAGCGGTTCTCATTAATGGCTGCTTGCGCATAATAAAAGGATGGAAATGGCAGGACAAAATCACTAACATAGAATTATGGAAATGTACCAGTAAAATACCAGTGGATAAAGAGATACAGCGAAGACGATGGCGCTGGATAGGACATACACTACGGAAACCAACCGAGAGTATTACACAACAGGCCCTTTTTGGAATCCCCAAGGGAAAAGACAAAGAGGAAGACCAAGGGATTCTTGGAGAAGACAGATAGAAGCAGAGATGAAGATGATGGGAAAGACATGGAATGATCTTAAAAGAATGACAAAAAACAGAACGACTTGGAAAGTGTTTGTTGAAGACCTATGCTCCACTGGGAGCTAAGAAGGTAGAAGAAGAAGACCAGTCAAATACCAGTGGATAAAGAGATACAACGAAGATGATGGCGCTGGATAGGACACACACTGCGGAAGCCAACTGAGAGTATTACATAATAGAACCTTTCTTTGGAATCTCCAAGAAAAAAGATAAAGAAAAAGACCAAAATATTCTTGAAGAAGACAGATGGAGGCAGAGATGAATATGGATGGGAAGACATGGGATGATCTTAAAGAATGGCAAGAAACAGAACGACGTGGAAAGTATTTTTTGGAAGACCTGTGGTCCAAATGGAGTTGAAAGGTAAAGCAGAAGAAAATTGCATTTTAAGAAGAAAACTAATTACATCCCTTCTGAAAATAAACAGCAAATTGAGCATTAAAAAAACGGAGAGCATTACACTGAGCTGATGTGATTGTTGACATTACAGTTCTTCTGCCAGATTTTCAAAGTTGGGCGGTTTGATTTGTGTCAATTCATGACCGCCTCTACTCAAGTCTTTCAAGATACCACATCAAAGCTAATCTGCTTTCTTCTAACCATTTGAGCTAGGCGGTTACCACTTCTGTTCACCTGGGAAGAAAGAAAAACGTCGGCGTTTACTTCATCCTTTTCTTTGTGTCCTCTAAATCTCTCGTTCGAAAGCTGGACAATAAATGACGTCACTGGCTGGAAGGGAGTTACCGAGCACCAAGAAAACACGCGGCGGTTCCCGCATTAAGAAGCACTGGCCTCGGACGTTTCATTATCGACGCCTGGTGGAATTGTTTATTTAGGAAGTTGCCATTATTTTTACCCCATATTTTGTGGACTTTGAAGTTATAGCGTGAACACAGCTACCACGAAATAGAAATTAACAACAATATACAACAACAAAACACAACAATAAAATTAGGTAAAAAAAATATGTCACTGAAGTGTGGATCAACAAAATATTAAACTCTAGAAATATACCAAGTATAATCAAAACATATAATTGTTTTAATATATCTTACAACATCAGCATCATGTGCCATACCGGTTGGCGTAGGCGATAGTCTCCTTCCAAAATTCTCTATACACGGTACATCGCATCAAGTCTGCTGTTGACTGTTTTCCATGTCACAACACCAACCTATCTAGTACCTTCTCTCTTTGTCGTTCGCGATCTCTCTTTCCCTCTTTTTTGCCGGTTGTAACCAAATTTACTCTTCTCATGATGTACCCGAAAAATGTTCATTGGCAGTACACTAACAACGCCAAATGGGAAGTGAGGAAATTAAACAAATATTGACACTCTTCCTGGCATCAACGGACCCATATTTCGCTTTTGATTATTTGTTGCATTTTCTTTTAGCAAATAATATTGATGGGCATTAGACAAGAAGACAGAACAAAATATCGAAGTCTTTGAAATGTGGATTCATAGAATAATGGGAAGAATTGGAGAGAAAGAAAAGAAAACAAACGATGAAGTTTTAAAATAACTAACAATGAAAAGAGAACTACTAAACACAATTCAAAGAAGATACATTTTGGGACAATTAAAAAAAAAACAGCAGTAGCCTACTAAAAGTAATCTTGGAAGGGAAAATACAAGAGGCAGACCAATACTAACGTGGTCGAGTAGCGTCAAAAAATGGACAAGTCAACCTTTAACAACCTGCACCATCAAAGCAAGAGACAGAGCGGAAATGGCGCTCCATGGTAGCCAACCTTCGATGCGGAGACGGCACTCAGGGATGATGATGATTCATTTAACCTGCGACGTTTTTTTTTCTGGGTTACATCAGGTTTGTCTTGTCATGTTCGCTCTCAATGTGACAACTAATCATCTAATGTACATTTTTTCCTCTGTAAAATCATTGATTGCGTGTAATCTCTTCTCTGTCCTTCTCATAACTTTGTGACGCTAAAATCTTGCTCTCTTTCCGCATAACTTCAAGAACTTCACGACCTTCGTGTTTACGTCGGCAAGACCAGTAATGATACGAGCGATGAGAGCAAGTGTGGGGCTCTGAACGGGGAATCTAAAACGACAGAAGTTAGGATCGAATGTTCCAGAACCAGGCATGGCAGGTAATCACTGAACGAATGTTTCTTCTCTCACTTTCTCTTTGAGTTCATTGGACAATTAAAGAAGTAGAAACAAATAATAAAAAGAGACCCCGTCACGTGACGTATAGCCTTTACTAGACGTCTGTAAATACTAGAAGTCCCATTTGGACGCATTTATTTTTGAACAAGTCTGTGACGGTGGATGGGGCGGAAGAGTCAGCAATGACCAACGGCACAGACAGCGAAAAACAGCAAAGTGTGTGGTACACAAGAGGCATGTTCAGGACACGAAAGACAAATATGGCAGACCATCGTGAAAGAGATTGGAGCCTCATCACGTACTTTTCTAGAGGAAGCCATGGAGAGGAATTCGAACTTATGTCGGAGGAAAGATCTTAAAATAAGCATTTGGAATATTAAGACTCTATATCAAGAAGGGAAATTGGAAAATCTGATTCAAGAAGCAGAACGAATAAATATAGATATCTTAGGCATATCAGAGACAAGATGGAAAGAATGTGGGTACATAGAGGATGAAAATTATACATTTATATACTCAGGAAACGCAACAGAACATCAAAGGGGGTAGGAATATTGATAAAAAGAGAGCTACAAAAATATATAAGTACCCACTGGACATACAGTGATAGGATTATACTACGTAAGATGAAAGCAAAACCATTTGACATAGCAATAATACAGACATATGCACCTACTCAAGACTACACAGATGAACAAATAGAGGCATACTATGAAGACCTAAATAAAGTTATGAAGCAAGTGAAATCTTCAGACATCTTGATTGTAATGGGTGACATGAACGCTAAAGTAGGAAAAGGTAGATATAAGACCATTATAGGAAATCATGGTTTAGGAAAAAGAAATGACAGAGGAGAAAGATTAATATATTTCTGTGAAGAAAACAGGTTGATAATATGTAACATCTACTTTGAGCAAGAGAAAAGGAAACTATACACATGGAAAAGCCCTGGAGATAGGAAGAGGAATCAAATAGATTACATAATGATAAAAGAAAGGTTCCGTAACAGCGTAAAGAAGGCCAAAACCTACCCAGGAGTAGATATTAATTCTGATCACAATCCTGTAATGATTAAAATGAAAATCAATATAAAACGAAACAAGCAAAAGTCTAGTTCATCAACAAATCCACTAGATATAACAGCTTTAAATCAAAAAGATATTAAAGATACCTATACAATACAAGTAAAGAACACATACCAGAAGCTTCTAGAAGAAGGAATTGAGCAATACAGAAGAGAAAATACTGATGATAAAGTAACAACCAAATGGCAATGCATAAAGAAAAGCATACAAGAAACCTACGACACCTTATTTAAAAAAGAATAGAACATAAAACAAATATGGATAACTAACACCATCTTAGAAAAAAATGGAAGAAAGGAGGCAAGCGAAGAACACTGCCCAATACAATAAAATAGATAATGAAATACGTAAAATGTGCAAAAAGGCAAAAGAAGACTGGCACAGCTAAAAATGTATAGAAAAAGAAACTATGGAAAGCATACAAGACTTAAGAGGACTGCACATAGAAATAAAGAGAATGACAAAAAATATATACAAACCAAAGAAAGTGGATGCATTGCAGACAAAGAAGGAAAAATGCTAACAGACAATACAAATATTATAGATAAATGGCAGGAATATATAACAGAACTATTTCATGATCAAAGGGACAAGAAAGAAGTTATAAAATGTACATCAGGCTATGAAATCTTAAAGTCTGAGGTGGAGAAAGCTATAAAAACAATGAAAAAGGGAAAAGTAGCAGAACCTGACAGCATACAGATAGAGATGATACAGGCACTAGAAGATTTTGGCATTGAAGTGATTACAGACATATGCAACGACATATACCACACAGGATACATACCAAATGAACTAAAAACATCAACTTTCATTGCATTGCCTAAAAGAATGGTGCAGTTGAATGCAGTGATTTTAGAACAATAAGCCTAATGAGCCATGTTAGAAAAATCTTGTTAAAAGTTATACAAGGAAGGATTCAGAATAAAATCAATACTGAATTAGATGAGCAGCAATTTGGATTTAGGAAAATTAGCGGGACAAAAGAAGCCATATTCTGCATGAGAACATTAATCGAAAAGTACACACAGACGTAAACAAACCAATATATGCCTGCTTCATTAACTACACCAAAGCTTTTGATAGAGTACACAACAAACAACTTATAGAATGCCTAAAAGAGATACATCTAGATAACATGGACATACGACTAATATGTAATCTATACTGGGAGCAAAAATCAATAATAAAATATAACAAAAAGAACTCTACACCCATTGGTATAAAAAGAGGATTAAGACAGGGATGCATCCTATCACAAAGCTTGTTCAATCTATACACTGAGCAAATCTTTAAAAACATCATAGAGATGCCAGGCCTACAAATTAATGGAAAGATTATCAATAACCTAAGATATGCTGACAACACTGTACTACTATCAGAAAATCCTAAAGATCTACAACAATTACATAATGAAATAAATATGACAAGTAAAAAATATGGACTAGATATGAATATCAAAAAGACTAAAACTATGATCATAAACAAAGAAAATACTCAAAACCCACAAGTGGATATCAAAATTGAAGGAATAGACCTTGAGACAGTTCAGAACTATAACTACCTTGGACATACTATAACCAATGATGGAAAATGTACAACTGAAATAAACAAAAGAATAGGAATGTCAAAAAGTAAGTTTAATGCCATGAAAAATATACTAACATCAAAACAAATAACACCAGGCCCAATACTAAGCATAGCAATGTGTTACATCTTCTCAATATTCCTATATGGTGCAGAAACATGGACATTAGACCAGAAAACAGAACAGAGAATTGAAGCGTTCGAAATTTATATATATAAAAGAATAGGTAGAATTGGATGGAAGGAAAAGAAAACAAACGATGACGTCTTAAAACAACTAAAAATGAAAAGAGAACTACTAAACACAATTAGAACAAGACAAATGCGATTTTTGGGCCATGTTAAAAGACACAACAGCCTAATAAGAGTAATCTTAGAGGGGAAAATACAAGGTAAAAGAGGCAGACCAAGACTAACATGGACGAGTAACATTAAAAAATGAACAAATCAGAGTATGACAACCTGCACCATCAAAGCAAGAGACAGAGCAGAATGGTGCTCCATGGTAGCCAACCTTCGTTGCGGAGATGACACCCAATGATCATGATGATTTGTTAACACAAATGTTCTACCTGACGATAGCCCCATCGTTGAGTTATAAATGTATCTATTCTTCCCTGTTTCTGTTTAAAACTGATATCAAAATGTTCATGAATGATTGAATGAATGTTGTTTGCGTTTATGATGATATAAGATTTCTGTGTAAACACAGTAACATGCAAAATAAGAGCTGCTGGGAAGAAAAGAAAATACAAAATAGAAAAAATGAGGAAATTTACATACCGGTCGTTGGTAATATATTGGCTAATCCATTTCAGTTTTTCAACACAGTCACTGATATATAACATTCCTTGAATAATATATCCATAGCACCAATTTCCGGTGAATTTCATCACAATAAAAACACAAACAACACTTGTATTGTCATTTATTGAAAAGGTTTGTTAATCTAAAGAAAGAAAAATTTGCAAAAACATTTCTATCGTAATGTAATGTACGTCGCTTACAAGCATGACAACACGGAAATATACTATTCACGTGATAAAGGATCGGTTCTGTACAAATCCGATTTAAACCAGCCAATAATTAAATAATGCTAAGTGAATTGGAAAAATGTCATCCACGACAGTTGGATTCCGGGTAAATTTGGAACATCTCAGTCCAACTGAGTTGGATCCTTGGCTACAAAGGGATATGGGATATGGTGTTAGTGCCCATATCGTTTATAGATCTTTTGCACATTATTATTCGAGTAATGTGGTCAGCGTTAAGCCCATGTCACTTTTCTTTCCAAGAAAAAAAAAAAAAAACAAATCTGGTGTCTATTTAAGGCTTGATGAACCTGAAAACCGTAGATCAAAATCGAACCCAACCTTTTGTACTTAGTAATGGAGTTCACTAGCCACTGAGCCACTACGTCTCCTCGACAACTAAAGGACTATGTACAAATCATCATCATCTCCCTGTAAAAGGGAGTTGAATGGATGTACAATTCCTGGTGTTGCTGTTTGAAATATAACTGTGATATTTGCGCTTTTCGACCCAACACATCCGACTTCAGCATGGCTTTTTTTAGTACCAAGTTGCCTTCCTTCTCGACACCTCCTTACATTGCCACACTGGATTGGTTAGTCTGTTACAAAGAGTACTTCCAGCAGTAGAGTAGAGTGTGTATAGTTCTGGCTCATCGATTGTGGTGCAAGCTATCAACAACTAGGAGTCGCTGGTAGCTTTCAATATCATTTCTGTCGTAGCTCATTGCCTCCAATAGTTAGTTCAATCATGATTTTGTCTAGAAAGTGGTAGTTACCATGTTATGACAGTAACTGACAGGTTACAATTAACAACTAGGTGTGTGAGGCGTTAGAAGCTGCTACATAATGGCGGTACAATCACTAGCTGCTAGGATAATGTGTCATGGAAGATATTTAACATAATAAGAAAGAATGCAGTTAATGGACAATAATGACAGAAAGTGATGATAATATTGAGCAAACTTATTGATGTGTTTGATTCATCGTTATCAAGTACCAGGCCTGCTGGCGTAGGTCATCATGTCTCTCCACAATTTTCGATCTCGACAGTTATTTAGAATTTCTGTTGCTGACCTTCTGCCAAGCCATTCTCTTAAGCTGTCTGGTATCTTTTCTCTTTGCTTCCCTCAATCTCTTCGTCCTCAATTTTTCTCAGTTGTTACAATATATTCCAGATGGTCTCTTCTCATTACGTAGCCACAAAATGATGATTGTCTCTTCCTAATATCGGAAATGAGCTTTCTTTTTGCTTTGGCCTCTTTCATAACATTTTCATTACTCTTCTTAGCTGTCCATAGTATTCTCAACATTTTGTCTGTAAAACCACATTTCTACAGATTCCAGTGATATTCTTGTATGTTGCCCTATTGTCCATGACTCATATCCATATATTAAGATTGGCTCTACATAACATTTAAGAGCTCTTTTTCTTGTTTCTATTGTCAAAAAGCGATTGCATAGTGTCTTCCTCATTTTTTTGGAAAGCTGCCTTTGCCTGAGCCATTCTGCATCTCACCTCTTTTGTACATCTTCCGTCTGAGGTTAACAAAGTCCCCAAATATTTAAATTCATTTACCTGCTTTAATATTGTTCCACTTGTCTTTATTTTGCACTGAGGTGATTACTTTTTCTTTGTTGTTACCATTACTTCTGTCTCTTTGCTATTAAGGCTGAGTCCTTTATTTTTGCTTTATTTCACTATAATGTCTAACATTTCATGTAACTCTTTTTAACTCCTAGCGATTAAGACTGTATCATCAGCATACCTTTCCCAAACCGACGGCTTCCGAGGTGACCCAGCCTTTAATTGGTACCGGATTTTTTTTCTGGGAAAGTAAAGCGGCACGTGCGTAACACCGACCAAATTACCCCAAAAATCATGTGCCGAAGGTCTGTAAAATTTATGGTCACTAACACCATATTCCCTATACGCCACTTGACGTGACGGGGGCTCTTTACTACTTTATTTTATCAGCATACCTTAGATTATTTATATTATGACCTCCAATTGTTATTCCAGGCATGTCCCTTATTGATCTTAAAGTAATCTCAGTATAAATATTAAACAAATCTGGTGACAGCACACAAGCTTGTCTAACACCCTATTTTATTTTGTGTTTGATTACTGCAACATAATGATGATAACAATAATAGCAATGACATTAATAATAAACATTGATAGATTACTATCATTTATCATTACTGTTTATCTTATCGTTATTGCTATTATAATAGTTATAATAGTATATATAACAGTCGGTTCAAATATAAAGATAAAATAAACAATTAGATTGAATCACTTCCACGTGAAAACGTTGAAAGTAACAACACATGCATATTGTCTTGTTTCAGATACGTCATCATTGAACTTCAGACTAAAACAGACACCTATGAAAGTCTGGTTCTCTGTGAAGTTATGGTGTTTCAGTGATCTACTTGTCTGTGATTTCCATGATAACAGAAACCTTTTTAATTATCTTTTTCTACCGACAATTTGTGTGTGGTTTCTTTCATTGAGCACTGTGATGTTCTTCAGATGGTTGTGATGTTTTGTTGTGAAGTATAACTGTCGTGTTTTGTTCAACGTGTTTTTATTTTATATTTGGCATGCTCGCAAACAAATTAATAAATGCAGGAATAGTTGAGTATTTATTCGGCTGTTTTTAGATTGCTGTAAAGAACAATCTTCTTTAACTTGTTTTTTGTTGTTAGGGTCATCATCACTGCACGCCAGACGAGCCCATGGGTGTTCCGTATCCTCTTCCAGAATTTCGAGAAAATTCGAGCCCACGTGCACGAATTCCGTAGCACGGCCTGGGACCTACAGTGTGGTTAGGTTTCTGATGTAATTTTGCCCGGGTGGCGGCCATATTTGTTGTCTACTTTTATCGATTTTAACTGGTAACGGTTCTTTAACGTGCGCGAGTGTACACGGGAACACTTGAATATTCCCGTTTTCCTAGACGGCTAAACAATGGATCTCACTACCCACGAGGTCAGGGAAGAGTACCTCCTTCAATAACTTCTTGAAATGAGTAAAGGAGAATTAATGAAATCAACAAAACAAACATAAAAACTGAAGCATCAGACTTTAGTCCTGTGACACCTGGAGCGGAACTTTTCTTTGTTAATTTCTCTCAGTCTAAGAACCTCAACTCTAATCGTCGTTAGTTTTCTTTCTCCATATATTTTAAAATACAACTCCTGGTTGTGTCCCTTCTTTTGAGATAAACTGACAGCTTGATCAGTTCTGTAGATTTACTTCTGAGTTCCTGGAAGTGACGTCACTTGTTGACCACACAAACAAAATCATGCGGCAAATCAACAACGGTTAAAGATCTCCTGTAAAATATAACGGTAAAGGTCAAGTACGAGACTTGGATCGGCGCCTTAGCACGCGAGTTTCCTCCCATATGTGTTCGGCCGTCTATCCAGAAGTGTTCGGAGACTTCTGGACAGTGTCTCTTCAAGCATAGAAATTCACGATACAAGACGGCATTCCTCACCTTCACAGTGTACTACCCTGGTACCCATTTTAGCCAGCGGCTGGCTCGACCGCGGGGGTATATTTTTTTTCCCTTCACGAGTACAACTCACACTGATTCCAGCGGAAATCGAACACGGGTTGTCCGAACGTCGGGTAGCCCAGTCGGGTGTTTTTCCCAACTAGGCTACCGAAGTCACCCTGTAAAATATACAGTCGGAAACAAGTGAAGTATTTACTATACCTTGGTTGAGCACAGCATATAGAGGTGATGATCTGCTTGATATCGTCTTTCCCGGTTCATTGAATCAGAGACGGCTCTCTTTTAGCAGAGATGACTGGAGAAGGTATTTATAGCTCACATGATCGTCGAGCCAGTGCATTACGAACCATGCTACTGACTTTTGTAAATAAACAGCCAATCTGGCCAAGTAATGTGGTGGCACCAAAGGTTGAGCTGAGGAACAGGGGTGGGGTGTGAAGTACACTCCTACAAGGTTTGGTACAGCTTTACAAAAAGTTGGAGCTAAGGAACAGGGGTCGGGTGTGAAGTACACTCCTACAAAGTTTGGTACAGCTTTACAAAAAGTTGGAGCTAAGGAACAGGGGTGGGGTGTGAAGTACACTCCTACAAGGTTTGGTACAGCTTTACAAAAGGTTGGAGCTAAGGAACAGGGGTGGGGTGTGAAGTACACTCCTACAAGGTTTGGTACAGCTTTACAAAAGGTTGGAGCTAAGGAACAGGGGTGGGGTGTGAAGTACACTCCTACAAGGTTTGGTACAGCTTTACAAAAGGTTGGAGCTAAGGAACAGGGGTGGGGTGTGAAGTACACTCCTACAAGATTTGGTACAGCTTTACAAAAAGAGAACGAAACAACATCATGACGTTTCAGCCTACATGCGGCCCTTTTTAGAAAACACGAAAACAGAAACGGACAACGAAATGAAGAATAGCTAAACTACAAGTTATAGAGTAATCAGAACTAGTGGATCTAGAATAGAAAGTGAAATGAGAAGACACAGCACAAGACTACCAGGACATAATGCATTACAAATAGTTGGAGGTCAGAGGATCCGATCTGCACAGAACTAGACGTCATAGGTAAACCAGAGAATATGTAAGGGGAGAACCAAGCCATGGTGTGATAGAGAAGGGGAGAACCAAGACAAGGTGATGTAGAGAAGGGGAGAACCAAGACATTGTGTGATAGAGAAGGGAAGAACCAAGACAAGGTGATGTAGAGAAGGGGAGAACCAAGACATTGTGTGATAGAGAAGGGGAGATCAAGTCATGGTGTGATAGAGAAGGGGAGAACCAAGATACGGTGATGTAGAGAAGGGGAGAACCAAGACAAGGTGATGTTGAGAAGAGGAGAACCAAGACACGGTAAGATAGAGAAGTGGAGAACCAAGACACGGTAATGTAGAGAAGGAGAGAACCAAGACACGGTAATGTAGAGAAGGCGAGAACCAAGACATGGTGTGATAGAGAAGGGGAGATCCAAGACACGGTGTGAAGTGAAGGGGAGAATCAAGAATGGTGATGTAGAGAAGGGGAGAACCAAGACACGGTGATGTAGAGAAGGGGAGAACCAAGACACGGTGATGTAGAGAAGGGGAGATCCAAGTCATGGTGTGATTGAGAAGGGGAGAACCAAGACACGATGATGTAGAGAAGGGGAGAACCAAGACACGGGGATGTAGAGAAGGGGAGAACCAAGACACGGTGATGTAGAGAAGGGGAGAACCAAGACACGGTGAAATAGAAAAGGGAGAACCAAGACACGGTAATGTAGAGAAGGAGAGAAATAAGACATGATGTGATAGAGAAGGGGAGATCCAAGACACGGTGTGAAGTGAAGGGGAGAATCAAGACATGGTGTGAAGTGAAGGGAGAATCAAGACATGGTGTGATAGAGAAGGGGAGATCCAAGACACGGTGGGAAGTGAAGGGGAGAATCAAGACATGGTGTAATAGAGAAGGGGAGAACCAAGACACAGTGATGTAGAGAAAAAAAAAGGGGGGGGGGGGAATGTTGTCAAATGGTGTGAATGCTGAAACTGTGGTACGGATGAGAAAAAGCAGGTGTTGGCTAGATAGGGAACTAGTTTGAGTTAAAGCTAGTCTTGTTAGTAGAAGATGTTACCAGAATTGTGTGTACTAGTTCTAGAAAGTGCTGCAGTTGTTATTACATAACAACAACAAGAGTTCTGTGTAATTAGTTCAAGTTAAATAACAGAGCGACATCACTAGATTCTTAACATGAAATAGCTAATCTTCTTCTGTTCTCTTTTCACTGATACCTAAAAGGTATCGTTGTTTATATCATTTGTCGTTCTTGAGCTGCTCAAACTATCTGAATTAGTGATTTTCCTTTGTTGTTACATGTCTCTGTCACTGCACCTATCCATCTTCTTCTGGGTCTTCCTCTTGGTCTTTTTCCATGCATTCTCGTGAAGAACGCCCTTGATGGTGATTGGTAAGGATTCATTCTAACCAGGTGGCCAAACCATTTAAGTTGTTGTTGTTCTATATATTCTTGGCAGGGTTTAGTTCCTACCATTTTCTTATGGTTTCATTTGATATTCTATCTCTTCTTGTGTTGTTTGTTACGAAATGGCTAATAACAGCCGTCATTACACGATGCATTCATAGCGATGTTCTTCTGTGATTAGGTTTCAAGAAAACAGACACATTTTGTAATAATGTCGTTTGTACTGGCAAGAGAGGTAGTGTACATGTATGATATTTGTTTTTGTATGGTCCATGTTACATTTAACAACAAGATAGACATCAGATGTTGTCTACGTTTATTCATTATGATTTATATTATTGTTAACTACAAGATAGACATCAGATGTTGTCTACGTTTATTCATTATGATTTATATTATTGTTAACGACAAGATAGACATCAGATGTTGTCTACGTTTATTCATTATGATTTATATTATTGTTAACGATCAGACAGACATCAGATGTTGTCTACGTTTATTCATTATGATTTATATAAGTGTTAACGATAAGACAGACGGAAGGTGGTGTCTACATTTTTTATATATGATGATGTAAACATTTTAAAAATGCATTTATTCGTTACATTGAGAGGTTTCCCTTACAGGTGCTGTGCGGTGCTTTTGTACTCGTAAAATGTACCTACACTATGTGTACTGACATTTTGGAGGATACATGTACAAGATGTATTTGTACGTGTGTACGTGGACATTTAATTATATGGGTGCACATTATGTATTTATATTTTTGAACAAATTGTGACTATGTGTAATGTACCGCTGTGAGAGGGAGTGTGACGATTGTGAGGGGATGTGACTATGTGAGAGGGAATGTGACATGGAATGTGACAATGTGAGAGAATGTGACGATGTGAGAGGAAATGTGACAGGGAATATGACGATGTGAGAGGGAATGTGACAGGGAATGTGACGATGTGAGAGAATGTGATGATGTGAGAGAATGTGATGATGTGAGAGGGAATGTGATGATGTGAGGGAATGTGACGATGTGAGGGAATGTGATGATGTGAGGGAATGTGATGATGTGAGGGAAAGTGATGATGTGAGGGAATGTGATGATGTGAGGGAATGTGATTATGTGAGGGAATGTGATGATGTGAGGGAATGTGATGATGTGAGGGAATGTGATTATGTGAGAGGGAATGTGATGATGTGAGAGGGAATGTGATGATGTGAGAGGGAATGTGACGATGTGAGAGGGAATGTGATGATGTGAGAGAATGTGATGATGTGAGAGGAATGTGATGATGTGAGAGAATGTGATGATGTGAGAGGAAATGTGATGATGTGAGAGGGAATGTGACGATGTGAGAGAATGTGATGATGTGAGAGAATGTGATGATATGAGAGAATATGATGATGTGAGAGAATAAGATGGTGTCAAAGAATGTGAGGATGTGAGAGATTATGATGATGTGAGAGAATATGATGATGTGAGAGAATATGATGATTTGAGAGAATATGATGATTTGAGAGAATATGACGATGTGAGAGATTATGATGATGTGAGAGAATATGACGATGTGAGAGAATATGATGATGTGAGAGAATATGATGATGTGAGAGAATAAGATGATGTCAAAGAATGTGAGGATGTGAGAGATTATGATGATGTGAGAGATTATAATGATGTGAGAGAAAATGATGATGCGAGAGATTATGATGATGTGAGAGAATATGATAATGTGAGAGAATATGATGATGTGAAAGATTATGATGCTGTGAGAGATTATGACGAGGTGAGAGAATGTGATGATATGAGAGAATATGATGATATGTGAGGATGTGACTGAATTTGATGATGTGAGACAATGTGACGATGTGAGAGAGTGTGATGATGTGAAAGAATGTGATGATGTGAGAGAATGTGATGATGTGAGACAATGTGACGATGTGAGAGAGTGTGATGATGTGAGACAATGTGACGATGTGAGAGAGTGTGATGACGTGAGACAATATGACGATGTGAGAGAGTGTGATGATGTGAGACAATGTGACGATGTGAGAGAGTGTGATGACGTGAGACAATGTGACGATGTGAGAGAGTGTGATGATGTGAAAGAATGTGATGATGTGATACCATGTGATGATGTGAGAGAGTGTGGTGATGTGAAAGAATGTGATGATGTGAGAGAATGTGATGATGTGAAAGAATGTGATGATGTGAGAGAATGTGATAAGGAGAGAGAATGTAACGATATGAGAGAATGTGATGATGTGAGAGAATGTGATGATGTGAGAGAATGTGATGATGTGAGAGAATGTGATGATGTGAAAGAATGTGATGATGTGAAAGAATGTGATGATGTGAGAGAATGTGACGATGTGAGAGAATGTGATGATGTGAGAGAATGTGATGATGCGTGAGAATGTAACGATATGAGAGAATGTGATGATGTGAAAGAATGTGACGATATGAGAGAATGTGATTATGTGAGAGATTGTGATGATGTGAGAGAATGTGATGATGTGAGAGAATGTAACGATGTGAGAGAATGTGAGGATGTGGGAGAATTGAACGATGTGAGAGAATGTAACGATGTGAGAGAATGTGATGATGTGAGAGAATGTGATGATGCGTGAGAATGTAACGATATGAGAGAATGTGATGATGTGAAAGAATGTGACGATATGAGAGAATGTGATGATGTGAGAGATTGTGATGATGTGAGAGAATGTGATGATGTGAGAGAATGTAACGATGTGAGAGAATGTGAAGATGTGGGAGAATTGAACGATGTGAGAGAATGTAACGATGTGAGAGAATGTGACGATGCGAAAGAACGTGACGATGTGAGAGAATGTGACGATGTGAGAGAATGTGATGATATAAGAGAATGTAACGATGTAAGAGAATGTAACCATGTGAGAGAATGTGAGGATGTGAGAGAATTGAACGATGTGAGAGAATGTAGCGATATGAGAGAATGTGATGATGCGAAAGAATGTGACGATGTGAGAAAATGTGATGATGTGAGAGAATGTGATGATGTGAGAGAATGTAACGATGTTAGAAAATGTAACAATGTGAGAGAATGTGAGGATGTGAGAGAATTGAACGATGGGAGAGAATGTAACGATGTGAGAGAATGTGACGATGCGAGAGAATGTGACGATGTGAGAGATTGTGACGATGTGGGAGAATGTGACGATGTGAGAGAATGTGACTATGTGAGAGAATGTGACGATGTGAGAGAATGTGACGATGTGAGGGATTGTGACGATGTGAGAGAATGTGACGATGTGAGAGAATGTGACGATGTGAGAGAATGTGACGATGTGAGAGAATGTGACGATGTGAGAGAATGTGACGATGTGAGAGATTGTGACGATGTGGGAGAATGTGACGATGTATAATTGTGACATTTTCAAGTAGACAACACTGTCCTTACTTGAATTCTGTTCAACTGGCGTAATCTTGAAGTAAACATAGTGTTATTAACTTCAATAAATCACCACGGATTATCTTAGTGCACCATTTAATGATCTATACCAGCGTTTCTCAATCTGTGGTCTGCGGTCCCTGCAGGCGCCCACGCTGCCGTCATCGGGGGATCCGCGAAAGATTAAAGAATAGTTTGATATTTTGTAGCTAAATTTAAAGAGAGAAAGAAGGAATGAGAATCTGGTGGGAGTCAGCGACTACAAAACGTATTTAAAGGGGGTCCGAGGTAATGGACAGCTTGAGAACCGCTGGTCTATACTGTTGTCTGTACTGAGGATATAACGTCGATCTCTCTCTGTGATGTGTAGAGGAGGTACAACTACGAGGACATGCAACATTTGTGGGAGATGGCAACACAAGTTGTGAAAATTGTTCGTGAGACTTTCGTGAAGGCTGTAATAATATGATATATATGTTGTCATGTGATGCTCCGGAGAGATATTAGTCAAATCAAGACATTTATTTTGTGATCTGTCATGGAGACAATAACCTTGAATTGCGAATGCATTTGTGATCTTTCTGGGTAACGTGTTATTGTGAATGCATTTGGGATCTTTATGTGTAACGTATTATTGTGAATGCATTTGTGATCTTTCTGTGTAACGTATTATTGTGAATGCATTTGGGATCTTTCTATGTAGCATGTTATTGTGAATGCATTTGTGATCTTTCTATGTAACATGTTATTGTGAATGCATTTGTGATCTTTCTATGTAACGTATTATTGTGAATGCATTTGTGATCTTTCTATGTAACATATTATTGTGAATGCGTTTGTGATCTTTCTCTGTAATGTGTTGTTGTGAATGCATTTGGGATCTTTCTATGTAGCGTGTTATTGCATTTGTGATCTTTCTATGTAGCGTGTTATTGTGAATGCATTTGTGATCTTTCTATGTAGCGTGTTATTGTGAATGCATTTGTGATCTTTCTATGTAGCGTGTTATTGTGAATGCATTTGTGATCTTTCTATGTAGCGTGTTATTGTGAATGCATTTGTGATCTTTCTATGTAACATGTTATTGTGAATGCATTTGTGATCTTTCTATGTAACATGTTATTGTGAATGCATTTGGGATCTTTCTGTGTAATGTGTTATTGTGAATTCATTTTGGATTTGCAATACGGAAAATAATAAAAATGTCAAAACTAAATCCATTCTGAAGAGTTCAATTTAATTTGCTGACCTTAACCCTTGTCTCCTTGTTGCTTTGGCTTGAAAGACTACAATTGCAGTCTCTACACGTGACATTGGAGTAGGAACATTGTGCATATCCTGTTGTTAGTTTCACCACTAACAAGTTAGTTATGGGAACATTGTGCATATCCTGTTGTTAGTTTCACCACTAACAAGTTAGTTATGGGAACATTGTGCCTATCCTGTTGTTAGTTTCACCACTAACAAGTTAGTTATGGGAACATTGTGCCTATCCTGTTGTTAGTTTCACCACTAACAAGTTAGTTATGGGAACATTGTGCCTATCCTGTTGTTAGTTTCACCACTAACAAGTTAGTTATGGGAACATTGTGCCTATCCTGTTGTTAGTTTCACCACTAACAAGTTAGTTATGGGAACATGTTATTCCATAAAGCCAGGGAATTAGAAAAGGGTTTTTAATTTCAAAACACTAAATATTTCATGGTAATAATTTTTTTAATGAAAAATATCTTATGCAACAAATCTATGTCAATAAAAATGAGAAAGAGAGTTCATCGGTGCTATATAGAACCAATTCTGACCTATGGAAGCGAATCATGAGCAGTAGACAAACAAATGAAAAGACGATTAGAGGCCACAGAGATGGGATTTCTCAGAAGAATGTTGAAAGTTCCCTGGACAGCTAAAAAGACCAATGAGGAAGTTCTCAAAGAGGCCAACACAAAAAGGGAGCTCTTAAAAAACATCAGAAAGAAGCAATCAACATTTTTCGGGCACATCATGAGAATAGGAAAGTTGGAATACTTGGTTATAACTGGCAAAATAAAAGGAAAGAGAGATCGCGGACGACAAAGAGAGAAAATACTGGATAGCTTGGTGTCATGGCATGGAAAACAGTCAACAACAGAACTGATACGATGCACTGTAGATAGAAGATTGTGGAGGGACATGATCGCCTACGCAACATGTATGGCACATGATGATGATGATGAATTATTTTTTTGTGTCTCGTTCCTTTGTAATTCCTATGTAATAACTTATGTTCACACTTTATTACCGTCTTCTAATTGCTTCTCTAATAAAGCTTAATTGTGTGTTTAATGAACTTTCAACTTGTCCTGTTTCTTGCTGATGTTTCCAGCTTTTCCGTGCAAAGTCAACACATTTACAAGCGATCGGTATAATGACAATGGCGATGTGCGTTGAAACGTGCGGTAGTTGACGTGAAAACATGAACAATGGTGGCCAGATAGTGGGACTCTAACTGCTTTTGTTGTCCACGTGCTTCATTGATCATTGTGTCCATTCACACTCCATTTTCTGCATTTAAAAGTCTGTTTCAGTGAGAAAAAAATAGACCTGTGTGGGAGAACGACAGAGAGAGAAAAAGATGTGTGTGTGAGAAAGATAGAGAAAGAAATAGATGTGTGTGGAGAACGACAGAGAGAAAAAAGATGTGTGTGTGAGAATGATAGAGAAAGAAATAGACGTGTGTGGGAGAACGATAGAGAAAGAAATTGACGTGTGTGGGAGAACGACAGAGAAAGAAATAGATGTGAGTGAGAGAACGATAGAGAAAGAAATAGACGTGTGTGGGAGAACGATAGAGAAAGTAACAGATGTGTGTGTGAGAGAGAGAATGATAGAGAAAGAAATAGATGTGTGTGAGAGAATGATAGAGAAAGAAAAAGATGTGTGTGAAAGAATGATAGAGAAAGAAGTAGATGTGTGTGAGAGAACGATAGAGAAAGAAATAGATGTGTGTGAGAGAACGATAGAGAAAGAAATAGATGTGTGTGGGAGAAAGATAGAGAAAGAAATAGACGTTTGTGGGAAAACGATAGAGAAAGAAACAGATGTGTGTGTCAGAACTATAGAGAAAGAAATAAACGTATGTGGGAGAACGATAAAGAAAGAAATAGATGTGTGTGAGAGAACGATAGAAAAAAAAGAAATAGATGTTTGTGTGGGACAACAATATAGATAAAATAAACGTGTGGTAGAACTATAGAGAAAGAAATAGATATGTGTGAGAGAACGATAGAAAAATAAATAGATGTGTGTGGGAGAGTGATAGAGAATGAAATAGATGTGTGTTGAAGAATGACAGGCAAAGAAATATGTATGTGTGTGAGAATGATAGAGAAAGAAATAGATATCTGTGAAAGTACATTAGAGAAATAAATAGATGTGTAGGAAAACGATGGAGTATGAAGTTTATGTGTGGGAGAACGATAGAGTATGGGATAGATGTGTGGAAGAACAATGGAGAGGGAAAGAAATATGTGGGAGAACGATATTGAAAGAATTAGCTGTGTGGGTGAACGATAGAAAAAAATAGCTGTGTGGGTGAACGATAGAGAAAGAAATAGATTTGTGGGAGAACGATATAGTATGAAATAGATGTGTAGGAGAAAGGTGTAGTATGAAATAGATGTCTGGGAGAAGGATATAATATGAAATCTATGTGTGGGAGAACGATATAGTATGAAATAGATGTGTGGGAGAGCGATATAGTATGAAATAGATGTATGGGAGAGCGATATAGTATGAAACAGATGTGTGCGGGAGAGCGATATAGTATGAAATAGATAACAGATATAAACCCATGATGATGATGAAGTCACCAACAACATGATAGTTAACATATACATGAAACATGACAAGAAAGACATGAATAGTTTTGGAAATAATAAATATTTATTTAGAAAATGAGTTACGATCAACAAAATTGTGTAAAATGTATATGTGTATGATTTAATTATTATAATGAGTTATTTACACACACACAAATTAGATCAAAACATGAAAATATGCACATGAAACATGGCAAATGTCAACTGTTATGTTCCTGAGAGGTTTGTTTGAAGGTGAGATAGTGTAGTGGTTTATAGGTAGTATAGAATGGTTTGTCTACTTCCGTGTGTGTATGTGTGTGTGCTCATCCTATCTGTGATGTCAGAATTGCACGGTTATGGTTATTCGAAGGCCACGGTATCTTCTTCTTCATCTTCTACCTTTTTAGCTCCCAGTGGAGCATATGTCCTCAACAAACACCTTCCAAGTCGTTCTGTTTTTTCCAAATCTTTTAAGATCATTACATGTCTTCCCCATCATCTTCATCTCTGCTTCTATCTGTCTTCTCCGAGAATTACTTGGTTTTCCTCTTTGTCTTTTCCCCTAAGGATTCCAAAAAGGGCCTGTTATGTAATACTCTCAGTTGGTTTCCATAGTGTGTGTCCTATCCAGCGCCATCATCTTCGTTGTATCTCTTTATCCACTGGTGTTTATCCACACGGTATCACTACAAACGAATTAAAATCCACAATTGCTGAATCGCCCGTGGCAGTGCCATCATCTGAATCAAAACTCATCTCATTGAAGGATCCAAACAAAGAAAGGTAGTTACAGTCCCCATCATAGCAGCTACAGCACACGCCAAATGACATAAGGCCAAGCGGCACCGAAAGTGAACGCAGTTGCACTGTCCTTCGTCATACAATATCATCATTCATAGTAAGCAATCGAATTACTGAAACATGATCCGGATGAAAAACACAGCTCAGGAAAGAGCACTAAACTCAGTAGCTCCGGCAACAAACCGGCCTTGAAATTTGTAGAAACTGCAACAAGGAACACTTTTCAAACAGAGCCTCAATCGTCCTTGCCGCACTGGTATAATGCCAACATTGTTTCTTACTTTACATCTTCATTACAATCAAGCCTTTTCTTGTCTATTTAGCATTCTATTTCAAGATATCATCTCAGTTTTAATGGTTTTTCTGATTTCTTTGGCTGTTAATGTCTCAGTTTGGCATTTTTTTTATTAACCAAGTGAAGAAGAAAAGTCTTAAACATTAATCTCTTTTATCTAATGGTAAATGACTGGTCTGTAACATGTCTTATCATGTTTGACCTTGAATCAACTGTTCAATTATTCAGCTTGTAATGAAACATACAAATATAATTAGACATATTATTATATATTATGTACACACACATCTAGCACGCTTTTTGTATATCAATACTAGTAAATCCAGGTAGAGGTGTGTGTGGCCGAGCGGCTAGAACCACTGTTTCTCTGGCTGAAAAGCCGACCAACGGTGTTCGAAACTAGTGTTAGACAGAAAGGATTTTTTCTTAAGTGGGTGAAATAAAAATCTTGAGTCTCACACGTCGTGGCGACTGTTTGACCAAGCGGCCTTTATCTCTCTGGTTCTATCGTGAGCCACCCCACACCCCGCCCCCCTTACCCCCCCCCCCCCCCCCCCCCGCCCGACATACACCAGTAATGGTAGTGAGTGTCGTAAAGATAGTTTAGTAATACTAGTAAAAACATATATCTCTTTTACTTCATACAACCTATATTTAGAATGTTTGGTATTTTTATTACACTACTGAAGGCGGCATGGTAACATCAAGTGATGAGGAAATACTAGTCTGTCATGGAGGGTAACATCAAGTGATGAGGAAATAATAGTCTTTCAGGGAGGGTAACGTCAAGTGATGAGGAAATACTAGTCTGTCATGGAGAGTAACATCAAGTGATGAGGAAATACTAGTCTGTCAGGGAGGGTAACATCAAGTGATGAGGAAATACTAGTCTGTCAGGGAGGGTAACATCAAGTGATGAGGAAATACTAGTCTGTCAGGGAGGGTAACATCAAGTGATGAGGAAATACTAGTCTGTCAGGGAGGGTAACATCAAGTGATGAGGAAATACTAGTCTGTCATGGAGGGTAACATCAAGTGATGAGGAAATACTAGTCTGTCAGGGAGGGTAACATCAAGTGATGAGGAAATACTAGTCTGTCAGGGAGGGTAACATCAAGTGATGAGGAAATACTAGTCTGTCATGGAGAGTAACATCAAGTGATGAGGAAATACTAGTCTGTCAGGGAGGGTAACATCAAGTGATGAGGAAATACTAGTCTGTCATGGAGAGTAACATCAAGTGATGAGGAAATACTAGTCTGTCAGGGAGGGTAACATCAAGTGATGAGGAAATACTAGTCTTTCAGGGAGGGTAACATCAAGTGATGAGGAAATACTAGTCTGTCAGGGAGGGTAACATCAAGTGATGAGGAAATACTAGTCTGTCAGGAGGGTAACATCAAGTGATGAGGAAATACTAGTCTGTCAGGGAGGGTAACATCAAGTGATGAGGAAATACTAGTCTTTCAGGGAGGGTAACATCAAGTGATGAGGAAATACTAGTCTGTCATTGAGAGTAACATCAAGTGATGAGGAAATACTAGTCTGTCATTGAGAGTAACATCAAGTGATGAGGAAATACTAGTCTGTCATGGAGAGTAACGTCAAGTGATGAGGAAATACTAGTCTGTCATTGAGAGTAACATCAAGTGATGAGGAAATACTAGTCTGTCAGGGAGGGTAACATCAAGTGATGAGGAAATACTAGTCTGTCAGGGAGGGTAATATCAAGTGATGAGGAAATACTAGTCTGTCAGGGAGGGTAATATCAAGTGATGAGGAAATACTAGTCTGTCAGGGAGGGTAACATCAAGTGATGAGGAAATACTAGTCTGTCAGGGAGGGTAACATCAAGTGATGAGGAAATACTAGTCTTTCAGGGAGGGTAACATCAAGTGATGAGGAAATACTAGTCTGCCATGGAGAGTAACGTCAAGTGATGAGGAAATACTAGTCTGTCATTGAGAGTAACATCAAGTGATGAGGAAATACTAGTCTGTCAGGGAGGGTAACATCAAGTGATGAGGAAATACTAGTCTGTCAGGGAGGGTAATATCAAGTGATGAGGAAATACTAGTCTGTCAGGGAGGGTAACATCAAGTGATGAGGAAATACTAGTCTGTCAGGGATGGTAACATCAAGTGATGAGGAAATACTAGTCTTTCAGGGAGGGTAACATCAAGTGATGAGGGAATACTAGTCTTTCAGGGAGGGTAACATCAAGTGATGAGGAAATACTAGTCTGTCAGGGAGGGTAACATCAAGTGATGAGGAAATACTAGTCTGTCAGGGAGGGTAATATCAAGTGATGAGGAAATACTAGTCTGTCAGGGAGGGTAATATCAAGTGATGAGGAAATACTAGTCTGTCAGGGAGGGTAACATCAATTGATGAACAAATACTAGTCTGTCAGGGAGGGTAACATCAAGTGATGAACAAATACTAGTCTGTCAGGGAGGGTAACATCAAGTGATGAACAAATACTAGTCTGTCAGGGAGGGTAACATCAAGTGATGAACAAATACTAGTCTGTCAGTTCATGTTTGGGATATAAAATTATGTGATCTACGTAGGGAGGTCAAAAAGTAATGCACACCAATTTTTTTCTCGGCTAATAATAAAGATAGGAATATAAAATTTTGCACACTTGGAATATGACATGTTCCAATTATGTGCACCTAATTGCACAGCATTCTGATAAATATTACGCAATCTATGAACCGTTAAAATGGAGCTTGTCAACAATGTCCGTTACAAACAGCGAATTGTCATAGAATTTCTGGTTGCGGAAAAAGAAACTGTGGCAAACATTCATAAACGACTGTGTGCAGTGTACAAATGTTCTGCAGTCGATAGGAGCACAGTTAGTCGTTGGGTTCAGAGAATTAAAGCTGCAGAAAGTGTACGAGTGGAGCTGCATGATTTACCGCGTTCTGGACGTGTTGCCTCGGCTACCAGCACAGACATGTTAAACCGGGCTGATGCCATTATTCGTAAGGATAGGCGTATCACTAGTCAGCAATTGGCATTGCAGCTTACAGTCAGCAAGGGAAGTGCAATCGCAATTTTTAAAACTCTCGGATATTCAAAGATTTGCGCTCGATGGGTTCCTCGGTGCCTAACAAATGATCACAGAGTTCAAAGGAAAACATTCTGTTCTGAATTGTTGGAGCGTTTCGGTGTTGAAGGAGAAATGTTTTTGTCAAAAATTGTTACCGGTGACGAAACGTGGGCACATTATTATGAGCCTGAAACAAAAATGCAGTCAATGGAATGGCATCATCCGCAGTCACCAAAAAGAAAAAAATTCAAAACATCTCCATCAGCCGGAAAGGTGATGATCACTGTCTTCTGGGACATTGATGGTGTGATTCTTGTTGATGTAATGACAAGAGGTGAGACAATCAACTCGACAGCTTACATCAATACACTGACAAAACTCAAAAATCGGTTCCACAGAGTTCGGCCTAATAAGCCATCTGCAGATTTGTTGCTTCAACATGACAATGCACGCCCTCACACAAGTCTGGTAACACGGGAAGCAATCAACAAATTTGGTTGGACTGTACTGCCCCATCCTCCTTACAGCCCTGATCTGGCTCCCTCAGATTTCCATCTGTTTGGACCACTCAAAAATTCCTGCGTGGGAAACACTTTGACAATGATGAGGATGTGATCCGTGCAGTTAAAAAATGGCTACGCGAGCAGGACAAAACTTGGTACAAATGAGGCATTCATGACCTAGTTTCGCGTTGGCGTAAGGCAATACGCTTGGACGGAGATTATGTTGAAATATAGGTAGTGTAAAGAGGATGTTCAGCTACAATCTGTGAAAATTTCACACATTTTGCCCGAATAGTTTCCGAGAAAAAAATTGGTGTGCATTACTTTTTGACCTCCCTTCAGTATATAGCCAACTATGGAAGTGGAGACAAATTATTTTAAGTTGAAATTAAATCTCACATACTTGATTTTAAATTGCGTAAATCTAATAATCTCTCTCTCTCTCTCTCTCTCTCTCTCGCTCTCTCTCTCTCTGCGATCAAGACTCAATCAATCAGAGTAGGATTCCAGACTCTCTTATGAAGCCAGCTGTCTGTTTAAGCGATTCGATTGCCCCATATAGTTTCTCTTCTAGGAGTCTCCTAGAACTCTACACCCATTGATATAAAAAGAGGAGTAAGACAAGGATGCATCCTATCACCAAGCTTGTTCAATCTATACACTGAGCAAATCTTTAAAAACATCATAGAGATGCCAGGCCTACAAATTAATGGAAAGATTATCAATAACCTAAGATATACTGACGATACTGTACTACTAGCAGAAAATCCTAAAGATCTGCAGCAATTACTTAATGAAATAAACACGACAAGCAAAAAATATGGACTAGATATGAATATCAAAAAGACTAAAACTATGATCATAAACAAAGGAAATACTCAAACCCACAAATGGATTTCAAAATTGAAAGAGTAGACCTGGAGACAGTTCAGAGCTACAACTACCTGGGACATACTATAACCAGCAATGGAAAATATACAACTAAAATAAACAAAAGATGAGGAATAGCAAAAAGTAATTTTAATGCCATGAAGAACATACTAACATCAAAACAAATAACACCAGGGCTAAAACTAAGAATAGCAAAATGTAACATCTTCTCAATATTCCTATATGGTACAGAAACATGGACATTAGACAAGAAAACAGAAGAGAGAATTGAAGCCTTTGAAATGTGTATATATAGAAGAATAGGTAGAATTGGATGGAAGGAAAAGAAAACAAACGATGAAGTCTTAAAACAACTAAAAATTAAAAGAGAACTACTAAACACAATTCAAACAAGACAAATGTGATTTTTGGGCCATGTGAAAAGATACAACAGCCTACTAAAAGTAATCCTAGAGGGGAAAATACAAGATAAAAGAGGCAGAGGCAGACCAAGACTAACATGGACGAATAACATTAAAAGATGGACAAATCAGAGTATGACAACTTGCACCATCAAAGCAAGAGACAGAGCAGAATGGCGCTCCATGGTAGCCAACCTTCGTTGCGGAGACGGCACTCGATGATGATGAGTTTCTCTTCCAGGGATGTGGATGTGGACCACATTGCTCTTCTCATGTCTGTGTACTGGGGGCAATCCTGTAGAACATGTTTTGTAGTCATATTGTCCAGTGTACAGTGGCATAGGCTGGTTGTACCTATTTTGAATTTGGTGAACATGTGATTTCTCATTCTATTGTGGCCAGTGCGTAGGCTAAGTATGATGACTTGATCCCTCCTTGATAATTGGTGGTATCCGTCCCTCACGTTATGCTTTTGGTGTTCTCGTTTCCATTTTTCATGGAACTGACCCTTGAGGATGGATTTGGCTTCATCATAACTGAGCGGATGGTTCTCTTGCGGTAATCTCCCTCCCTCTTTAGCTAATTTGTCTGCGCGTTCGTTCCCGTGTATATTACAGTGTGATGGTATCCACTGAATGACTACTCTCTGGAAGTTATTGCATAGTTGGTCCAGGGTTGTTCTCAAGTCATCTAGTTCATTGTTCTTGGGGCTTTTTAGAGCTGATAATACTACCGATTTCAATCAATTGTGGGACTTTGTTGTTACATGTAGTGATTTCAATCAGTTGTGGGACTTTGTTGTTACATGTAGTGACTTCAATCAGTTATAGGATTTTGTTGTTACATGTAGTGACTCAATCAGTTATGGGACTTTGTTGTGACATGTAGTTACTTCAATCAGTTATGGGACTTTGTTGTTACATGTAGTGACTTCATTCAGTTGTGGGGCTCTGTTGTTAAATGGTTGACGTAGTTACGTACAGCTTTATGACTGATTCCTGGTTGAACAGCACGTTACAACAAGTTACAACTCCAGCAGCCCTTGATTGCTGTTTGAACAGCACGTTACAACAAGTTACAACTTCAGCAGCCCTTGATTCCTGTTTGAACAGCACGTTACAACAAGTTACAACTCCAGCAGCCCTTGTTTCCTGTTTGAACAGTACGTTACAACAAGTTACAACTCCAGCAGCCCTTGATTCCTGTTTGAACAGCACGTTACAACAAGTTACAACTCCAGCAGCCCTTGATTCCTGTTTGAACAGTACGTTACAACAAGTTACAACTCCAGCAGCCCTTGATTCCTGTTTGAACAGTACGTTACAACAAGTTACAACTCCAGCAGCCCCTGATTCCTGTTTGAACAGCACGTTACAACAAGTTACAACTCCAGCAGCCCTTGATTCCTGTTTGAACAGCACGTTACAACAAGTTACAACTCCAGCAGCCACTGATTCCCTTGTTCTTCACGACATGATATTGAGCACAGCCGATACCCCCACGTTGCCCGACATACTTGAAGGTTCCTGAGATAGAGAGAAATATAAATGATATCATTACTGAGTTCGAGATAGACACATAACGTGTTCTTATTTGGTAATTGTTGCTACAAAAATCAGGTGTCGATTATAATCCTTTGTTATTATTATGAGAATTGTTTGTTTTTAAAATACACAGTCAGAGTTATGGTTCTTTTCTCTGAGGGCAATAACTATGTTCCCTGAATGTAAATAGTTCTATGATTCTCTAAATCGAACATACAAGTATATATGTTCATTCCAAGAAATAAGATCTGCATAAACGAAACAGTGTTTCGTCTGATGTGTTCTAGAATATTCTCCTAGTTTATTATATCCTATTCTACCCTATTCGACAGCATTCATAGAGATTCTTTGTGGAAAATTATGTTGCAATATGGCTAACCATCAAAAGTCATAAATATTATCAAAGACATGTATGATGGTTACACATGTGATGTTCGTGCAGAGGAAGGACTGAGCGAATGTTTCCCAATAGAAACTGGGGTTAAACAAGGATGTATTTTATCGCCCTTGTTATTTGCAGTTGTTATGGACTTTATAATGAAGAAATGCTGCACTGGTAATAAAGGCATCGAATGGATACAACGAGACCATTTGGAAGGCCTCGACTTTGCTAACAACTTAGTCATCAACAGTCAGATAAAAACGATGCAGGAAAACACAAATGAACTATCATCAATAGCCAGCAAAATTGGGCTTCAGATCAATCATGAAAAGACTAAAGTCATGAAAAGTTTAATTTCAACAAGTGACAAAATATACATGGAAAACAAACCAGTAGAAGAGATCGATCACTTTATCTATCTTGGAAGTCACATTGATCGGGAAGGGGATGCGAGTAAAGAAATTATAATCAGAATTGCTAAAACAGCAATGTCTTTCAGAAGCCTTGAAAAGTTGTGGAAATCAAAGTTCATCAGCACAAACACAAAACATAGAACGTATTATCAACCCTTAAGTATGTGTGTGAGAGCTGGAAAACAACAAGAGACATAGAGACAAACCTAACACATTCGAAAATAAATGTCTCAGGAAAACAATTGGTATAGTGTGGAACGAATTCAAAACAAGCGAGGAAATTAGAGAAATCGCCAATCAACCACTAATATCTTCAGTAATAAAGAAAAGACAATGGTCATATGTTGGACATGTGATGAGAAGAGATACGGAGAGAGAAGAAACAATCAAATTTTCCTTAACATTGATATTTGATATCCAGGAACTTAATTTGTAGATAGAGATTCAGCAGTTTGGTCCTTAACTAGGTATATTCAATAATATACATTCTTCTATCTACCTACCTACCTACCTACCTGCCTGCCTATCTATCTATCTATCTATCTATCTATCTATCTATCTATCTATCTATCTATCTATCTATCTATCTATCTATCTATCTATCTATCTATCTATCTATCTATCTATCTATCTATCTATCTATCTATCTATCTATCTATATATCTATCTATCTATCTATCTATCTATCTATCTATCTATCTATCTATCTATCTATCTATCTATCTATCTATCTATCTATCTATCTATCTATCTATCTATCTATCTATCTATCTATCTATCTATCTATCTATCTATCTATCTATCTATCTATCTATCTATCTATCTATCTATCTATCTATCTATCTATCTATCTATCTATCTATCTATATATCTATCTATCTATCTATCTATCTATCTATCTATCTATCTATCTATCTATCTATCTATCTATCTATCTATCTATCTATCTATCTATCTATCTATCTATCTATCTATCTATCTATCTATCTATCTATCTATCTATCTATCTATCTATCTATCTATCTATCTATCTATCTATCTATCTCACACACACACCAACTTCGACGCACACTGAGATTCGCTCACTAGATTGCTTTATAACGCATTTGCACATATATACACGCCCACAGTTAAACACAGACTCAATTTCGCACACTACACACACACACACACACACATACACACACACAATGTGCTAAATAGTGAAATTAAATTATGAGAAGTTATTTTCTTCTAACACACCACCCACACACACACCACCCACCATGTGAAAATGTATTTGTCTATTTTTGTATTATTATTGGTATGTTACAATACCTGAACTAAACTGGTAAGAGAGAAATAGTAACAATTGACTTTAACTTACCCACTGAGCAGTTTGCCACATGTTTTTTTATTTGTTTAGCCTCATGCTATCCACTAATGTGTCGCTTCAGACAATCCACTTCTGATGCTCAGAGCCTGTCATATAAACTGTGATTGAGACCACACTTGTCCGTCTGGAGGATTCAACGCTGAGAATGACGTCACTGCAGAAACTCACTGAGATGAAACAAAGAAAAGGGGACATAATTAGACATTGTTCACTCCTACAAGACCGCCGTTGTTATCGCTACTGTACAACAATCACTTATCAATCGGTTATCAGTATCAGATTAATAATGATATCTACCCGAATAAATCAAACAATGCTAATCTCACCATTTCCTTTCTATCTTAATTATTTCGCCTCAATTCCTGACAGTGAAAGAATATAACACATTGATTCAGAAAGCTCTGTCGGGTTCACAAACAAATAATAAATGAACAACAGACTGAGATGTGATTAGAAACATGCAGAGAATTGCAGAAAGATTACTTATCATTATAAAACAAGAACAATAAACAAAGCACGTTCACAGAATATAAAGCCATCAATCTTTGAATTATACAAGTGAGGAAACATTCCATGTGTCAGTGTAAGAAAGGAGCATAACAAAACACACAACTGGACATTTGTAACCTCCTGATGAGGTTAGATCAGGGCCTAGATACACAGCGTTAGAGATGTTTAGTCTCTGCTGCATGTTGGCAAGGGATCTGTTACAGGGCCTTTTAGAACTTCAGTCAAGTGCCGAATTGGACCGGCGCTCTGTTATAGAGCGTTCTAGATCTTCAGTCAATGCCGAATATGGACCGGCGCTCTGTTATAGAGCGTTTTAGATCTTCAGTCAATGCCGAATTTGGACCGGCGCTCTGTTATAGAGCGTTTTAGATCTTCAGTCAATGCCGAATTTGGACCGGCGCTCTGTTATAGAGCGTTCTAGATCTTCAGTCAATGCCGAATTTGGACCGGCGCTCTGTTATAGAGCGTTCTAGATCTTCAGTCAATGCGAATTTGGACCGGCGCTCTGTTATAGAGCTTTTTAGATTTTCAGTCAAGTGCCGAATTTGGACCGGCGCTCTGTTATAGAGCGTTCTAGATCTTCAGTCAAGTGCCGAATTTGGACCGGCGCTCTGTTATAGAGCGTTCTAGAACTTCAGTCAATGCCGAATTTGGACCGGCGCTCTGTTATAGAGCGTTCTAGATCTTCAGTCAAGTGTCGGATTTGCATCAGCGTTCAGTTACTTAGCGTTTGAGATCTTTCGTCAATTGTGGATAGTTGAATTTGGACCAGGGTTCGGTAATAATGGGTCCGAGGTCTTAAACCTCTAGTTGTTACAATTTGACCAGGGTTCGGTAATAATGGGTCCGAGGTCTTAAACCTCTAGTTGTTACATTTGGACCAGGGTTCGGTAATAATGGGTCCGAGGTCTTAAACCTCTAGTTGTTACATTTGGACCAGGGTTCGGTAATAATGGGTCCGAGGTCTTAAATCTCTAGTTGTATTTGGACCAGCACCCAGATACAAGTTGTTCCGAGATCTTAAATCTCTAGTTGTATTTGGACCAGCACTCAGGTACAATTGGTCCGAGATCTTAAATCTCTCGTTATATTTGGACCAGCACTCAGGTACAATTGGTCCGAGATCTTAAATCTCTAGTTGTATTTGGACCAGCACTCAGGTACAATTGGTCCGAGATCTTAAATCTCTCGTTATATTTGGACCAGCACTCAGGTACAATTGGTCCGAGATCTTAAACCTCTAGTTGTATTTGGACCAGCGCTCAGGTACAATTGGTCCGAGATCTTAAATCTCTCGTTATATTTGGACCAGCACTCAGGTACAATTGGTCCGAGATCTTAAATCTCTAGTTATATTTGGACCAGTATCAGGTACAATTGTTCCGAGATCTTAAATCTCTAGTTATATTTGGACCAGTATCAGGTACAATTGGTCCAAGATCTTAAATCTCTAGTTATATTTGGACCAGTATCAGGTACAATTGGTCCGAGATCTTAAATCTCTAGTTATATTTGGACCAGTATCAGGTACAATTGGTCCGAGATCTTAAATCTCTAGTTATATTTGGACCAGTATCAGGTACAATTGGTCCGAGATCTTAAATCTCTAGTTATATTTGGACCAGTATCAGGTACAATTGGTCCGAGATCTTAAATCTCTAGTTGTATTTGGACCAGCACTCAGGTACAATTGGTCCGAGATCTTAAATCTCTAGTTATATTTGGACCAGCACTCAGGTACAATTGGTCCGAGATCTTAAATCTCTAGTTATATTTGGACCAGCACCCAGGTACAATTGGTCCGAGATCTTAAATCTCTCGTTAGAATTCAACACCAGCTCAATAATCTCTAACCCCTACTAGTTTTGTTATCCATAAATCTCTATTCATTTTGTGAAGTTTTCGACCACGATTGTAACAGAGGAGTCAGATCACCATTTTAGTCTCCCTCTTTGAAGATCTTGTTGTGTCCTCAAAAATCAACAACAAAATACCAATAACACAATTTATCTCAACAGATCCTTATTAACAAAATTATAACAAAATTATAACAAAATTATAACAAAATTCTTTACGAAAAAATACAAAACCCAATATAGATCGGAAACTTGGCAATAGTTGGAATAATATATCTTTCTTTTCTTAATGAAATTTTTAGTTAATAAAAATGTTTGTTGCTGTTGCACAATCTGGAAAATAATTACTAAATGAAGTTATTAATGGTGTTTTATATTACAAAAGTCTTATAGTGATAGTTTACACGTCGTAAAGAATATTCCGATCATTCTTCACCGACGGAAAGGAAGAAAACTAAAATGAAAATTGAGTCTATGTGAACATAACCATTTTACTGACATCAATCTAGGCCACAAGACTCGGCCACAAAACGTTGTCTTTAAGATTGTAAACTTACAATCATAAACAATTTTATGTTTAGAAAAGTGATGAACGAGAGGGAAGAAACTTGTAGATAATGCCGTCATAAATACAGAATATGATACAATTGTTCACGTGACGTTTTGATAACATCACTACAACAAGAACTGTTCTAACATAAAGTTAATGTTTTTATCTAACTAGCAGCGAACATATGAAATAGAATAGAACTAAGAAATATCTGCTACTATCTCGCTACCATCCATTTCATCAATCCATTGTTGACAATAGAAACAAGAAAAAGAGTTCTTAAATGTTATGTAGAGCCAGTCTTAACATATGGATGTGAATCATGGACAATAGGACAACAGACAAAAAAATCACTGGAGTCTGTGTAAATGTGGCTTTACAGAAGAATGTTGAGAATACCATGGACAGCTTAGAAGAGTAATGAAAATGAGAGGTCAAAGCAAAAAGAGAGCTAATTTCCAATATTAGGAAGAAACAATCGTCGTATTTTGGTCATGTAATGAGAAGAGAACAGCTGGAATATATTGTAACAACTGGAAAAATTGAGGGAAGAAGAGATAGAGGGAAGCGAAGAGAGAAAATACCAGACAGCTTAAGAGAATGGCTGGCAGAAGGTCAACAACAGAAATGATAAAGAACTGTCGAGATCGAAAGTTGTGGAGAGACATGATCACCTACGCCAATAGGCCCAGTACTTGATAATGATGATCTCGCTACACAAACCTACAATCACATTTAGAGTTTAGAGATCTGGGGAAAAAATGCCAAATTAAACTGTCATTTCCCTAAATGACATCTAATGACAACTAAAGCCATCCTATAGATTCGAAACTTATAAAATGCGTTATTTTTGTTTTAAAGAAAAAAAAAGAAAAAACAATGCTAAGCAGAAATAAAATATTAGAGATAACCAATTAGAACAACTATGAATGTGCTAGGAACACTCCAGGAACACACGCAACAGTTATGTACCTGCTTGTGGACTTCGGCAGGACAAAGCTCATCTGAGACAAAGAGGTCCGGAGGCTGGAGTATATAGTTGGAGTTAACGTCGCGAACTTTCTATCGAGCGCAGTCAGGCGGCACTGAAGTCTGCTTCACTGTCACTGAAGTCTGTTTCACTGTCATTGATAATAATTGAAGAGGGGATTGGCACCAGAGAGGTTCTCACATTTGTTACAAGTTGGTGGTTTCTCACATTTGTTACAAGTTGGTGCTCTCTCACATTTGTTACAAGTTGGTGGTTTCTCACATTTGTTACAAGTTGGTGGTTTCTCACATTTGTTACAAGTTGGTGGTCTCTCACATTTGTTACAAGTTGGTGGTCTCTCACAATTTGTTACAAGTTGGTGGTCTCTCACATTTGTTACAAGTTGGTGGTCTCTCACATTTGTTACAAGTTGGTGCTCTCTCACATTTGTTACAAGTTGGTGGTCTCTCACATTTGTTACAAGTTGGTGCTCTCTCACATTTGTTACGAGTTGGTGGTTTCTCACATTTGTTACAAGTTGGTGCTCTCTCTCACATTTGTTACAAGTTGGTGGTCTCTCACATTTGTTACAAGTTAGTGCTCTCTCACATTTGTTACAAGTTGGTGCTCTCTCACATTTGTTACGAGTTGGTGGTTTCTCACATTTGTTACAAGTTGGTGCTCTCTCTCACATTTGTTACAAGTTGGTGGTCTCTCACATTTGTTACAAGTTGGTGCTCTCTCACATTTGTTACGAGTTGGTGGTTTCTCACAGTTGTTACAAGTTGGTGCTCTCTCTCACATTTGTTACAAGTTGGTGGTCTCTCACACATTTGTTACAAGTTGGTGCTCTCTCACATTTGTTTCGAGTTGGTGGTTTCTCACACATGTGTTACAAGTTGGTGGTCTCTCACACATTTGTTACAAGTTGGTGCTCTCTCACATTTGTTACAAGTTGGTGGTTTCGCACATTTGTTACAAGTTGGTGCTCTCTCTCACATTTGTTACAAGTTGGTGGTCTCTCACATTTGTTACAAGTTGGTGCTCTCTCACATTTGTTACGAGTTGGTGGTTTCTCACATTTGTTACAAGTTGGTGCTCTCTCTCACATTTGTTACAAGTTGGTGGTCTCTCACATTTGTTACAAGTTGGTGCTCTCTCTCACATTTATTACAAGTTGGTGGTCTCTCACATTTGTTACGAGTTGGTGCTCTCTCAAATGTTAGATGATAGCAGTAGCCCTCTCATCTTGTGTTTGCCCCGCTCTCTGATCTACATATTTACAATACCGAAGAGTGGTACATTTTCTTTCAGACATCACTGCATTCCATTTTTTATTTAATCTAGCAGGTCTGAGGCCAACATTTAAAACAACTAGACCTTAATCATAGAGCTTCTATTCGCTGATGATGCAGCACTGGTTACTCACGATGAATCCGTCATGCAGTAAATGATTGACAGTCTAGCTAGATCATGTGAATTATTCTCCATATCAATAAATATCCAGAAGACTGTGGTACTTCAACAAGGTGTAGCCAGCCCCGCAGCTATGTCATTAAATAACATACCCCTTGAACATGTGAGAAAGTTCACCTATCTCGGTTCTATGCTCACAACCAATGTATCCCTTGAAGAAGAAATAAATTCCCGAATCGGAAAGGCAGCTTTCAAATTTGGTAAACTTAAAAATAGAGCATGGGCCAACACCAATTTAATATTCAGGACTAAGAATCAAATTTACCAAAGTTGTATGTTTAGTACACTTCTATACGGATCAGAAACTGGGACTACCTATGCGGGGCAGGAGAAAAGGGTTAAACAGCTTTCATGTGTGTTGCCTTCGTAAGATTATGAACATCAAATGGCAGAGAAAGTAGCCAACTCTAATGTCTTACAATGAGCCAAACTCCCATCCATCGTGGCAGGACAAAGTAACCAACTCTAATGTCTTACAATGAGCCAAACTCCCATCCATCATGGCAGGACAAAGTAGCCAACTCTAATATCTTACAACGAGCCAAACTCCCATCCATCGTGGCAGGACAAAATAACCAACTCTAATGTCTTACAACGAGCCAAACTCCATCCATCATGGCAGGACAAAGTAGCCAACTCGAACGTCTTACAACGAGCCAAACTCCCATCCATCATGACAGGACAAAGTAACCAACTCTAATGTCTTACAACGAGCCAAACTCCCATCCATCGTGGCAGGACAAAGTAACCAACTCTAATGTCTTACAACGAGCCAAACTCCCATCCATCATGGCAGGACAAAGTAGCCAACTCTAATGTCTTACAACGAGCCAAACTCCCATCCATCATGGCAGGACAAAGTAGCCAACTCGAACGTCTTACAACGAGCCAAACTCCCATCCATCATGACAGGACAAAGTAACCAACTCTAATGTCTTACAACGAGCCAAACTCCCATCCATCGTGGCAGGACAAAGTAACCAACTCTAATGTCTTACAACGAGCCAAACTCCCATCCATCATGACAGGACAAAGTAACCAACTCTAATGTCTTACAACGAGCCAAACTCCCATCCATCATGACAGGACAAAGTAACCAACTCTAATGTCTTACAACGAGCCAAACTCCCATCCATCATGACAGGACAAAGTAACCAACTCTAATGTCTTACAACGAGCCAAACTCCCATCCATCATGGCAGGACAAAGTAACCAACTCTAATGTCTTACAACGAGCCAAACTCCCATCCATCATGGCAGGACAAAGTAACCAACTCTAATGTCTTACAACGAGCCAAACTCCCATCCATCATGGCAGGACAAAGTAACCAACTCTAATGTCTTACAACGAGCCAAACTCCCATCCATCATGGCAGGACAAAGTAACCAACTCTAATGTCTTACAACGAGCCAAACTCCCATCCATCATGGCAGGACAAAGTAACCAACTCTAATGTCTTACAACGAGCCAAACTCCCATCCATCATGGCAGGACAAAGTAACCAACTCTAATATCTTACAACGAGCCAAACTCCCATCCATCATGGCAGGACAAAGTAACCAACTCTAATGTCTTACAACGAGCCAAACTCCCATCCATCATGGCAGGACAAAGTAACCAACTCTAATATCTTACAACGAGCCAAACTCCCATCCATCATGGCAGGACAAAGTAACCAACTCTAATGTCTTACAACGAGCCAAACTCCCATCCATCATAGCAACACTTAGTAGTCGTAGACTAAGGTGGCTGGGTCATGTAAGAAGAATGGGAAACAATAGTATTCTCAATCAATATTGCTATCTCAGGGACGGGAAAAGACCAAATGGCAGACCAGTGCTGAGATATAAGGATGTTTGTAGGGCTTCCTTGAGGGAATTATCTATCAGTGAAAGAACAGCACGCATCTTGGTGCATCTTGATGCCTTTACCTAAACTGGGAAAGCCAGGCTGCAGATCGTAGCACATGGAGAACACAATTTTAAAAAACGACAAAGCAACATCCGAGGCACAGTTGATATCAAATTCAGAAAACAACAGACGCAGGAGTTTACAAAATAAATATTTTGCTGACATTGCAGAAGTGTCGCAATTCTAATTACAACATCTGTGTCAACATCTGTGACATTTACAACTGTGTGGTTTTTTAAAGAAAAGAGCAACTTTGTTGTGGTTACATTTGAAAATGTTGAGAATAAACATTTGTTGTTCTAAATGTTGCACAGAGATTTTGCAGGTCACTGCCTTTTCAAAGTCTAACCCTAACCCTAACACTAACCCTAACCCTAGACAACTTTCTTGTCCATTTTTTGAAAGCAAAATTAATTTCGGGTTTGATCATTCACACAATCAATTATCTCTTGAAGTTAATGTTAACAATTGTTCAGTTTTGTTACCTTTTCTTTGGCACAAAACTTGAGCATTTCCAGGGAGGACTGAATGATGCAGATCGATCACTTTGTCCACTTTTATCGATCTCAGGGTGTGGCAGGTCTCGTGCAGCTGTATCGATCTTGTCACGATCTGAGGTGAGTAAAATCAATAACTGCTTCCTCAATTTGAGGACGGAAGTGGACATCATCGATATGAAGTAACAATGATAGATAATGAGACTTTTCTTGCTGGATTTGTCTTCTGTCACATTTATTCTTCTGTCACATTTATTCTTCTGTCACATTTATTCATCTTTAATTGAGAACTTTAGATTTGCAGAAATATCGAAATAAAAGAAAGAACCGTTGATAGAACATTTAGGTATTTCTTTGGTTGCAATAATTCTAGAAGTAACATTACTGGCCGTCACGTCACAAATACTGTGTTGTTCACAGACTATTTCTAATAACTTTGTTGTTCACAGACTGTTGATAATAACTTTGGTGTTCACAGACTGTTGATAATAACTTTGGTGTTCACAGACTGTTGATAATAACTTTGTTGTTCAGAGACTGTTGATAATAACTTTGTTGTTCACAGACTGTTGATAATAACTTTGTTGTTCACAGACTGTTGATAACAACTTTGTTGTTCAGAGACTGTTGATAATAACTTTGTTGTTCACAGACTGTTGATAATAACTTTGTTGTTGAGAGACTGTTGATAATAACTTTGTTGTTCACAGACTGTTGATAATAACTTTGTTGTTGAGAGACTGTTGATAATAACTTTGTTGTTCACAGACTGTTGATAATAACTTTGTGTTCACAGACTGTTGATAATAACTTTGTTGTTGAGAGACTGTTGATAATAACTTTGTTGTTCACAGACTGTTGATAATAACTTTGTTGTTCACAGACTGTTGATAATAACTTTGTTGTTCAGAGACTGTTGATAATAACTTTGTTGTTCACAGACTGTTGATAATAACTTAAAACTCGCCAAAAACTGTATCTCACTCCCTCAACCAAGATGAAGGCATGCGAATTTTGTCAGATTAATAATGGACTGGATTATTCTTTATTAAATAAAAAAAATAGATAATTTTATGAGGCCGAAATTAGGTCCCGCGATGAATTGTGATGTGTTGACACTTAACGTGATTTGATCAACAGAATTAAAGGTGCTCACGCTGTGAAGGTCACGCTTTCATCATTTTGATTGAGTTTGATTGCGACAATAATGGCGCTTAACACAGACCAACATTCCAAGATAGAAGGTGTTTGTGCGACCAAAGCGAATACGTTCGCTCGAGATCGACGCGAGCGCAGAGAACAATGTGCACCTTCACACGAACTGAAAGATTGATTCCTTTACATATCGACCTCTCACAGAAAAGTAATAGCATAGGCGGAACTTACCTTCTCTGCATTCTACCACCCCACTTGTGTAGAATAACTCCCTGTCACAAACTTAGATAAATGTACACAATAAAGATAAATGTACACAATAAAGAAGATAAATGTACACAATAAAGATAAATGTACACAATAAAGATAAATGTACACAATAAAGATAAATGTACACAATAAAGAAGATAAATGTACACAATAAAGATAAATGTACACAATAAAGAAGATAAATGTACACAATAAAGAAGATAAATGTACACAATAAAGATAAATGTACACAATAAAGAAGATAAATGTACACAATAAAGAAGATAAATGTACACAATAAAGATAAATGTACACAATAAAGAAGATAAATGTACACAATAAAGAAGATAAATGTACACAATAAAGATAAATGTACACAATAAAGAAGATAAATGTACACAATAAAGAAGATAAATGTACACAATAAAGATAAATGTACACAATAAAGAAGATAAATGTACACAATAAAGAAGATAAATGTACACAATAAAGATAAATGTACACAATAAAGAAGATAAATGTACACAATAAAGAAGATAAATGTACACAATAAAGATAAATGTACACAATAAAGAAGATAAATGTACACAATAAAGAAGATAAATGTACACAATAAAGATAAATGTACACAATAAAGAAGATAAATGTACACAATAAAGAAGATAAATGTACACAATAAAGAACATAAATGTACACAATAAAGAAGATAAATGTACACAATAAAGATAATTGTACACAGCAAAGAAGATAAATGTATACAGTAAAGGTAATTGTACATAGTCAAGATCAACGTATGTTCTTTGTTCTCTACAATTGTAGTAGTATGTCTTGTCCTTGTACTCATGTCTGTTATTACAATTGTAGTATGTCTTGTCCTTGCACTCATGTCTGTTATTACAATTGTAGTATGTCTTGTCCTTGTACTCATGTCTGTTATTACAATTGTAGTATGTCTTGTCCTTGTACTCATGTCTGTTATTACAATTGTAGTATGTCTTGTCCTTGCACTCATGTCTGTTATTACAATTGTAGTATGTCTTGTCCTTGCACTCATGTCTGTTATTACAATTGCTGTGTAAATAAAGTTACGCGATAGCAATTTTTTGTTTGGTTTTACTTGTACTGACGTCAGTGAGTGAGCAAGTCCGTATCTCAAGTCTACGCCTCTGGATGTTAGTTCACATTGGGACAGACACATATTTGTTGCCAGATTTCTAGAAGTTTCTCACGTAAATCGACTCTCCCAATCAATGCGGTCGTTATAAGAATGAGCTGATTGTGTGTGAAAGTGTTACTAACTCATCCAAGATGGCGGCTACAATTACATCTACTTTGTGTTTTGTTTCTCATTTTTGGATATTTCTAAACCTAATAACAACCCATAATTCATTAATCATAACATCTACACATTAAAAATAACAGACATGACATGTCTCGTCAACTCTCTCACAGACATCTCAGATCAATACAGACCGCTCTTTAAATATCCCATTCTACCAATATATGGACATCCGACCGTGTCCGTGTTATTGAAGTGAGCCTCCATCTCGACATTATAACCCTATACAAAGATGAACACGACCCGTGGGTTGACCCATGATGGATCCGCTAAATTTATTGTTTATGTTAATGAAGAGACCATCATGAAGATAAGAAGGGTTTTTTACTTTATCGTATTCCCATGTGTCAGTGCTGTAGGCATTGTAGTCAACATGACGACTGTGGTCATTATTTCAAAAGAAAGATCCGTGAAGACTTCCAATATTTTCCTTACAGCTTTGGCCGCCTCAGATATAATGTTCCTGCTTGGTCTGAACAATTTTGCTCAAAATATTATGTTTGCAAGTGGATCACAGTTTCTGAGGTTCTCAGAGACTGTAAATTACATTGTTTACATATTGTACATGATGTTCCACATGATGTACTATATTGAGTGCATTGTTCATTGGTGATCCCTGTACTTATCGCCGGAGAACGCTTACTTGCGATATTCATGCCTTTACATTCAAGAGAATCGTGACTCCAACTAAAGTGGCTTGCCTGATATCTTGCCTCGTCATTATCAGTACAATTTGTTTCACTTACCAATATCTTGTGTGTATCGGGTTTTAGACAGGTCATCATTCAAGGCAACTCAGTTGGTCTATTGTATTTTACAGCACGGTACCACGATGACGTCATGAGCGGACTGAACCAAGTGTACAGAGATTTCATGAACTACGCCACTGGGATAGTTCCCATTGCTCTTGTTTCATTGAGTTCCGTCGTGATTGGTGTCAGGGTTACAATGGTAACCAACAAGCGCAGACAACTGACAGCAGGTGAACACCCACAATCACGTAAACGACCGCCCCATAAGTTGGTCTCCAGAACAACTAAAACCTTATTAAATATCTGCATCTTATACATTGTGTGTAGCGGCTTTGCGTTTATCATGGAATACATCACCAGGACGAGAAGTTCCAATGAACCGACTCTACAAATGCTTCTAGAGCTGTGTAAGAACGTCTTGATGGGCGTCAACAGCGTTGGTAACTTCATTATCTACGTGGCTGTTAACAAAACATTCAGCAGCACAAACATGAGAGTGGTATGTTGTCGCTAGAGGCAACAAAACATTCAGCAGCACAAACATGAGAGTGGTATGTTGTCGTTAGAGGCAACAAAACATTCAGCAGCACAAACATGAGAGTGGTATGTTGTCGCTAGAGGCAACAAAACATTCAGCAGCACAAACATGAGAGTGGTATGTTGTCGTTAGAGGCAACAAAACATTCAGCAGCACAAACATGAGAGTGGTATGTTGTCGTTAGAGGCAACAAAACATTCAGCAGCACAAACAAGAGAGTGGTATGTTGTCGTTAGAGGCAACATCATGTGCCATAACGGTTGACGGATAATGTCCTTCCACAATCTTTTATCTACCGTGCATCGTATCAATTCTGTTGTTGACTATTTTCCATGTCATGACAAAAAGCTACCTAGTATTTTCTCTCTTTGTCGTCCGCGATCTCTCTTTTCCCTGTAGTTTGCCAGTTGTAACCAAGTATTCAAACTTTCCTCTTCTCATGATGAGCCCGAAAAATTTAAGATTGTTTCTTTCTGATGTTTCTTAGGAGCTTCCTTTTGGGTTGACCACTTTGAGAATTTCGTCGTTGTCTTTTTAACTGATGTTATCATTTGTTTGTGCTCTTTCCTTTCTTGTATACTGAGGTTTAGTAAGCGTGATCTTTAAGTGCAGATTTGATTTCCCATGTGGCAGGTTACAGTGGTACTGAACTACATCATGAAAACTGTGAATCGTTGATCGACAAAACATCACTATCTGACATACCTTGTTGTGTATTTTAGGTTAGTAACAATGTTGCTCAACTTTTTAACTTACTTTGACATACTTCTCAGAGTGCTCTAATTCTGACCCACACTATTCATCTATACTCCCTTTTTCTATGTCATGTCCCTCGCTTTCACCTCCCCCCCCCAACCCCCCCCCCCCAACCCCTCCTCCCCCCCCCCACGAAAAAATAGTCTTTCATGTGACAGCTTTGTTATAGTTTCCAGACTTGCTCACTTCATCAAAAATCTATCCAGCCCACCCTAATTCAACAATCTGTGTTTCTATTTTAGTTAATTCTACATTCTGTGTTTCTATTTTAGTTAATTCTACATTCTGTGTTTCTATTTTAGTTAATTCAACATTCTGTGTTTCTATTTTAGTTAATTCAACATTCTGTGTTTCTATTTTAGTTAATTCTACATTCTGTGTTTCTATTTTAGTTAATTCTACATTCTGTGTTTCTATTTTAGTTAATTCAACATTCTGTGTTTCTATTTTAGTTAATTCAACATTCTGTGTTTCTATTTTAGTTAATTCAACATTCTGTGTTTCTATTTTAGTTAATTCAACATTCTGTGTTTCTATTTTAGTTAATTCAACATTCTGTGTTTCTATTTTAGTTAATTCAACATTCTGTGTTTCTATTTTAGTTAATTCAACGATCGGTGCTTCTATTTGAGTCTTCTCTAGAACTCCTGAATCTATGTTTCACCAGATGTAACAAACCTGATCATCTGTGTGAACATTTGATCCTCTATATTAATAGTTGCTCGATATTTACATTTAGAGAAATGAAAACTTTCGCGTTAGTGTTTATATTTGAATCAATAAAAGTTAATATTACTGTGGGCATATATCTTCCTGATTGCAGCATATTGTTGTGAATCATGGACAATCTTGCAAACAGCAAGGAAGAAATTAGATTCATTCGAAACAAAATGCTACAGAACAATCCTTATGTTGCATTGGATAATAAAAGAAATGCAACGAAGGCATATTCATCATCATCGAGTGCCATCTCTGCAACGAAGGTTGGCTACCATGGATCGCCATTCTGCTCTGTCTCTTGCTTTGATGGTGCAGGTTGTCATAGGCTGGTTTATCCATCTTTTGATGTTATTCGTCCATGTTAGTCTTGGTCTGCCTCTGCCTCTTTTACCTTGTATTTTCCGCTCCAAGATTACTTTTAGTAGGATGTTGTGTCTTTTAACATGGCCTAAAAATCGCATTTGTCTTGTTTGAACTGTGTTTAGTAGTTCTTTATGGGCATATTAAAAGACCTAAACATGAAAAGAACTGGCTTATAAACACCATTCTACAGAGGGAATTAAAATACTATGGCAACGTCAAAAGATCAAGCTTGAAAGAGCAATAATGGAAGGCATGGTTCCTGGTGACGCATCAGGGGCAGACCAAGAGTTGGTATTTTCAAGACATCAAGGAGACATTGAATATGAAAACAGAAGAAGTGGGAGATCTGGCTAGAGACAGAGATTCTTTCACACGGGTTGTGGCGAATGCAACGTTCTGTGGGAGATCTGGCTAGAGACAGAGATTCTTTCACACGGGTTGTGGCGAATGCAACGTTCTGTGGGAGATCTGGCTAGAGACAGAGATTCTTTCACACGGGTTGCGGCGAATGCAACGTTCTGTGGGAGATCTGGTTTGAGGCAAAAATTCTTTCACACGGGTTGTGGCGAATGCAACGTTCTGTGGGAGATTTGGTTTGAGACAGAGATTCTTTCACACGGGTTGTGACGAATGTAACGTTCTGTGGGAGATCTGGCTAGAGACAGAGATTCTTTCACACGGGTTGTGACGAATGTAACGTTCTGTGTGAGATCTGGCTAGAGACAGAGATTCTTTCACACGGGTTGTGGCGAATGTAACGTTCTGTGGGAGATTTGGTTTGAAACAGAGATTCTTTCACACGGGTTGTGGCGAATGTAACGTTCTGTGGGAGATTTGGTTTGAGACAGAGATTCTTTCACACGGGTTGTGGCGAATGTAACGTTCTGTGGGAGATTTGGTTTGAGACAGAGATTCTTTCACACGGGTTGTGGCGAATGTAACGTTCTGTGGGAGATTTGGTTTGAGACAGAGATTCTTTCACACGGGTTGTGGCGAATGTAACGTTCTGTGGGAGATTTGGTTTGAGACACAGATTCTTTCACACGGGTTTTGGCGAATGTAACGTTCTGTGGGAGATTTGGTTTGAGACAGAGATTCTTTCACACGGGTTGTGGCGAATGTAACGTTCTGTGGAGATTTGGTTTGAGACAGAGATTCTTTCACACGGGTTGTGGCGAATGTAACGTTCTGTGGAGATTTGGTTTGAGACAGAGATTCTTTCACACGGGTTGTGGCGTATGCAATGTTCTGTGGGAGATTGGTTTGAGACATAGATTCTTTCACACGGGTTGTGGCGAATGTAACGTTCTGTGGGAGATTTGGTTTGAGACATAGATTCTTTCACACGGGTTGTGGGGTATGCAACGTTCTGTGGGAGATTTGGTTTGAGACATAGATTCTTTCACACGGGTGAATGCAACGTTCTGTGGGAGATTTGGTTTGAGACAAAGATTCTTTCACACGGGTTGTGGCGAATGCAACTTTTTTTCAGACTGACTGTGATGAATGTAATGCTCTCCAAAGAACAAGCGACCTAACGATGATGCTCAAATCAGTGTTGTTCTTTCATGTAGATTGTCTGCTGTTTTCAATGTGTTGTTCTTTCATGTAGATTGTCTGCTGCTTTCAATGTGTTGTTCTTTCATGTAGATCGTCTGCTGTTTTCAATGTGTTGTTCTTTCATGTAGATTGTCTGCTGTTTTCAATGTGTTGTTCTATCATGTAGATTGTCTGCTGTTTTCAATGTGTTGTTCTTTCATGTATATTGTCTGCTGTTTTCAATGTGTTGATACGGATTGGATAACAAAATAAACAACATAAGTGTCTTCCAGTACTGAGATCACTGTCCATCTTATTACCCTAGGATTATTTTCTGGAATCTGTCACATCAATCAGTCTATAACAGTTAATGAACACAATTGTCAGTTAGGGGTACACTTGTCGCAATCTTTTCTTGTTCTATCATAGATTAACTACAATGTCACAGATCAAATAGGTGTGGCATTCAAATATGGACATTTGATAATTATGAGAATTTTGTTTAGAATTGTCATATTTGTCATCATGTTCTACAAGCCTCTTTTAATTGTTTGACAGAACAGTCAGCTACTCAGCCGATACAGTAGGTAAATGAGATAATGGTTTGTAACCGAAGGTATTAGCAGAATTAGAAGAACATTCCGAGGGAGTGAGAGAGAGAGAGAGAGAGAGAGAGAGAGAGAGAGAGAGAGAGACAGATAGAGATGTAAAAAAGATTCAACGATAATTTCTAATTCTACAAATCCAGTATCAGTCATGAAATCATAGGTAACAAGAGAAGTCTTCCAAAGATAGACTTGGAAGTTGTTGTGTTTCAGAGAAGTATTGAAGGTTGTGAGTCACTTATAGTTGTCTTATGTGAGTCACTTATAGTTGTCTTATGTGAGTCACTTATAGTTGTCTTATGTGAGTCACTTATTGTTGTCCTATGTGAGTCACTTATAGTTGTCTTATGTGAGTCACTTATTGTTGTCCTATGTGAGTCACTTATTGTTGTCTTATGTGAGTCACTTATTGTTGTCCTATTTGAGTCACTTATAGTTATCCTATGTGAGTCACTTATTGTTGTCTTATGTGAGTCACTTATTGTTGTCCTATGTGAGTCACATATTGTTGTCTTATGTGAGTCACTTATTGTTGTCCTATGTGAGTCACTTATTGTTGTCCCATGTGAGTCACTTATAGTTGTCTTATGTGAGTCACTTATTGTTGTCTTATGTGAGTCACTTATTGTTGTCCTATGTGAGTCACTTATTGTTATCTTATGTGAGTCACTTATTGTTGTCCTATGTGAGTCACTTATTGTTGTCCTATATGAGTCACTTATTGTTGTCTTATGTGAGTCACTTATAGTTATCTTATGTCAGTCATCTTAATGTTGTCTTATGCGTAACCACCTTGCATGTACAACGCGCTGTAACATGAAGCAAGAATAGAAACAAAAATAGAGAGAAAACATATACACTGTTAAAATGAACATTGGAAGCGAAAAGAAAGAATGAAAGAGATGAAGAAATATAGAAGATGGATACATCAAACAAAGACACTGAATGCATTATGTTATTTATCTGTTTATTTATTAGAAGGGAACACAAATGTGCCGTTAATGTTCGTTCGTTGCAATAAATCCAAATTCCAAACCAGCTACAAATCTCTTGCTGTCAACTTTGTTGATTGCACCTGACACACCTGACACACCTGTCACACCTGTTTCACGCTCCGCCGTTTCTAATTTAACGGCCTGGGGGGGGGGGGGGGGACAAAATTTTAAGAAAAATTAACTAAATAGAGTTCTTTGTGCACAAATATACTACAATATCTTACTTTAGATATATTTTTTTATTTTCTGGTTTTAATTACTAAGGCAAAATAACAAACAATGATTTATGTTCCCGTGTTTCCAATACAATGTACTAAAAGTACTATACCCTCTCCATAAATATACATATACAAATACATTACTATACCCTCTCCATAAATATACATATAAAAATACATTACTATACCCTCTCCATAAATATACATATACAAATACATTACTATACCCTCTCCATAAATATACATATACAAATACATTACTATACCCTCTCCATAAATATACATATAAAAATACATTACTATACCCTCTTCATAATAAACATATACAAATACATTACTATACCCTCTCCATAAATATACATATACAAATACATTACTATACCCTCTCCATAAATATACATATACAAATACATTACTATACCCTCTCCATAAATATACATATAAAAATACATTACTATACCCTCTTTATAAATAAACATATACAAATACATTACTATACCCTCTCCATAAATATACACATAAAAATACATTACTATCTATCTATTGTCCTTTCGAGCCGAAGACGGCACATAGGGCAGAACCACAATCTCAAAAACAGAAACCTTGTGTGCCAAAATGGCACATATTGCAGAAATCACTACTTCCAAAATATATGGCTCTGTTTCCATAACAATACTTTTTACAATAACAGCTTGTCAAGCCATCGATCAACCTCCTTAGTCGCCTCTTACAACATGCCTGGAAGGTCACAGTGTCACTATTCTTTACTTCCCACATAATGAGGCCCCGGTAACACACGGGAGACATTACTATACTGGATACAAATAATAATACATAAATATTATTATATAGGGAACTTCCGAGGCGATAATAGGGAATAATAGAACAAAGAAGTATGTGTTAGCACTCGGAAAAAATGACAGACAAACAACAACAGAAAAAAAACAGAGAACAATATATGGTCCGAAGCAGGATTCGAACCCGTACTCCATGGCACCGCGCCTTGCCACGAGAAGCCGAACGCTTGGTACACTGCCACGCAGCTAACTAAAAAAAATTAGCTATTGTGAGCAGTGTCTTACACGAAGGCATTCTCATGACTATAGCATAGGGTTACGATCACAGATCGGAAATAACTTGTATTTCTGCACTTTCCTATTAATGCAAGTATCTCCCAGTAGGGCTGAATACTTGTGTTGCAGACAAACATTACTATAATATATACATTACTATAATAATACATTACTATAATAATACATTACTATAACAAACTACTATTCGTTTAGTTTCGTCCAATAAATGTTTGTCTGCAACACAAGTATTCAGCCATACTGGGAGATACTTGCATTAATAGGAAAGTACAGAAATACAATTTATTTCCGATCTGTGATCGTAACCCTATGCTATAGTCATGGGAATGCCTTCGTGTAAGACACAGCTCACAATAGCTAATTTTTTTAGTTAACTGTGTGGCAGTGTACCAAGCGTTCGGCTTCTCGTGGCAAGGCGTGGTGCCATGGAGTACGGGTTCGAATCCTGCTTCGGACCATATATTGTTCTCTGTTTTTTTTCTGTTGTTGTTTGTCTGTCATTTTTTCCGAGTGCTAAAATTACTATACCCTCTCCATAAATATACATATACAAATGCATTACTATACCCTCTCCATAAATGTACATATACAAATACATTACTATACCTTCTCTATAAATGTACATATACAAATACATTACTATACCCTCTCCATAAATATACATATACAAATGCATTACTATACCCTCTCTATAAATATACATATACAAATACATTACTATACCCTCTCTATAAATATACATATACAAATACATTACTATACCGTCTCCACATATATACATATATAAATAAATTACTATACCATCTCCACGTTTATATATATATATATATATATATATATATATAATATATATATAATTAATATACGCATATCATTTTAACAAAGAGTGAAAACTTATCACATGAAGTGAATTCAATAGATATCGCATCTATGCTGCAGACATTGTTATTTGCTTTTTTAACGGAGAAGCATGCACACTGATATATGTGTACACATATGCACCAAGTAAAACCATACATCTCGCCATATATTATATTTATAAAACAGTACGATGAGTCTTCAATATTAATGTGAATTATAATGCAATGAAAAAATATGCTGCCATGAAAACTAATAACACCAGAGCTAAAACTAAGAGTAACAAAATGTTATATCTTCTCAACATTCCTGTGAGGTACAGAAACATGGACATTGGACCAGAAAACAGAACAGAAAATTGAAGCTTTTTAAATTTGGATTTATAGAAGAATAGGAAGAATTGGATGGAAAGAAAAAAAAACAAGCGAAGTCTTAAAACAACTAAAAATGAAAAGAGAACTACTAAATACAATTCAAACAAGACAAATGAGATTTTTGGAGCATGTTAAAAGATACAGCAGCCTAGCAAAAAAAAGCCATCTTGGAGGGGAAAATACAAGGTAAAAGAGGCAGAGACCGGCCATGACTAACATGGACGAGTAACACCAAAAGATGGACAAGTCAGCTGATGACAGCCTGCACCATCAAAGCAAGAGAGAGAGTGGAATGGCGATCCATGGTAGCCAACCTTCGATGCGGAGACGGCACTCAATTATAATGAATATGAATTATGAAATATGTGATTCCCGTAGGAAAAGGCTACTTATTTCATCCAAGTAGCATCATCATCATCATCGGAACACACACCATCACGTCCATTTTGATTAATATAAAACACAGGATCATTGACTATTTGACATCTTTATTTCTCTATTTTTTCTTTTGTTTGAGCTGAATCTAACCTTTTATGTATGAGATGTTTTTGTTTGTGGGTGCTGCCGTTGTGTTGTTTATAAACAAACAAAATATTTGGTAAATACTTACAGAGACAGTGAGTAGTAGAAACATTATTACAATAGTTGTAGTCTTCATTCTTAACTGGAAGTCTTGTAAATGTGGCTCCTTGATATCTTCAAGTATAGTAACTTGTTGGTAAATGTGGCTAATTGATGTCTTCAGGTATGGTGTTGGTAAATGTGGCTAATTGATGTCTTCAGGTATGGTGTTGGTAATGTGGCTAATTGATGTCTTCAGGTATGGTGTTGGTAAATGTGGCTAATTGATGTCTTCAGGTATGGTGTTGGTAAATGTGGCTAATTGATGTCTTCAGGTATGGTGTTGGTAAATGTGGCTAATTGATGTCTTCAGTTATGGTGTTGGTAAATGTGGCTAACTGATGTCTTCAGGTATGGTGTTGGTAAATGTGGCTAATTGATGTCTTCAGGTATGGTGTTGGTAAATGTGGCTAATTGATGTCTTCAAGTATAGTAAGTTGTTGGTAAATGTGGCTAATTGATGTCTTCAGTTATGGTGTTGGTAAATATCAGATGAAACTGTTCATGTGTTGCTCCGACTATATATACAGCATCTGTACAATGATGGCTCGTATATCATTAAGTAGTACTTAGCCAGTGAAGTCAATGATCTGATTCTTTGTAAAAACAGCCAATAAAAGCTTATTGAAACGTAATGTGTGTGGTGTTGACGTCACTGGTTGTGATGTATGTAGCGAGAATAAGGGGATGTAACAAAGAATACTGTCTGTACAAATGATATCAGATTATCTCCCGTTGGTGAGAAGATTAGCAAAACGATATGTAGATTATATCGTTTTTGTTGATTTATAGAAATAAAGAGGCAGCAGATGATAGTGGATAGTTGCTTGTTTCTACCAGGTCTGTACGTGAATAAGTGAAGCTGTTGATCAACATTTCCAACATTGGCCGTGGCTCGAGTCGCTGTTTGGTCTAGTTTATTTACGTACATTATTTATAGTTGTCTACTAGCACAGCGGAAGGGGACAATGTAACATAGACACAACAGTGCTCAGAGTGCAATGTAACATATACACAACAGTGCTCAGGGGGCAATGTGACATAGACACGACATTGCTCAGAGGACAATGTAACATACACACAACAGTGCTCAGAGGACAATGTAACATACACACAACAGTGCTCAGAGGACAATGTAACATTGCTCAGAGGACAATGTAACATACACACAACAGTGCTCAGAGTGCAATGTAACATACACACAACAGTGCTCAGAGGACAATGTAACATTGCTCAGAGGACAATGTAACATAGACACAACAGTGCTCAGAGTGCAATGTAACATATACACAACAGTGCTCAGGGGGCAGTGTAACATTGCTCAGAGGACAATGTAACATACACACAACAGTGCTCAGAGGACAATGTAACATTGCTCAGAGGACAATGTAACATAGACACAACAGTGCTCAGAGGACAATGTAACATAGACACAACAGTGCTAAGAGGACAATGTAACATACACAACAGTGCTCAGAGGACAATGTAACATACACACAACAGTGCTCAGAGGACAATGTAACATACACACAACATTGCTCAGAGGACAATGTAACATACACACAACAGTGCTAAGAGGACAATGTAACATACACAACAGTGCTCAAAGAACAATGTAACACACACACAACAGTGCTCAGAGCCAAAATAATGGAAAAACAATAGCGATAATTCAAAACTAACAATGACTCAAAGAGCCATAAACAAACGTTACGAAAACGCCAGATTAAGAGAAAGACCGAGAAAGAGATGGATAAAGGGAATACTAGTCACTAGGAGGGATAACACCAGAAGAGGCCAACAGAAGAGCAAAGACTCGCAGATTGTATCCTCCCACCCCCCTCGATGCCAACGGCAATGGAGGAAGGATAGAAGAAGAAGAAGAAGAAGTTGTCGATCGAGAAATAGATGAAGTAAAGAGCCCCGTTTAGAGAGTATGGTGCTAGCTCCCATATTTGTTAGAGGCCTTCGGCACATTATTTTTTATTCCTTTATTATCACTAGTTTCTTTAAGTTAAGTGGTCTGTATTATATTAGAAAAAAATCTGGTACCCAGTTAAGGTTCAGTGAGCCTGGAAACCTTCGATCAGAATGGAACCCAACCTCTTGTCCTTAGTAGCCGTAATGACTAGACAATGAGCTAATTAGAACCTCATGCTACAGAGTAATCTAGGTTGAACGACTCAGTCGGTTAGTGCGACTGTACATTGGTCTGTTGTTGTGCACATTTCTGGACCAGTCTGGCAACACAATGATCTGTTATTGCAGTCACGATTAAACTGGTGTCAGGACAGACTAATCGATCATTTATTTTCAATGTAAACATAATCTCAAATGTTCTCTCAGATGTAGGTTTCACTACAAGACTGAGATCATACATGTCATTATTAACGTCCATGTAACCAACACTGTCATCTCCTTATTGCTAGGATCGTCAGCGCTGAACACCGGACGGACCCATAGGTGCTCCGATATCCACCGTCTAGGATCTTGAGAATCTTCTTATTATCATTGCCATCATCGTAGTTTGTTGTCATCACGTGACGTGGGCATTTAGGGAAGACATGAGAAAGTCCTTGTTCAACTTTTGAGATGTGAGTGTACGCGGGTCACACTGACCCATTGAGGTAGGACAAGAGTAGTATCAACAATAACTGATCACTTTCTAATACAAACAAATAGAGAATCATCATCATCAAGTACCATGCCTGGTGGCGTAGATGATCATGTCTCTCCAGAACTTTCAATCTCGACAATTATTTATCATTACTGCTGTTGACCTTCTGCCAAGCCATTCTCTTAAGCTGTCTGATATATCTTCTCTTTGCTTCCCTCTATCTCTTCGTTCCTCAATTTTGCAAGTTGTCACCATATATTCCTATTCCCTTCTCATTGCATTACCAAAAAATGATGATTGTTTCTTCCTAATATTGGAAATTAGCTCTCTTTTTGCTTTGGCCTCTTTCAGAACATTTTCATTACTCTTCTTAGCTGTCAATGATATTCTCAACATTCTTCTGTAAAACCACATTTCTACAGCCTCCAAACACATAGAGAATACAACTAATTAAAAAAAACATCCAAGAGATGTTCTGTCTATTGTGTATGTCCTGCTTCCATAATTGTACTTTATGTCGATGCTTCTCTTTCATTACGGATCGCCTCTCCTGCGGACCATCTGTTTAGACCTGAGTCCATTAAGATGTGTTCTATTGGTGACCTACCATCTCTAGGGTCACTGTTGACATCTCAAGTGGACTCTGACGACGTTTAGCTTGTATACTCGATACTTCGGTACAGATAGGGTTGTTTTCTCTGAAGAACATTAGCTTGTCTTAGGATAGAACTGGTTCGACCTCTCCTGGGTAGCTGGAAGTAGATCTTTGAGTCGACTTTTGTTGTTTCCCTTATGGGTGAATGAAACTGGATCATTAAATCTGTTTTTGGAAAGTCCTTGTTCTCTCTTGTGCGTGGGCTCTTCAAAGGGCACTCACTATAACACAAAGTAAAGAGCCCCCGTCCCGCCAAGTGGCGTTTAGGGAATATGGTGTTAGTGACCATCAATTTTACAGTCTTTCAGCACATGATTTTTGGGGTAATGTGGTCGGTATTACGTCCGTGCTGTTTCACTTTCCCAGAAAAAAATCTGCCCATTTAAGGCTGGGTGAACCCAACAGCCGTCGGTTGGGATGGAACCCAACCCCTTGTCCTTTGTAGTCCAGTTCACTAACAACTGAGCTATCGCGGCTCCCGCACTCACTACATGTTAGTTGTGTATTAGCACTTTGTCTCTACGTCTCTCGACCAAGTATTGGACCTCTTTCCAGTTCATGAATTGATGTGCTTTTCACCCTTCCAGTTATTAGCCATAGCTATGTGTTTCATACTTCTGGTAGCCATGCGGTGTTTGATTGTCATACAGTCACACCATGTCCGTATGTAGGTCGTTATTCTGTTCATGTTGCTTTGGTGACACTTATATTATCTCCCGATGTGGTGTCAGCTATTACTGAGGTAAGTTTACTGATACTTTTCTCGTCGATATTAAAGTGTCGAGTTTTCATGTCGATGCTAAAGTGTAGAGTTTCTTGTCGATATAAGTGTGGAATTTTCTTGTCGATATAAGTGTGGAATTTTCTTGTCCATGTAAGCGTGGAGTTTTCTTGTTTGGTGTAAGCGTGGAGCTTTCTTGTTGATGTAAGCATGGAGTTTTCTTGTTATGTAAGTGTAGAGTGTTCTTGTTGGTGTAAGTGTGGAGTTTTCTTGTTGATGTAAGTGTGGAGTGTTCTTGTTGGTGTAAGTGTGGAATTTTCATGTCCATGTAAGCGTGGAGTTTTCTTGTTGGTGTAAGTGTGGAGTTTCCTGTTGGTGTAAATGTGGAGTTTTCTTGTTTCTGTAAGTGTGGACTTTTCTTGTCTTTGTAAGTGTGGAGTTTTCTTGTCGATGTAAGTGTGGAGTTTTCTTGTTTGTGTAAGTGTGGAGTTTTCTTGTCGGTGTAAGTGTGTAATTTTCTTGTCGATGTAAGTGTGGAGTTTTCTTGTTTGTGTACGTGTGGAGTTTTCTTGTCGATGCAAGTGTAGAGTTTTCTTGTTGATGTAAATGTGGAGTTTCCTTGTTGATGTAAGTGTAGAGTTTTCTTGTTAGTGTGTGAGGTTTTCTTGTCGGTGTAAGTGTGGGGTTTTCTTGTTGGTGTAAGTGTGGGGTGTTCTTGTTCGGTGTAAGTGTGGGGTGTTCTTGTTCGGTGTAAGTGTGGAATTTTCTTTCGATATAAGCGTAGAGTTTTCTTGTTGGTGTAAGTGTGGAATTTTCTTTTCGATATAAGCGTAGAGTTTTCTTGTCGGTGTAAGTGTGGAATTTTCTTGTCCATGTAAGCGTGGAGTTTTCTTGTTGGTGTAAGTGTGGAATTTTCTTGTCCATGTGAGCGTGGAGTTTTCTTGTTGATGTAAGCGTAGTGTTTTCTTGTTGGTGTGAGTGTGGAGTTTCCTTGTCGATGTAAGCGTGGAGTTTTCTTGTTGATGTAAGCGTGACGTTTTCTTGTCGATGTAAGCGTGGAGTTTTCTTGCTGGTGTAAGCGTGAAGTTTTCTTGTCGATGTAAGCGTAGAGTTTTCTTGCTGGTGTAAGCGTGAAGTTTTCTTGTCGATGTAAGCGTAGAGTTTTCTTGCTGGTGTAAGTGGGGAGTTTTCTCCAGAGACAGCTCGCCCCCACCCCCCACTATTTCTACTTGGTCCTATAAGCTGCTATAAGCTCCTACCAGCTGCTATAAGCTGCTATAAGCTCCTACCAGCTGCTATAAGCTGCTATAAGCTCCAATAAGCTGCTATAAGCTCCTATCAGCTGCTATAAGCTCCAATAAGCTGCTATAAGCTGCTATAAGCTGCTATAAGCTCCTATAAGCTGCCATAATACTATATCCCAAGGCGGTACTATGTGATTACCTTTATCAATTTAGATCCGATGTGTACAAAAGTTATCGTTTGGTGTTTAGTCAATAGCAGAACCACGGCTTTTTCTCAGCCGGAGTAGTTCGGAGCGCGTTTCATTGAGCTTTTGGAACGAAATAATGTATTCATTTTAAGTAACTAAAACTTAGAGCTGCTGTCACTTGACACGCTCGTGTTGTGCTCACTGATAACGCTGCCACAAATATCAATACATAGAAGTTATTCAGGCATGGCTTTTTGCACTTAATATCGTATGATAAACTCCCACTGTATATCTTTATTCAAACTTCACAAAAAGGCACTGACAAGAACAGTTAAGTCGACACGACAGGCCGTAGACGATGTCGTTTTGATCTATTTACTGATGACTCAGAAAACTCACAGCTTTCAGCCGGACTTGGGTCTACTTTCACATTTGTTTGTGTCCGAGGTCAATGGTTTCCTCATGACCGACTCTCCATCCAATAATCTTCTCCTGCTTGAGTTTGATCACATATTTTCCAGAGTAAAATTCTCGAAGTTTTCAACAATAACAGTTTCTCTCTTGTAGCTTTCAACTATAAAAGTTTCTCTCTTGTAGCTTTCAACTATAAAAGTTTCTCTCTTGTAGCTTTCAGCTATAAAAGTTTCTCTCTTGTAGCTTTCACCTATAAAAGTTTCTCTCTTGTAGCTTTCAACTATAAAAGTTTCTCTCTTGTAGCTTTCAGCTATAAAAGTTTCTCTCTTGTAGCTTTCAACTATAAAAGTTTCACTCCTGTAGCTTTCAGCTATAAAAGTTTCTCTCTTGTAGCTTTCAACTATAAAAGTTTCTCTCTTGTAGCTTTCAACTATAAAAGTTTCTCTCTTGTAGCTTTCAACTATAAAAGTTTCTCTCCTGTAGCTTTTAGCTATAAAAGTTTCTCTCTTGTAGCTTTCAACTATAAAAGTTTCTCTCTTGTAGCTTTCAGCTATAAAAGTTTCTCTCTTGTAGCTGTCAGCTATAAAAGTTTCTCTCTTGTAGCTTTTCAAAAGTTTCTCTCTTGTAGCTTTCAGCTATAAAAGTTTCCCTCTTGTAGCTTTCAGCTATAAAAGTTTCTCTCCTGTAGCTTTCAGCTATAAAAGTTTCTCTCTTGTAGCTTTCAGCTCTAAAAGTTTCTCTCTTGTAGCTTTCAGCTATAAAAGTTTCTCTCCTGTAGCTTTCAGCTATAAAAGTTTCTCTCCTGTAGCTTTCAGCTATAAAAGTTTCTCTCTTGTAGCTTTCAGCTATAAAAGTTTCTCTCCTGTAGCTTTCAGCTATAAAAGTTTCTCTCTTGTAGCTTTCAGCTCTAAAAGTTTCTCTCTTGTAGCTTTCTGCTATAAAAGTTTCTCTCTTGTAGCTTTCACCTATAAAAGTTTCTCTCCTGTAGCTTTCAGCTATAAAAGTTTCTCTCTTGTAGCTTTTAGCTCTAAAAGTTTCTCTCTTGTAGCTTTCAGCTCTAAAAGTTTCTCTCTTGTAGCTTTCTGCTATAAAAGTTTCTCTCTTGTAGCTTTCAGCTATAAAAGTTTCTCTCCTGTAGCTTTCACCTATAAAAGTTTCTCTCTTGTAGCTTTCAGCTATAAAAGTTTCTCTCTTGTAGCTTTCAGCTATAAAAGTTTCTCTCTTGTAGCTTTCAGCTATAAAAGTTTCTCTCTTGTAGCTTTCAGCTATAAAAGTTTCTCTCCTGTAGCTTTCACCTATAAAAGTTTCTCTCTTGTAGCTTTCAGCTATAAAAGTTTCTCTCCTGTAGCTTTCACCTATAAAAGTTTCTCTCTTGTAGCTTTCAGCTATAAAAGTTTCTCTCCTGTAGCTTTCACCTATAAAAGTTTCTCTCTTGTAGCTTTCAGCTATAAAAGTTTCTCTCTTGTAGCTTTCAGCTATAAAAGTTTCTCTCTTGTAGCTTTCACCAATTAAAGTTTCAGGGAGCCAGTAGTGAGGCGTGGTATACACTCCAATGTATGGTTACAGCTTTACAGAAAAGGAACACAATAAAATACTGACGTTTCGGCCTTCTTCAGAAGACAGGGACAACTACAACAAACGGTGAGGCACAGATATCTATAGCTACATGTCAGATGATAACGTTAGGAAGAGGTGGACGTAGGGATGAGAGATGAGATGGTGAGACAAGAAAGAGATGTGTCACATGTTAGAGCGTTGGTGAAGTGTAGAAATATACAATAGTAATTATAGAGAAATAATGAGGAACTGAAAACTAAACAATGAAGAATAGAAAGTATAGCGTTTATTAAATATTAAAATATATAAAAATATATTGAAAATGACAGCTGGCGTAACTTAGATGTTCCAGGTAAGAGAATGTAACAAAATGTGCTCAAATGTAAGGTAGACAAGCTAGATGGAAAAACAGTCACGTGGTGAGACTGAGGGCAGTCGGGCGAGACACAGACCAGGGGCCCTAAAACTTTCAGACAACAAGGGGCAAGGCACGGGGATTAGAGGTGATAAGTTGGTGAAAAGAAGAACAGGTGTGGAGAGACACGTCGGCTAGACAGGTTCCTAAACTAAAGGCGGCGGGCGATAGATGAGGCAGTAATACAATACAATAGCCCGAGGGAGACGTGTCAGGGGGTAAACATCCGATCAGGGGAGGGAAAAAAGGGGAGAGGGGCCAAAGATAAGTCGTCTATTCAAGGAACTGGAGCACTGAGGGAAGATAACCCAGGTGGAGTTAACTAACAAAGTGATGGAGATAAAGTCAGGAGCCAAGGGAGTAACTGTAGACAAGTTGCTACTAAACATCAGAGAAATGGTGTATTAGAAGTCGATGTGGTGTACTAGGAGTAGATCAAGAGAGGTGGTATACTAAGAATGGATGTATTAGAAGTAGGTAAATAAAGAAGTAGATAAATAGAGAAAGGGTGGGTTCTAAGACGTATGAAAGGAGAAGTAAAAAAAAAAAAAAGTAAAGTACCCCCGTCACGCCACGTGGCGTATAGGAAATATGGTGTTAGTGACCATACATTTTACAGACCTTCAGCACATGATTTTTGGGTAATGTGGTCAGTATTACGCCCGTGTCGCTTTACTTTCCCAGAAAAAAATCCGGTACCCATTTAAAACTGGGTGAATCAGGAAGCCATCGGTTGGGATCGAACCATACCCCTTCTCCTTTGTAGTCCAGTTCACTAACCACTGAGCTATCACGGCTCCCTTTATCCGACATGTAGCTATAGATATCTGTGCCTCATCGTATGTTATCGTTGTCCCCGTCTTCTGATGAATGTCGTAGGCCGAAACGGCAGTATTTTGTTGTGTTACTTTTTTTGTAAAGGTGTCACAATACATTGGAGTGTATACCACACTCCTTAGTACCAGCTTTACCGCAGGACTGCAATTAGTTTCCTGTTCCCTATAAAAGTTTCAATCTCGTGGTTCTCTTCTGCATGAATTACACTTCCACAGTTTTCCCATACCCATTTTCTACAACCACAGTTTTTTCATACACATTTTCTACAACCACAGTTTGTTTATACCCTTTTTCAACTCCCACAGTTTTCTCTGGTGTTTTATATTCGGAGTGTAGATTGTGTGATTAATGTGTTTAAATATTGTGTTTCCAACGGGATATAATTTTCGGAAAGTTGTGTAAAGTTTTCTACCAAGGAGGGGGATAAGAACTGATAAGTACTTTTTTAAATGTAACCAGCTAAAGTTGTATATTTAGATCGTAAAAGATCGCATATGAGACCTTAGCGATCAAACACATGGGGGGAAACATCAGTCGGGCTAAACCCCCAACGTGTGTTTTTCTTAAGTTAAGCCCTTAACTTACGACTGACTTAGCAGGTCGGTAAGGGATAAATGTTTTATGCTCAGAGAAATACACAAAAGATGGAGATTAAAGTAGCAACGATAAATATATACGGGATAAAAAATAAAGAAATCGAATTTATAGAAGAAATGACAAAAAGGAAAATTAAAATACTAGGATTAGCGGACACCAGAGTAAAAGGACAACAGATAAAGAAAACTCACATGAACTACACGAAAATATTCTCAGGAGTCGACAACACAGAAAGAGCAACACATGGAGTAGGTTTTATCATCGACCCAGAACACGCAAAGAACATTCTACAAATAAAATGCCATTCAGAAAGAATTATCTCAATTAAACTGCTAGAAGACGATCGAAAAACAAATTACATTCAAATCTATGCACCAAGCAACAACAATGAAAGAGACAGCGAAGAATTCTACGACACATTGAGTGAAATTATTAACAAGATTGACGAAAGAGACGACATGTTAGTGATGGGAGATTTTAATGGAAGGCCTGGGAAACGCAACAGTGAGAACAGAGATATCTTAGGACCCTTTGGCGATAAAACAGCTGAAATAAACGAAAATGGAAGCAGACTGCTGGATCTATGCAATCAAAATGATTTATTTATCACCAACACATTCTTCAAACACAGATAGTCGCAAGTATACACCTGGTACAAATGGAATGACACAACAAGCAGAAGCCAGATAGATTTTATACTAACAAAACAACAGAACAAGAAAAGAGTAACCGACAGAAGAGCAATTCCAAATATTACAGACGACACGGATCATAAGATGGTTGTGATCACACTAAGACAGCCAAAAACAAAAAGAATATACGAAAACAAACAAAAGAAGCGAAAAGAACAGACAATAAAAATAAAACAATTAAAAGATCAAGAAACAAGGAAACCCCTTGAAGAAAAACTAACAGAGGAATTCAAGAAACTCCCTAACGAAGTATGCACAGTAGAAGAAGAGTGGAAACAATTTAAATAAACAGTAACCAACATCTCTAAAACAGTTTGTGGAACGAAACTAAGAACAAGAGAAGGGAAAAAGAGCACCCCGCGGTGGAACGAAACAATCAGAGAAGCAATTAAAGAAAAGAAGAAACTGTTTAAAAATTGGAGGGAGAACAAGAACCAAGAAAAGTATGAAAAATATGCCTTAGTTCGAAAAAGAGTTAAAATGTTGATAAAAGAAGCTAAGCAAAAGAATTGGACAGAATTCGGACAAAACATGAGCAGGGACTTCAAGACAGCCACAAGAGATTTCTACAAAGCAGTAAAAGCCACAAGAGCGAGAAAAGAAAATCATGATCCTACAGAGCTGATAAATGTAAAGACGGACAGCCAATATCAAATAACCAACGTATGCAACAGAGATGGAAAGAATATTTTGAAGACCTGTTAAACATACCAACTACCAATAAGACAACAAAAACCACGCCAGAACTCACAAATACTGAACCCAACATCATGAAAGAGGAAATCGAAGAAGTAATCAAATATGCACCAAGAAATAAAGCACCGGGGATAGGTAACTTACCAATAGAAATAATAGCAGCAGCGGGAGAAGCAGGAATGCAATGGCTGCACAGAATATTTAATGCAGCATGGCACCAACAAAATGCCCCAGAAGACTGGCAACAGGCAATCATCACCACAATATGGAAAAAGAAAGGTAGCAAAAGAGACTGCAACCAATATAGAGGTATATCTCTTCTCAGCCATATAGGAAATCTATACGCCAAAGTCTTGGGAAAAAGGCTGAGACCAATAATAGAACTACAGTTAAGCGATTCTCAAATGGGGTTCCGAGAAAAACAGAGGATGTACTGACACACTATTCACACTAAAACAGCTTGCAGAAAAAACGACAGAACACAATCAAAACTTATACATAGCCTTCATTGACCAGGAAAAAGCATTCGACAGAGTAAACAGAGAACAACTGTGGGAGATACTAACAATATACGGAGTAAGCCAACATCTAATCAACCTAATAAAAAGTCTCTACATCAACAGCAGCTGCGGGGTCAGAACAGCAGCAGGCTACACAGACCACTTCGAATTTAGATCAGGTGTAAGAGATGGGTACGTACTATCCCCCCTACTGTTTATTACATACATGGACCATATATGCAAGCTAGCCAACCCATCAGAGACAGAGGAGATCAACGAGCTTCTATTTGCAGACGATCAGGCACTAATACATGAAACAATAGAAGACCTACAAGAACACTTAAACAAACTCAACATCTCAGGCACAAAATACAACATGAAAATCAACATCAACAAAACAGAAGTCATGAATGTCGCCAAAAATAAACAGAACATCAACATAACTATAGACGGCAGACAACTAAAACAAGTAGAGGAATTCAAATACCTAGGAAGTCTAATGACAAACTATAATTCCCAAACAGCAGAGATAGAATCAAGATGCAACAAAGCTTGTCAAATCATCGGACAGTTATCACCACTATTGTCCAACAAGGAAATAACTCTGGAGGCAAAACGAGCACTATACAATACAATCTTCATCCCAACGTTGTGCTACCAATGCCAGAGCTGGACCCTAGATGCAAGAACAATAAGATAAATAACCTCTACAGAGATTAAATGTGTTAGACGAATGACAGGAAACAGTCTGAGAGACAAGATCAGAAATGAAGAACTGAGAAAAAAGTTAGGAATAGCCCCCGTCATAGAATATATAAGGAAACAACAGATAAAATTGTTTGGCCACGTGACAAGGCAGAAAGAACAAAACACAACACAACGAGCCTTCAACAAACGTTGTGAGAACACCAGACCCAAGGGTCGACCACAAAAATGATGGGTCGATGGAATATTAGAAGTACTAGGAAACATAACAGCAGCAGAGGCGAACAGAACAGTAAAAGACCGCAAATTATATCTCCCCTCAACGCTGAAAGGCAGATGAGGAAGGAAAGAAGTAGAAGAGAAGACAGTTTTCCCATACCCATTTTCTACAACCACAGTTTTCCCATACCCATTTTCTACAACCACAGTTTTCTCATACCCATTTTCTACAACCACAGTTTTCCTCATACACATTTTCTACAACCACAGTTTTCTCATACCCATTTTCTACAACCACAGTTTTCCTCATACACATTTTCTACAACCACAGTTTTCCTCATACACATTTTCTACAACCACAGTTTTCCTCATACACATTTTCTACAACCACAGTTTTCCTCATACACATTTTCTACAACCACAGTTTTCTCATACCCATTTTCTACAACCACAGTTTTCTCATACCCATTTTCTACAACCACAGTTTTCTCATACCCATTTTCCACAACCACAGTTTTCCCATACCCATTTTCTACAACCACAGCTTTCTCATACACATTTTCCACAACCACAGTTTTCTCATACCCATTTTCTACAACCACAGTTTTCTCATACACATTTTCCACAACCACAGTTTTCTCATACCCATTTTCTACAACCACAGTTTTCTCATACACATTTTCCACAACCACAGTTTTCTCATACCCATTTTCTACAACCACAGTTTTCTCATACACATTTTCCACAACCACAGTTTTCTCATACCCATTTTCTACAACCACAGTTTTCTCATACACATTTTCCACAACCACAGTTTTCTCATACCCATTTTCCACAACCACAGTTTTCTCATACCCATTTTCTACAACCACAGTTTTCTCATACCCATTTTCCACAACCACAGTTTTCTCATACCCATTTTCTACAACCACAGTTTTCTCATACACATTTTCCACAACCACAGTTTTCTCATACACATTTTCTACAACCACAGTTTTCTCATACCCATTTTCTACAACCACAGTTTTCTCATACACATTTTCTACAACCACAGTTTTCTCATACACATTTTCTACAACCACAGTTTTCTCATATCCGAGTGCGACAGAATGTTTTCTGTTGACCAAATCCTCGTTCGTTAGTTTTCTTGTGTCCTGATTGGTCTCTCATAAATTTAGTGATGTCCAAGGTCCAATCCCATAGTTTACTCCTGCCCCAGTTTGACTCTCATAGTTTTCAACAAATCAATTAGTCAAATTGAGCACAGATTGTACCAATATTTTCAGTCACTCAGGGTCTGCGTTGACCTGGCCACAATATATTAAATGTAAAATAAAACAATAAAGCGGTACGAAGGAGCTGAAGGTATAAAGTCATATCACTCCAACAATATATTAAAGCAACGGATACAACGAAAGAGACATTGAAAGAATAGACCAGATACATACAACAAATTAAGTAAATAGATGATTAATGAGCCCAAAATGTTTCATTAAACACGCCAATTTATTTCTCCTTGACATGACAAACACATGACTGGCTGTAGTCAGCTATAACTTCATTTCATCTCTTGTATGAACATTGTCTAACATCTTTCGAGAGGAAGAGCTGGTCATTCGTCTCAGCATGTCGTTGAGAGCGTCAGTTTGTTACCTGTCTCAACACTTTGGTGATTGCTGGAGCACAGGTGGACGCTGAAAACACATTTTCATAAAATCATCAAACATATAAAAGATAGACATGTTTATGGTTCTCATACTCTGAGATAAGAATGTTCTGAAACTCTGAGATAAGAATGGTTCTCATACTCTGAGACAAGAATGGTTCTCATACTCTGAGACAAGAATGACACTTGAGATTTCAGAAATATTTCACGAAAGTGCTTAAGAAATGTTAAGAAAACATATTTTAGCCACCATTAACACTATCATTGTTATGGCTGTACTTATTAAACCAACTAGAAGATAACAATACAATCACGATCAACAGTTCTCGAGTTGTATATTTCTTCTCAGAAAGGTCATCTAGTCTATCATTTCTTTCCATCCATCTGTTTTACGTACCATCTTTGACTTTAATCCCTTCTTTCAAATTGTTATTGTCTGACTACTGTTGCTAGATCTTTGAAATAAATAGTTTAATCTCAATAGAAAATAGAAGTAAAGATTGCAAACAAGAAGGATCTCAGAAATAAATGTTTTAAGTAAATGTGACCGTTTTAAACAAGCTCAACGAAGTGGCAAGGAAGAATTTTAAATTCAGATGGTAAATATATAATAGAGGAAGGGTGTAGAATAGCTCAGATAGTAGATATACAACAAAGGTCAGGTGTAGAATAGCTCAGATAGTAGATATACAACAAAGGTCAGGTGTAGAATAGCTCAGATAGTAGATATACAACAAAGGTCAGGTGTAGAATAGCTCAGATAGATATACAACAAAGGTCAGGTGTAGAATAGCTCAGATAGTAGATATACAACAAAGGTCAGGTGTAGAATAGCTCAGATGGTAGACATACAACAGAGATGAGGTGTAGAATAGTTCAGATGGTAGATATACAACAGAGATGAGGTGTAGAATAGTTCAGATGGTAGATATACAACAGAGATGAGGTGTAGAATAGTTCAGATAGTAGATATACAACAAAGGTCATGCGTAGAATAGTTCAGATGGTAGATATACAACAAAGGTCATGCGTAGAATAGTTCAGATGGTAGATATACAACAAAGGTCATGTGTAGAATAGTTCAGATGGTAGATATACAACAAAGGTCATGCGTAGAATAGTTCAGATGGTAGATATACAACAAAGGTCATGTGTAGAATAGTTCAGATGGTAGATATACAACAAAGGTCATGCGTAGAATAGTTCAGATGGTAGATATACAACAAAGGTCATGCGTAGAATAGTTCAGATGGTAGATATACAACAAAGGTCATGTGTAGAATAGTTCAGATGGTAGATATACAACAAAGGTCATGCGTAGAATAGTTCAGATGGTAGATATACAACAAAGGTCATGTGTAGAAGGCCGCAGAAAAAGCGAAAGTTTACAAACTATAAAAGATATAAATCAACCTATATTTTCAGAGGAAATTTTTTAAAAAAAGGGTTCGTCAAATTTTAATTTGAAAATGTTGATATTATAATAAAATTTGATAAATTTGATAAAAAAAATGATATTTATATAAAAGTATATGTAATAATTCATTTATCAATTAGTAAACCCCGTAAAAAAGAGTTCTGGATATAAATATGTCATGGAACACCGTCGGCAATAAGCTGCGACGACCTAGTCGTTAGATACATAAACTAATAGAGGTGGAATAAACCTGTATTTAATGCCGCTTTATCTACACTCGATGTGTTCTTGGCCGTGCAGCTAAAACCTCTGTTTGACAAATATTGATAAATGAATATTATTATAGAGGGAAACTTCCGAGGCGATAATTCAGGGAATTATAGGAGGAAGAGGTATGTATTACAACACTCAGGAAAAAATGACAAATAAACAACAACAGAAAAAAAAGAAAGAACAATATATGGTCCGAAGCAGGATCGAACCCGTACTCCTTGGCACTGCGCCTTGCCACGAGAAGCCAAACGCTTGATTAGCTGTGATCGTAACCCTATGCTATAGTCATGAGAACGCCTTCGCGTAAGACATTGTCCGCAATAGCTAATGTTTAGTTAGCTGACTGGCAGTGTTCCTAAGCGTTCGGCTTCTCGTGGCAAGGCGCAGTGCCATGGAGTACGGGTTCGATCCTGCTTCGGACCATATATTGTTCTTTGTTTTTTTTTTCTGTTGTTGTTTATTTGTCATTCTTTTTCGGAGTGCTGTAGTACATGCGTCTTCCTCCTATGATACCCTAAAACCTCTGTTTCGCTGGCTTAATAGCCGGCCTAATGTGTTAGAAATCCACGACAGACAGAAAGGATTTTTTCTATCGGGGGTGAAATAAAATTCCTGAGTCTCAAAAGTCGTGGCGACTGCTTTGACCAAGGGGTCTTTATCCCTCTGGTTCTATCGTTAGCTAGCGTTATCTAGTACAACAAATTGTCACATCTACCTAGTACCACAAATTGTCACATCTACCTAGTACCACAAATTGTCACATCTACTACAAATTGTCACAACTATCTAGTACTACAAATTGTCACATCTACCTAGTACCACAAATTGTCACATCTACCTAGTACCACAAATTGTCACATCTACTACAAATTGTCACATCTACCTAGTACAACAAATTGTCACATCTACCTAGTACCACAAATTGTCACATCTACCTAGTACCACAAATTGTCACATCTACCTAGTACCACAAATTGTCACATCTACCTAGTACCACAAATTGTCACATCTACTACAAATTGTCACATCTACTACAAATTGTCACATCTACTACAAATTGTCACATCTACCTAGTACCACAAATTGTCACATCTACTACAAATTATCACATCTACTACAAATTGCCACATCTACCTAGTACCACAAATTGTCACATCTACCTAGTACCACAAATTGTCACATCTACTACAAATTATCACATCTACTACAAATTGCCACATCTACCTAGTACCACAAATTGTCACATCTACCTAGTACCACAAATTGTCACATCTAATACAAATTGTCACATCTACCTAGCACAACAAATTGTCACATCTACCTAGTACCACAAATTGTCACATCTACCTAGTACAACAAATTGTCACATCTACCTAGTACCACAAATTGTCACATCTACCTAGTACCACAAATTGTCACATCTACCTAGTACCACAAATTGTCACATCTACCTAGTACCACAAATTGTCACATCTACCTAGTACCACAAATTGTCACATCTACCTAGTACTACAAATTGTCACATCTACCTAGTACCACAAATTGTCACATCTACCTAGTACCACAAATTGTCACATCTACCTAGTACCACAAACTGTCACATCTACCTAGTACCACAAACTGTCACATCTACCTAATACCACAAATTGTCACATCTACCTAGTACCACAAATTGTCACATCTACTACAAATTGTCACATCTACCTAGTACCACAAACTGTCACATCTACCTAGTACCACAAATTGTCACATATACTACAAATTGTCACAACTATCTAGTACTACAAATTGTCACATCTACCTAGTACCACAAACTGTCACATCTACCTAGTACCACAGATTGTCACATCTACTATAAATTGTCACAAATATCTAGTACTACAAACTGTCACATCTACCTAGTACCACAAATTGTCACATCTACTACAAATTGTCACAACTATCTAGTACTACAAATTGTCACATCTACCTTGTACCACAAACTGTCACATCTACCTTGTACCACAGATTGTCACATCTACTCTAATTTGTCACAAATATCTAGTACTACAAATTGTCACATCTACCTAGTACCACAGATTGTCACATCTACTATAAATTGTTACAAATATCTAGTACTACAAATTGTCACATCTACCTAGTACCACAAACTGTCACATCTACCTAGTACCACAAATTGTCACATCTACTATAAATTGTCACAAATATCTAGTACTACAAATTGTCACATCTACCTAGTACCACAAATTGTCACATCTACTAGGACCACAAATTTTCACATCTACCTAGTACCACAAATTGTCACATCTACCTAGTACCACAAATTGTCACATCTACTAGGACCACAAATTTTCACATCTACCTAGTACCACAAATTGTCACATCTACCTAGTACCACAAATTGTCACATCTACTAGAAATTGTCACAACTACCTAGTACCACAGATTGGCACAACTATGCCAAATTGCCACAACTACACAAACTGTCACAATTACTACACATTGTCACAACTACCTAGTACTAACAATTGTCAAAAATGCCGCAAATTGTCACAACTACACAAATTGTCACAACAATCACAAATTGTCACAGATAACACACATTGTCACAGCCATACCAAATTGTCACAGATAACACACATTGTCACAGCCATACCAAATTGTCACAGATAACACACATTGTCACAGCCATACAAAATTGCTTCAGATAACACACATTGTCACAGCCATACCAAATTGTCACAGATAACACACATTGTCATAGTCATACCAAATTGTCACAGATAATACACATTGTCACAGCCATACCAAATTGTCACAGATAACACACATTGCCACAGCCATACCAAATTGTCACAAATAACACACATTGTCACAGCCATACCAAATTGTCACAGATAACACACACAAACACGTGAGAGCACACTTACTCGACTGATGCCTCGTCTCTCTGCACATCGATCTCGTCCACATAAACTTTAGGATGCCTGAGACCCAAAATGTTCCAGTGAAGTGGGTCTATGACTGAGGTCACGAGATCCCAGGAGAAGGTCACGGACGTGACATTTCCGATGTCGCTAGGCACCAACACGTTGAACTCGTAGGTCTTGCCAGGTTCGAAGGTCATGTAGTCGGAATCCCTGGAGACAAAGACGTTCTGTGAGAGGTCTATGTGCACGTCACTAACAAATGTCAAGACGTTCTGCGAGAGGTCTATGTGCACGTCACTAACAAATGTCAAGACGTTCTGTGAGGGGTCTATGTGCACGTCACTATCAAATGTCAAGACGTTCTGTGAGATGTCTATGTTCACGTCACTAACAAATGGCAAACTTAGTTGAGTGAAGCTATATTTGTTTCATTAAAAAAAGCCAAATAATGTACTGTTAATTGTCAAATATAACTCAACCATTGATTGTTATTGTTATAGGGTGCCGTCTCCACATCGAAAGCTGGCTGCCATGGAAGGTCATTTTACTCTCGTTTGTATTGATAATGCACTTTGTCATAGGTTCACTTGACCACCTTTTGATGGTATCATCCCTCCAGGAGGACCTGACTACCACCGGCCTTGGTCATGACCCCAAACTCTTTGGTAGTCTCTTACGACAAGTTTTTGGTGTCACACTGGCTCTACTCATTCCTCCCTTGACCGTTGTCATGGCCTTGGTAGCCACACAGGCGTGGTAGATGACAGTGACTCTACTTCCCGGTAGCCACACAGGCGTGGTAGATGACAGTGACTCTACTTCCCGGTAGCCACACAGGCGTGGTAGATGACAGTGACTCTACTTCCCGGTAGCCACACAGGCGTGGTAGATGACAGTGACTCTACTTCCGGTAGCCACACAGGCGTGGTAGATGACAGTGACTCTGCTTCCCGGTAGCCACACAGGCGTGGTAGATGACAGTGACTCTACTTCCCGGTAGCCACACAGGCGTGGTAGATGACAGTGACTCTACTTCCCGGTAGCCACACAGGCGTGGTAGATGACAGTGACTCTACTTCCCGGTAGCCACACAGGCGTGGTAGATGACAGTGACTCTGCTTCCCGGTAGCCACACAGGCGTGGTAGATGACAGTGACTCTACTTCCCGGTAGCCACACAGGCGTGGTAGATGACAGTGACTCTGCTTCCCGGTAGCCACACAGGCGTGGTAGATGACAGTGACTCTACTTCCCGGTAGCCACACAGGCGTGGTAGATGACAGTGACTCTGCTTCCCGGTAGCCACACAGGCGTGGTAGATGACAGTGGCTCTACTCTTTGATTCTTTGGTTATGGAAGGCCTCGGTATCACTGCAAACGAATTAAAACCCATAATTGTTCAACCGCCCGTGCCAGTGGAATCATCCGTATTACTATCTCATCTCCCAAACAAAGAAAGGTAGCTGTAGTCCCCATCATAGCAGTCTCAGCACACGCCAAAAGGCATAAGGCGAAACCGCACAGAAAGTGAAGACAGTCAACTGTTCCCTGTCACACGATATCATCACTCATCGTAAACAATCGGAATATCGATCGAAACACACAGCTCGCGGTGCGCACAGAGCACCTAACTCAGTAGCTCCTGCAACTTTCTACTCTTTCCTCCCCTAACCCTTGTCATAGCCTCGGTAGCTACACGGGCGTGCTAGCAGACAGTGGCTTTACTCTTTCTTTTGCACAGATAATGAAGTATCTAATTTTTTATTTTTAATTTGGCAGTCGAGTTAACAGTGTAAAATTAAAATATATGTACTAGAGTAAACATCATCATCATCATCGAGTGCCTTCTCCGCAACGAAGGTTGGCTACCATGGATCGCAATTCTACTGTTTCTTGCTTTGATGGTGCAGGTTGTCATAGATTGACTTGTCCATCTTTGATGTTACTCGTCCATGTTAGTCTTGGTCTGCCTCTGCCTCTTTTACCTTGTATTTTTCCTTCCAATGTTACTTTTAGTAGGCTGTAGAGTAAACACGTCGGGCGATTTACAACATAGAGTGAGGTTAAATTATTTTGTTTTAGATACTTCATTATAAGTTATCTGTGTAGGTCTAATGTTATATATGTGTTTGTGTGTGTGTTGCTACATAGTTATAGCAGCCCTGCTTGTCAATCATGTTTATAGTAGCCATGGTGGTCAATCATGTTTATAGTAGCCATGGTGGTCAATCATGTTTATAGCAGCCCTGCTTGTCAATAATGTTTATAGTAGCCATGGTGGTCAATCATGTTTATAGCAGCCCTGGTTGTCAATCATGTTTATAGTAGCCATGGTGGTCAATCATAATTTTAGTAGCCCTGATTGTAAATCATATTTATAGCAGGTCTGGTTGTCAATCATTGTTATATCGGCATTGGTTATCAATCATGATTAGAGCTTCCCTAGTTGTCAATTATAGATCTATCAGATCTGGTTGTCAAATCATGGTTATAGTTATAGTAGTTATATGAGTCCTGGTTGTCACTCATGGTTATAGTTATAGTAGTTATAGTAGTTATAGGAGTCCTGGTTGTCACTCATGATTATAGTTATAGTAGTTATAGGAGTCCTGGTTGTCACTCATGGTTATAGTTAAAGTAGTTATAGGAGTCCTGGTTGTCACTCATGATTATAGTTATAGTAGTTATAGGAGTCCTGGTTGTCACTCATGGTTATAGTTATAGTAGTTATAGGAGTCCTGGTTGTCACTCATGGTTATAGTTATAATAGTTATAGGAGTCCTGGTTGTCACTCATGGTTATAGTTATAGTTATAGTAGTTATAGGAGTCCTGGTTGTCACTCATGGTTATAGTTATAGTTATAGTAGTTATAGGAGTCCTAGTTGTCACTCATTGTTATAGTTATAATAGTTATAGGAGTCCTGGTTGTCACTCATGATTATAGTTATAGTAGTTATAGGAGTCCTGGTTGTCACTCATGGTTATAGTTATAGTTATAGTAGTTATAGGAGTCCTAGTTGTCACTCATGATTATAGTTATAATAGTTATAGGAGTCCTGGTTGTCACTCATGATTATAGTTATAATAGTTATAGGAGTCCTGGTTGTCACTCATGATTATAGTTATAATAGTTATAGGAGTCCTGGTTGTCACTCATGATTATGAGAATAACCTGAGCAAGGTATTAACGTGAACAAAATCGCTTGAATACTTACGTTGGGAAGGTAACGGTGCTTGATGTGGAATCATGACCAACGACTGTCAGGTGAACTTTCCCATCTTCTTTTTGTCCTTTCCCATCAGACAGTTTTAGGGTCACTGACAAGTGGTATTCTAGAGGAAGAGAACTTTAGAGTTATGGACAAGAAGACAACTTTAGAGTCATGGACAAGAAGAGAACTTTAGAGTTGTGGACAGTCCAATTGGTATTCTAGAGAAAGAGAACATCAGAGTTATGTATACTGACAAATTGTATTCTAGGCAAAGAGCGTTAAGGTTATCTCTCTCTCTCTCTCTCTCTCTCTCTCTCTCTGCAATCAAGTCTCAATTAGAGTAGGATTCCAGACTCTCTTATGAAGTCAGCTGTCTGTTTAGGCGTCTGATTGGATACCTGTTATAACGTTGCACTGTGTTCTGCGTCAGTGGCCAAGTGCATCGTTATTGTTATAATAAAGTGGTATTCTAGAGAGAGAGACTTTAGAGTTATGGTAAAGTGGTATTCTATAGAGAGAGACTTTAGAGTTATGGTAATGTGTCATATATTAGAGAGACACTTTAGAGTTATGGTAAAGTGGTATTCTATAGAGAGAGTCTTTAGAGTTATGGTAAAGTGGTATTCTATAGAGAGAGACTTTAGAGTTATGATAAAGTGGTATTCTATAGAGAGAGACTTTAGAGTTATGGTAAAGTGGTATTCTATAGAGAGAGACTTAAGAGTTATGGTAAAGTGGTATTCTAGACTGTCAGATTGTTAAAACTGTGACCTCATGGCTCCAGTGGCCGTGAGAAAGTTAATGATATCACAAGTTGGTGTCCTACAGTGAGGAGAACATTAGAGACACTATCAGGAGGTAGAGAAAATGTGAAAACTTCAGAGTTAGTATCTAGTTGTATGATAGAGCAAATGTGAAAACTTCAGAGTTAGTATCTAGTTGTATGATAGAGAAAATGTCAAAAATTCAGAGTTAGTATCTTGTTGTATGATAGAGAAAATGTGAAAACTTCAGAGTTAGTATCTAGTTGTATGATAGAGAAAATGTCAAAAATTCAGAGTTAGTATCTTGTTGTATGATAGAGAAAATGTGAAAACTTCAGAGTTAGTATCTAGTTGTATGATAGAGAAAATGTCAAAAATTCAGAGTTAGTATCTAGTTGTATGATAGAGAAAATGTGAAAACTTCAGAGTTAGTATCTAGTTGTATGATAGAGAAAATGTGAAAACTTCAGAGTTAGTATCTTGTTGTATGATAGAGAAAATGTCAAAAATTCAGAGTTAGTATCTAGTTGTATGATAGAGAAAATGTGAAAACTTCAGAGTTAGTATCTTGTTGTATGATAGAGAAAATGTCAAAATTCAGAGTTAGTATCTAGTTGTTTGATAGAGAAAATGTTAAAATTAAGAGTTAGTATCTTGTTGTATGATAGAGAAAATGTCAAAAATTCAGAGTTAGTATCTAGTTGTATGATAGAGCAAATTTGAAAACTTCAGAGTTAGTATCTTGTTGTATGATAGAGAAAATGTGAAAACTTCAGAGTTAGTATCTAGTTGTATGATAGAGAAAATGTCAAAAATTCAGAGTTAGTATCTAGTTGTATGATAGAGAAAATGTGAAAACTTCAGAGTTAGTATCTTGTTGTATGATAGAGAACATGTCAAAAAATCAGAGTTAGTATCTAGTTGTATGATAGAGAAAATGTGAAAACTTCAGAGTTAGTATCTTGTTGTATGATAGAGAAAATGTCAAAAATTCAGAGTTAGTATCTAGTTGTATGAGAGGGAAAATGTAAAAAATTCAGAGTTAGTATCTTGTTGTATGATAGAGAAATTGTCAAAAATTCAGAGTTAGTATCTTGTTGTATGATAGAGAAAATGTCAAAAATTCAGAGTTAGTATCTAGTTGTATGAAAGGGAAAATGTCAAAAATTCAGAGTTAGTATCTTGTTGTATGATAGAGAAATTGTCAAAAATTCAGAGTTAGTATCTTGTTATATGATAGGGAAAATGTGAAAACTTCAGAGTTATTATCTTGTTGTATGATAGAGAAAATGTGAAAACTTCAGAGTTAGTATTTATTTGTATGTTAGAGAAAATGTGAAAACTTAAGAGTTAGTATCTACTGAAGGGAGGTCAAAAAGTAATGCACACCAATTTTTTTCTCGGCTAATAATAAAGATAGGAATATGAAATTTTGCACACTTGGAATATGACATGTTCCAATTATGTGTACCAAATTGCACAGCATTCTGATAAATATTACGCAATCTATGAACCGTTAAAATGGAGCTTGTCAACAATGTCCGTTACAAACAGCGAATTGTCATAGAATTTCTGGTTGCGGAAAAAGAAACTGTGGCAAACATTCATAAACGACTGTGTGCAGTGTACAAATGTTCTGCAGTCGATAGGAGCACAGTTAGTCGCTGGGTTCAGAGAATTAAAGCTGCAGAAAGTGTACGAGTGGAGCTGCATGATTTACCGCGTTCTGGACGTGTTGCCTCGGCTACCAGCACAGACTTGTTAAACCGGGCTGATGCCATTATTCGTAAGGATAGGCGTATCACTAGTCAGCAATTGGCATTGCAGCTTACAGTCAGCAAGGGAAGTGCAATCGCAATTTTTAAAACTCTCGGATATTCAAAGATTTGCGCTCGATGGGTTCCTCGGTGCCTAACAAATGATCACAGAGTTCAAAGGAAAACATTCTGTTCTGAATTGTTGGAGCGTTTCGGTGTTGAAGGAGAAATGTTTTTGTCAAAAATTGTTACCGGTGACGAAACGTGGGCACATTATTATGAGCCTGAAACAAAAATGCAGTCAATTGGAATGGCATCATCCGTAGTCACCAAAAAGAAAAAAATTCAAAACATCTCCATCAGCCGGAAAGGTGATGATCACTGTCTTCTGGGACATTGATGGTGTGATTCTTGTTGATGTAATGACAAGAGGTGAGACAATCAACTCGACAGCTTACATCAATACACTGACAAAACTCAAAAATCGGTTCCACAGAGTTCGGCCTAATAAGCCATCTGCAGATTTGTTGCTTCAACATGACAATGCACGCCCTCACACAAGTCTGGTAACACGGGAAGCAATCAACAAATTTGGTTGGACTGTACTGCCCCATCCTCCTTACAGCCCTGATCTGGCTCCCTCAGATTTCCATCTGTTTGGACCACTCAAAAAATTCCTGCGTGGGACACACTTTGACAATGATGAGGATGTGATCCGTGCAGTTAAAAAATGGCTACGCGAGCAGGACAAAACTTGGTACAAACGAGGCATTCATGACCTAGTTTCGCGTTGGCGTAAGGCAATACGCTTGGTCGGAGATTATGTTGAAAAATAGGTAGTGTCAAGGGGATGTTCAGCTACAATCTGTGAAAATTTCACACATTTTGCCCGAATAGTTTCCGAGAAAAAAATTGGTGTGCATTACTTTTTGACCTCCCTACGTAGTTGTATGATAAAGAAAATGTGAAAACTTAAGAGTTAGTATCTATGTTACAGAAAATGTGAAAACTTCAAAGTTAGTATCTAGTTGTATGTTAGAGAAAATGTGAAAACTTCAGAGTTAGCATCTAGTTGTGTTCTATCGAACATGTCAACTTTGTTGAGTCATACTTTGTTGTAATGTTTCAAGATTGTGAACTTTCAAATCATTACCCCGTGACATGTCAGATAAGGCGAGCATCGATATAATGTTATTGTAGAGCGAATGTAAATGTTTGAGTTTGTAAACAATTGGTTGTGTAGAAGACAAGAAAAACGACAAGAAAAACGACAAGAAAAACGACAAGAAAAATAAGGTAAAACCTTGTTTGTGATTTAAAATGGTTTGTGTATTTTTTATCCTTTTTTTAAAACAGATAATGAAAAAGCAATGTCCGTCGAATATATGTTTATCCACTGATAACTGTGATAACTTTATCCACTATCACCTGTTGTAGCTATTGCATTTCTCACTGATAACTGTGATAACTTTATCCACTATCACCTGTTGTAGCTATTTCATTACCCACTGATAACCGTTGCAACTATTGAATTACTCAGTGTTAACTGTTGCAGCTATTGCATTACCGACTGATAACTGTCGTAGCTATTGCATTACCCACTGAAACCTGTTGTATGTATTGCATTACCCACTGAAACCTGTTGTATCTATTGCATTACCCACTGAAACCTGTTGTATATATTGCATTACCCACTGAAACCTGTTGTATCAATTGCAATACCCACTGAAACCTGTTGTATCTATTGCATTACCCACTGAAACCTGTTGTATATATTACATTACCCACTGAAACCTGTTGTAGCTATTACATTACCCAATATTACAAATTAAATATCCCCCCAAGAATGTGATCATAATGCAATTTCCAACAATTTCCTTAAGTGCGCCCCCACGAACTGTCTCTTCATCCATCTCATCATTGTTAACATTACTTAATTGACCACTTTTTCTAAAAGTTAACGTGCATTGTAAATAGCTGATGTAGACTTTGACAATATTGGGTACGTTAGACTGCAGAGCAGAAAATGTATTATTGCATATAATTGTTTGCAATTTTCTTACTCATTTTTCAAATACGATGTGTATTTTGTTCATTCATCATCTGGTTGCATGTCTTTTGTAGAACGTTGCACTAATCACAGCCCATTTGAAAGAATCGCCATGTCTGACCAGATCTCACACAGAACGCTGCACTTGTCACATCCCGCCTGAAGAATCGCTATCTCTCACCAGATCTCCAACAGAACGCTGTTCTCATCACAGTCCGCCTGAATGAATCTCTCTTTTTTTAGCCAGATTTCCCACAGAACGCTGCTCACATCACAGTCAACCTGAATCAATCGCTATCTTTAGCCAGATTTCCCACAGAACGTTGCTCTCATCACAGTCAATCTGAATCAATCGCTATCTTTAGCCAGATTTCCCACAGAACGTTGCTCTCATCACAGTCCGTCTGAATCAATCGCTATTTTTGGCCAGATTTCCCACAGAACGCTGCTCTCATCACAATAAGCCTGAAAGAATCTCTGTCCTTAGCCAGATATTCCACAGAACGCTGCTCTCATCACAATAAGTCTGAAAGAATCTCTGTCCTTAGCCAGATCTTCCACAGAACGCTGCTCTCATCACAATAAGTCTGAAAGAATCTCTGTCCTTAGCCAGATCTTCCACAGAACGCTGCTCTCATCACAATAAGTCTAAAAGAATCTCTGTCCCCTACACCGTCTGTTTGCAAGGGTACAAGTTCTCCTTGATGTCATCAAACCACCCTCCTCTCACACTTATTATTTTTAAAGCTCAAAACAATTTGATTTATTACAAAGATTTAAAATTGTTGCGTTAAAAAAAAGCTTGTACGTCGAATCAAACTTCAAACAAACACATTGATTTCTACAACTCACCACAGAATGGTTGTGCTGGGCCAGTGGTCAAAAAGTACTTGACCTGTTTCCCATCAGCTGGTTTCTTAGTGTCAGCGTTGAAGCCCATAGGAGCACAGCCATCAGCTGCGCAAGTGTGGCACAAGTTGTTCTGGACGATTAAACAATAAACATAACTTGTAACAAAACGTTGCTATGGGGATGATGTAGCTGATCAAAGGTAAAGGTACGAGAATAGGCGTATTAGAACGGGCTTTTTTTCTTTGCCCATATGAGCTCGGCCGCCTATCCAGAAGTGTTCGGAGACTTCTGTCTAGTGTCGCCTCAAGCATTGTAACTCACAAGCGAGGCGCAGTCATTAAGCTTCCCAGAGTATGAAGCTTGGTACCAATTTCTACCAGCGGCTGCACGGGCATCTTTTTTTTTCAACCACGAGTTCAATTCACAAACTGCTTCTAGCGGGAATCGAACACGGGTTGTCTGGCGGTAGCTAGTGGGGAGCTCTTCCAGGCTAGACTACTGAGCTCCCCATGACTGATCATGCCCCCAGAATTAAAATAGATCGTTAAGCAACGAATCACACGAAGATTTCCGAAGTAAAGGATCAACATTGGAGATACACATCAGAAGTGGAATACGACAAATGTTAGAGAATCAGTGAAAGAAAATCATACATTTATTGAAGATCATTGATAAGCCCCGTTGACAAGGTCGCTCGTGCACGTCCTACTCCACTGCACAGGCGAAGATTCTAAACCTCCTTAGTCGCCTCTTACGACAAGTGGGGCAGGTAACAGTTGATCTATTCTTCTCTACCCTCAAGTAGAGTTCAACTATTGTGACACGTAGTGGAGCGAATATGGGGTATGGGGAATTCCTGACTCCAATGAAACTGGTTTGATGAATAGAAGAGAATAGTATGGTGAAGATCAAGATAGTAGAATTGTGTTATTAGTTTTATTGTAGTTAAATCTCTCTCTCTTTCTCTCTTTCTCTCTCTCTCTCTCTCTCTCTCTCTCTCTCTCTCTCTCTCTGTTTATGTTCTGTGTAAAAAGTATAAACACGTCAATGTTAAACTTATGGAACAGAAGTGAATATTATCTACAGAAATGCCTATGACGCATCATGGCCAGCCACCTTCCTTGGTTTGTTCACACTTTTCGTGTTCTTGGTCAACTGGCACTCTGTGTTTTACAGGCCCTCATCGAGCAACTACCCGCCCCTTCCCGTCCACATCACAACTTCGTCATTCACACCCTCAGTCAACATATTTTTCCATTCCTCCCCTTCTCCCCCGCTCCGAGGCTTGTATTTACTCTTACCTTACCCCTACATCTGAAGCCCAAGCGAGTGAGGATCCTAGCTTCAGCCTGGACTTCCGGCCAGTTCTCTGTCTTTACATTTAATTTAATTTCTACATTTCATCTAATTCATATTTTTAACTAAAGATTTTCCTGTAATATACAAGTTTGCCTTCTATTTTTCTTTCTATTCTAGATCCACTACTTTTGATGACTCTAGAACACGCCATTTAGTTATTCTTCATTTCCTTGTCTGTTTCTGTGTTGGTGTTTTTTGAAGAAGGCTACATGTTGACCGAAACGTCATGATTTTGTTTTGTTCCTTTTTTGTGAAGCTGTCACCATACTTTATAGGAGCGTGCGTTACAGCCCACCACTGGCTCTTTGCTACAAGCTTTACCACAACACTGCAGTTATTTGCCTGTTCTGATATGCAGGCTGACGTTTTCTACCTTGGAACTCATCAGTCTCTCATGTAAAGAACATTGCCCCACTCACCCATCTCCTCTTCTCTTAAGGAGTAAGGAACAAACTTGACGATGTCCTCTTTGTCCAGAGTGAGGCCACACTCAGCGTCAGAGCTGCTAGCGGGTTTATCAGTTATTTCGTTGCCATGTACACAGGCCATTCCTTGGACAGTACACCCAGGTTAACGCGCTCACTGTAGAGCCATCCAAGAGCTGTATCCGTTCCTGCCGCACTTAAGTTAATGTTCTACACAGTTTAAGGTTTCATCTGGGGCCATCAATATAACCCATAATTCTGCTTGACCTTCAGCTCAAGGCATCGACCCCTGCGAGCACCTCTGTCTAGTTGCTTTCAACACTGACGGTACATATTTCAACAGTTTACTATTGTGCATGAGTTAAATCACACGTGGCATCACGCCTGCTGTTAGAAACATATCATCAATTTGTGTTAAAGTCAAATGTGTCAATACAATCATGACATTATAACAATGATTCACGAATTAGCAACTCTAGCCCACGGACCCAAAACGGGCATGGTTTAACAGTCACAAGTATGGATCTTTTTTTTTCAGACACACCCAGATTCCGGTTTTGTACGATTATTTGTTTGTTTGTTGCTAGGATTCTCATCACTGCATACTAGACAAATCCATAGGTGCTCCGATATCTGAGATAATGACAATTCTGGCCCACGTGCACGAGCTCCGTAGCTCGGGATGAGATCCACATATCACGGTAATGAAAATAAATAGATATCTGAGATTTTCACAAAAAAATAAGGCGATCTGTCGTTATACTGACCATACCAATTACAAAGGTACCAATTTTATTATAAAAAATATAGATATCACCATCAAGTGCCACATCTCACTAGCTGGTACTCACCTTAAAGTCATCTTCACTGCCGCAAGGAAAGGCCATAAATGGACACTTCGAATTGACACTTTCTGTGAAGTACTTCAGAGACCTGGTGTGGCTGCACGCTAGTACCTGCTCCACACCTGCGGAGCAAGGACCCACACAGCAAATAATTTCTTGCACATCGCTTTATCTATAACATACTTAGCCAGCCATCTATCATTAGATAACAATGAAATAGGCCTACAATTGTTGTAGTCAGTGAACACCTTATTTCATTATCATCTATACATGACGAAATAATAAAAAACACTAGCAAGCCTAACAGCAGAACAGAGGCAAACACAGAAGCAAAAGTCAGGAAATGAGACACCGCCTCGGCGCAGAAAGGCAAATGAAGGGAAAAAGTAGAAGAAGATTATCACCTATTATAATTATCTTCATTATCATCAAGTGCCATGCCTGCTGGCGTGCGTGATCATGTCTCTCCACAACTCTCGATATCGACAGCTATTTATCATTTCTGTTGTTGACCTTCTGCAAAGCCATTCTCATAAGCTGTCTGTTATCTTTTCTCTTTGCTTCCCTCTATCTCTTCGTCCCTCAACTTTCCAGTTGTTACAATATATTCCAGCTGTTCCTTACTCATTATATGGCTAAGAAAAATGATGATTGTTTCTTCCTAATATTGGAAATTAACTCTCTTTTTGCTTTGACCTCTTTCAGAACGTTTTCATTACTCTTCTTAGCTGTCCATGGTATTCTCAACATTCTTCTGTAAAACCACATTTCTACAGCCTCCAACGGTTTTCTTTTTTGTTGTCTTATTGTCCATGATTCACATCCATATGTTAGGACTGCTTCTACACAGCACTTAAGAACTTTTTTTCTTGCTTCCATTGTCAAAAATGAATTGTACAGTAACTTCCTCATTTTTCTGGAAAGCTGCTTTTGCCTGAGCCATTCTGCATCTCATCTCTGTTGTATATCTATCATTAGAGGTTAACATTGTTCCTATATATTTAAATTAATTTACCCGTTTTAATATTGTTCCACTTGTCTTTATTGTGCATTGCGTGGATGTCTTTTTCTTTGTTGTTACCATTACTTTTGTCTGTTTGCTGTTAAGGCTGAGCCCTTTTTTTTTTTTGCTTTCCGTCACTATAATGTCTAACATTTCGTGTAACTCGTTTTCACACTTAGAGATTAAGTATCGTCAGCATACTTTAATTATTTTTAATATTACGATCATTATGACAAAATGATAATTATAGAATCATATTGTTCACAAACTACATTTGAACGAAAATGTTGCAGAAAAATTCTTAGAATGTCTTAGGCAGAAAAGAGTAAAAATGTCCATGGTGCAATCATTAAACATTCCAAAACACTGGTTGTGGGAGAACATCAACAAAAAAGAAAAGAAAATAGTTTGGTTGTATAATACGACATGAGGGTCTAGAGATATTATCTATGGCGGGCATAGTGCCAGGTAGACGTGACAGAGGAAGATAAAGAAATTAGGTTCAAGGTATAACATGATGCTGCAGACGCTGATTGTCTCACGTTGGAACAAAGAAAACTTCGGCGCAGCAATGTTCTAAAATACACAAACTAGATGATGATGATGATGCATACAAACACACATATGTATTCATCTCTTAACTCCAAACTTTGAATTCCAAGCTCTCAATACCCCCAACTCTAATCTACCAACTCTCAATTCTCAACAACTCCCATCTCTCAAACGTCAAACTCCAGTCATTATCTTCAAATTCTCAACTCCAAGCTCTAAATAACGCTCATCTTCCGTCTCTCAACATTACTCAACTCCCATCTCTCAACTTCCATGTCCCAACCACCAACATGGCCCAGTTCCCAACTCTCACTTCCCAACACCCATACCACAACTTCTAACATCTCCCAAATCTCTCAATTCCCATCTCCAAGCTCCTATCTCCCAAATCTCTCAATTCCCATCTCCAAACTATAAACAACTCCCAAAAAACCTCCCATCTCGTATTTTCTAATAACTCTAAACTCCAATTTCATAACTCCTATCTCCCCAAACTCGCATTTTCCAACTCTCATCTTTCAACAATTCTTGTCTCCCCAAAACTCCCATCATCCAACAGGTCCCATTTCCCAACAGCTCCCATCTCCCAAGAATTTCCACCTCCCAACAGCTCCTATCTCCCAACAGCTCCCATCTCCTAAGAACTCCCATCTCCCAACAGCTCCCATCTCCTAACAGCTCCCATCTCCAAACAGCCCCCATCTTCCAAGAACTCTCATCTCCCAACAGCTCCCATCTCCCAACAGCCCCCATCTCCCAACAGCTCCCATCTCCCAACAGCTCCCATATCTCAACAACTTCCATCTCCCAACAGCTTCTATCTCCCAAGAACTCCCAACATCTCCCCTCTCCCAACAGCTCCCACCTCCCAACAGCTCCCATCTCCCAAGAACTGCCATCTCCCAAGAACTCCCTTCTCCCAACAACTCCCATCTCCCAACAGCTCCCATCTATCAACAGCTCCCATCTCCCAACAACTCCCATCTCTAAAGAATTCCATCTCCCAAGAACTCCCATCTCCCAAGAACTCCCATCTCCCAACAGCTCCGAAGAACTACCATCTCCCAAGAACTCCCGTCTCCCAAAAACTTCCATCTCCCAAGAACTCCCATCTCCCAAGAACTCCCATCTCCCAAGAACTCCCATCTCCCAAGAACTCCCATCTCCCGTGATGAACATTTTTTTTTAAACCAACATGGCGATGGAGTTCACCCCGCCTCTGAAAGTTCAAAACAGACAAGATCTCTTGAAAAGTATAGCGGCCCGCCGTGTTGCTGACCATGACACGCAAATATTTGTAAACGATCCAACAGAACAAATGCGGCTACTATTCCCTAGACATTCTGAAGAGCACATACACATGCTATGACAATGCCCTGTTGGGAATTTCGAAAGAAATCAAAATCTTGCTCATAGCTTTATAGTCTTATTTTGAAAAATGTAAAAAATAAATAAATAAATAAAGTGAAATAAATAAAGGTTCTTTGTTGCACAATAAAATATTGCACAGATGAACATGCTGATATAAGTGCAATGACATGCCATGATATGAATCAATGGAAGACAAGTTCTGAAGATATGTGCCCATTGAGTAGACTCAAACGTTGACGCTACCTTCAACGAGCCCATTGTTAATTATATTGATGATGGGGTCGCGAGTACATCCTGGCTGATCATGTCCGAGGTTGGGGTAGAAGTCCATGTCACCACTGGGCGTTATGGTGCCCAAGCCTGCAGATAGAAGATATCAGTTACAAGTCAGAAAGGCGGTCTTAATTATGATTGGCTATTTCTATGTTACGTCAGTACAGAGATCATGATTTTGTCACAAAAAATATTTATAGAGATTCATAAAGAAGATATATAGAGATACATAAAGAGGATTTATATAGATTCACAAAGAAGATATATAGAGATACATAAAGAGGATTTATATAGATTCACAAAGAAGATATATAGAGATACATAAAGAGGATTTATAGAGATTCATAAAGAAGATATATAGAGATACATAAAGAGGATTTATAGAGATTCATAAAGAGGATTTATAGAGATTCATAAAGAAGATATATAGAGATACATAAAGAGGATTTATAGAGATTCATAAAGAAGATATATAGAGATACATAAAGAGGATTTATAGAGATTCATAAAGAAGATATATAGAGATACATAAAGAGGATTTATAGAGATTCATAAAGAAGATATATAGAGATACATAAAGAGGATTTATAGAGATTCATAAAGAGGATTTATAGAGATTCATAAAGAAGATATATAGAGATACATAAAGAGGATTTATAGAGATTCATAAAGAAGATATATAGAGATACATAAAGAGGATTTATAGAGATTCATAACGAAGATATATAGAGATACATAAAGAGGATTTATAGAGATTCATAAAGAAGATATATAGAGATACATAAAGAGGATTTATAGAGATTCATAAAGAAGATATATAGAGATACATAAAGAGGATTTATAGAGATACATAAAGATGATTTATAGAGATACATAAAGAAGATATATAGAGATACATGAAGAAGATTTATAGTGATATATAAAGAAAATGTATAGAGACACATAAAGAATATTTATAGATACATAAAGAAGATTTATAGAGATACATAAAAGATAAGTAATTCTATGAAGTGAAGATATCGATTATTTTAAAGGCAAGTGACGTGCAATTGGTAAAAGTAAAAATAAATCTCTTTTTTTTTTTTACCTCACTTTTATCTACATAGAATACTCTCATACATTGAATCTTTGTGGAAAGCTGCAATTATATATCCAGACCCAAGCATGACGTCATGTCAGTTGTTAGCTCGTATCGCTGCAGTATTGATGGAATAATCTAATGTCTAATGCAACGTCGACCGTCATTCTCTTGCATCCACCGTAGATGATTGAAGCCCGTTTCTCGGATATTGCTGGCCCTTAATGAACTATTGGGGTCCCAGTTTTATGTTTTAATAGATAGTAAAGTAAACGTAAAGGTTTTTTCCACGTCTTACTAGGCGTATGGGGAATATGGTGTTAGTGACCATATTTTTCTATGACCATGGCACATTTTTGGGTGATGTGGTCGGTATCACGCCAGGCCGCCTTTACTTTCCAGGAAAATCTCTGGTACAAATTTTTAGAGGCTGGGTGAACCGCAGAGCCTTGTTAGTCCTAAAAAAAATTCGCTACTGCTGGGATCGAATCAGGACCCTTCTGGTCAGGAAGCGAGCACATTAACCACTCAGCCACCGATGCCCCTAAAATAGTCCAACTATTTTCTCTATGATTTTGTGTTTAATGTGAATCGTGCTTCCAACAACGCTGCTGACCTCGCTTCCTTCTTCTCCCTTTATCATTGACACCATTTCTTTTGTTGAATGGAAGCTTTTTATCAATGCAACGGAAGAGATTTCGGAGACAACATTTCTCGTGGTTTTAAGAATCAGTCTACATATTTATCTAACATATAACATATTTTATATACACTTTCAGATAATTGAACAAGGTATTAGATTTTACCAATACCAAGATGATACAAGACATGTAAAAAGGATATGGTTTGATGATGGTTCATACTAATCAAGTTGAAAGTGACGCACTATGCGGCGAAATGTACGTGGCTGAAATCGGCTTGGCGCTCAGTGCGGCGAAACGTAAGGAAAGAGTTAAGAGTCGCATCTCACCTTCTGTGATCATTTACTTGTAAGTCTTAGATCACAATTATGTCTCAAATCTATAATAGTCTTGTAATTGTAACAATATATTATAGATAATTTGTTGTTTCGTGCTATTATAATTTTTTTCTTCCGATTATTAGCTGATTGTGTTGCGCTGTGCTGTACACTTTGTGGTCTTTTGTTTCCATCAAGCATTTATTCGTTAATGGTTTCCTGGTCGTTAGCTTTCTTTGATTATCGCGCAAGACAACCGGTGTTTGTAGTCTTAGTTATCTCTACGAGGGAAGCAGTCACTCCAGATTAACAAATGTTCATCATCATCATTGAGTGCAGTCTCTGCAGCGAAGGTTGGCTACCATGGAGCGCCATTCCACTTTGTCTCTTGCTTTGATGGTGTAGATAGTCATAGGTTGACTTGTTCATCTTTGGATGTTACTCGTCCATGTGTTAGTCTTGGCCTGCCTCTGCCTTCTTTTACCCTGTATTTTCCCTTCCAATATTACTGTTATTAGGAGCCGCAATAGCTCAGTGGTTAGTGAACTGGACTACAAAGGACAAGAGGTAGGGTTCGATGACAACCGACGGCTTCGGTTCACCCAGCCTTTAATAGGTACCGGATTTTTTTCTGGGAAAGTAAAGCGGCACGGGCGTAATACCGACCACATTACCCAAAAATCATGTGCTGAAGGTCTGTAAAATTTAAGGTCACTAACACCATATTCCCTATACGCCACCTGGCGTGACGGGAGTACTTTACTCTGTTTTTTTACTATTACTTTTATTAGGCTGTTGTGTCTTTTAAAATGGCCCAAAAATATCATTTGTCTTGTTTGAATTGTGTTTAGTTGTTCTCTTTTACAAATATTACATACCCTGAATTGATCAAGTTGCCCTTCTCCTCGATGAGCTGCGCAGACAAGACTAAGAACTCATACTGCCTACATTAGTTTGAATGACATCTTCACCCAGGCATTTGCGTTACCAAGGTGTGTCTTTGGATATACTTTTGGTTTAAATTGTATGACTTGAGAAGACCTGATTGTCAGTAATTGATTCTAGTGTTGTGAACATGAGGCAGCTACGCAGTATTTGATGTTTTATAAATATTACGCTGTGTTTGATGTTTTATAACTATTACGCTGTGTTTGATGTTTTATAACTATTACGCTGTGTTTGATCCAGTCAACTTTCCACTAAATTGATGTGTTCAGGATGAGAGCTCGTCTGTTAGATAGGACCCGCCAAACAACGAGGTCGATGCCACTACCGATATTATAAGAAAAAATATGGACCCGAAGTTACCGCCGGTACGAGGAGTCTACGTCGCTGGTCTCTGATGGCCGGTCAGAGTGTACGCACGTGAGTGTTCACTGGTCTCTGATGGCCGGTCAGAGTGTACGCACGTGAGTGTTCACTGGTCTCTGATGGCCGGTCAGAGTGTACGCACGTGAGTGTTCACTGGTCTCTGATGGCCGGTCAGAGTGTACGCACGTGAGTGTTCACTGGTCTCTGATGGCCGGTCAGAGTGTACGCACGTGAGTGTTCACTGGTCTCTGATGGCCGGTCAGAGTGTACGCACGTGAGTGTTCACTGGTCTCTGATGGCCGGTTAGAGTGTATGTACGTGAGTGTTCACTGGTCTCTGATGGCCGGTCAGAGTGTACGCACGTGAGTGTTCACTGGTCTCTGATGGCCGATCAGAGTGTATGTACGTGAGTGCTCGCTTGTATGTATAACCTTTCCTTCGTAAAATGAGGAATTGAAACTGTGTCAGTTTCGACGGGGTCTGGAATTGAAACATACACTCCTATTGTAGGAGCCGCGATGTGCTCTCCTCAGATAATATCCGGGATAAAACTGCTACAGCAACCGAACAGACTCCAACATCCACGGCAAGTCTCATTTAGGGAGATTAAACAAATAGCTCGAATAACGGCTTGTGTACATTGCGTTGTGCTTGGAAAGTGCAGTAGAGGATATAATTGAAACGTCCTGACTGCAGTGGCGCCACTTTGTATAACCAAAACGAAATATTTCTAGCAAGAAGAAAGTTATCTTTCAAAGTTTGAAAAGAAGATTTGACTTTTCGATAACAGTTGACATACATTGTAACACACAAACACGTAGGCCACTGTCGGTCGCTGCCTTACCAAGTTGTAGCAAATTCTTGGCGTCTGAGTGGATGACGTCAACCAGGACAGCATCCGTGTCGTCAAGCCTGACTACCCTGTCTGTGTTGTCAAAGTAAGGTCCGGCGGGATCGAGACCTGCACGTGATGAAGAGGTCATGTATTGGACCAATCAAAAATAGCCTCCAATTAATGTTTAATTAATAGATTTAGCTGATCTGAACAAACAATGACGTTATTTAGTTGGACGTAACATAAATAAAAAACAGTGAAAGGTTAAGTCGCTCACACATTGTGAAAATGTAGCCAATTCAACGACAATAATAAATATAAGAAGTGTAAAACTAGTTAACGAAAAGTATGCCAATGTAAATCCTATAAGGACGAAGGTGTACTTCTGGGAGTGTTTCTTGTCTCTCTTTCTATCGTTCACCAGATGGTTACTAACAGAATTGATTGTCTTCTTTGTCACTCGTCCTTAAATTGGGCGTAGATGAGTTGTGTTTAGTTTTTAGCCGTAAGGCCCACGACATCCGACTTCAGCATGGCTTTTTTGAGTACCGGTGTGCCTTCCCTCTTCGATCGCTACTCACTTGGCCAGACTAGACAGCGGAAGTGTTCGATCAGGTATCTACATGAAGTACGAACTCTGGATATTTTACAAAAATTATAATTTTATTTGTGTCCGGATGTATTGAATGTTTTTAGACATGAAACACGATGATAGTGATGACGATGATGAGGTACATACATTGATTACGATGACCTTCAAAAAGCAGGGTCATAAACAAGAACCAAGTAAAAGCGTTTAATGTTGTGATGGGAAAACAAATTGTGCAGGTCATAGGTGAAGACAGTTCAAGGTTGAATTAGTCATCTTCTTTGCTGGCTTTGGTAACAACATCCTTCTACTGCAATTGTTTTGTTTTTTTTTCGTGGCAGAAACTGTTTGTTTGTGTTTTTGCTCTAATAAAATTATAAACATTATTCTTCAGAGAAAATTAGAATCCTATGTCCACGTCAAAAGACACAGCGGGCTGGACAAGACAATAATGGAAGGCATGGTTCTTGTGAGACGCTTAAAAGGGCAGACCAAGAAGACAATGATTTCAAGACATGTATAGTGCTATCTGGGTAGTGAGAACCGATGTCTAACCCTCTCTGGGTAGTGAGAACCGATGTCTAACCCTCTCTGGGTAGTGAGAACCGATGTCTAACCCTCTCTGGATAGTGAGAACCGATGTCTAGCCCTCTCTGGGTAGTGAGAACCGATGTCTAGCCCTCTCTGGGTAGTGAGAACCGATGTCTAGCCCTCTCTGGGTAGTGAGAACCGATGTCTAGCCCTCTCTGGGTAGTGAGAACCGATGTCTAGCCCTCTCTGGGTAGTGAGAACCGATGTCTAGCCCTCTCTGGGTAGTGAGAACCGATGTCTAACCCTCTCTGGGTAGTGAGAACCGATGTCTAACCCTCTCTGGGTAGTGAGAACCGATGTCTAACCCTCTCTGGGTAGTGAGAACCGATGTCTAGCCCTCTCTGGGTAGTGAGAACCGATGTCTAGCCCTCTCTGGGTAGTGAGAACCGATGTCTAACCCTCTCTGGGTAGTGAGAACCGATGTCTAGCCCTCTCTGGGTAGTGAGAACCGATGTCTAGCCCTCTCTGGTAGTGAGAACCGATGTCTAGCCCTCTCTGGGTAGTGAGAACCGATGTCTAACCCTCTATGGGTAGTGAGAACCGATGTCTAACCCTCTCAGATAACGGCAATAAACAGGAGGTGCCTTGTGCAATCGCGCACGTTAAAGAACTCTTGACAGTTGAAATAAAAAAGAATAAGTCATAAAATGTGGTCGCTTCCCGGGCAAAAATGTCAGCAGAAATCTACCCACCGTGGATTCCAGGCCGTGTTACGGAGTTCGTGCACGTGAGTCAGGGTTCTCCTCGGATTTTCTCGAACTTCTCGAGGGTTATATCGGAGCACCTATGGTTTTGCCCAGTGTGCAGTGATGATGGTCCTAACAATAAACAACAAACACTAAATGTTGTTCTTATTTGGTCGGTTATCGGCATTTCGAAGTAACCCACCCCCCCCACCCCCATTTTTTTTTTTTTTAAAGAAAGAAAGAGAGAAAGAAAACGATACATTGAGCATTTGTTCAAGTGGCGTTTGATAAACAAAACAAAAGTAGGAAGTCTCGCTGTTGAGTGAAAGCGTCGCGTTCAACCGATGAAGTTGAATTGAAATAAAACTGATAAATATCGGACATATTTTGATCAACGCGACCAGACTGGGAAGTCAGCAAGCACGCCTATGAGCATGTGTTGTGTATGCATCTCTTTTATGTCTTCTTTCTACAGACTATTTCCTCCCTGTTTGCTGATCAGTTGAACGGGATTAAGCGAGTAAAAGTAAGCAGAACAGAAAACTGAAGCCTTTCAAACGTGGATATTTATAGACTATGAAGAGGTGGATAGAAAAGAAAACAAATGATGAAGTCTTAAAGCAACTAAAATGAAAAGAGAACTACTAAACACAATTCAAACAAGACAAATGAGATTTTTTGGACATGTTAAAAGACACAACAGCCTACTAAAAGTAATATTGAAAGGGAAAATACAAGATAAAAGATGCAGAGGCACACCAAGACTAACATGAAAGAGTAACATAAAAATGGACAAGTCAATCCTAGGACAATCTGCACTATCAAAGCAAGAGACAGGGGGAGATAGCTCTTCATGGTAGCCAACCTTTGCTCGAAGACGGCACAAGATGAAGGTGAAAGTAACCTACCTGTAATTCTGCCAAGGTCTGGAACTCTTTCTCCAGCATAACCGCAAACCTGAGCTCCCAGACTGTGTCCTATAAGGTGGAAACTTGCCGGTGAGACTCCCTCCAAGCTCTAGAACATTGTGAAGACATGGCAGTCAAGCTGTTAGTCACGTGACACATACTCTCGTTAAAACTAACAATTTCATGAGAACATAAATGTGATCAGATATTATTAAACAACCATATTGTGTTTTATATCCGTTTGTCAAGGATAACCCTATGATCATTCATTAAACTTTTGACCATTCCAAAAAATTGGTCTAAACTATTCATTTTGGCTTTTCTAAATCAAGAACCGAAATCTGGTCGCAAACAAGACGATTGAAAGAGAAATCATGATTATAACTGTATAACTGTTAACAATTGGATTAGTGGAGGCAACGCATCTCTATAAGGAAATCTGCAGAATATAGAAAACTGAAGGTGTGAAGTGACGTATTGTCAGCCGACAATTTCAAGTAGTAAATATTTGTCTGATACTTCTTTCTATAACGCAATATTACTTTCAATAATTGTCCAAATATATTGTTAACTTCGATATGGTCCAAATAATGTTCGTGTTATTCAAGTCACTGATTTAGATGACGCTGAGTTAGATGACGCTGAGTTAGATGACGCTGAGTTAGATGACACTGAGTTAGATGACGCCAATGTCTAGGTGGCGAGAAGGAAACATCAACAATCAAGTTTTTCTGCTTGCATGCCAGACTTTTCATGAGTAAAACATCATTTTTTTTTTCTAGAAATAGAAAGCACAAGTTCTAATGAGGGACGATGCCGAAGATGATTTGCTAGAAGTAATTGATATGCCAGGCTAAAGAGTTGATATGCCAGGTTAAAGGGTTGATATGCCAGGTTAAAGAGTTGATATGCCAGGTTAAAGGGTTGATATGCCAGGTTAAAGGGTTGATATGCCAGGTTAAAGGGTTGATATGCCAGGTTAAAGGGTTGATATGCCAGGTTAAAGGTTGATATGGCAGGTTAAAGGGTTGATATGCCAGGTTAAAGGGTTGATATGCCAGGTTAAAGGGTTGATATGCCAGGTTAAAGGGTTGATATGGCAGGTTAAAGGTTGATATGCCAGGTTAAAGAGTTGATATACCAGGTTAAAAAGTTGATATGTGAGGTTAAAGAGTTGATATTCCAGGTTAAAGAGTTGGTATACTAGGTTAAAGAGTTGATATACCAGGTTAAAGAGTTGATATGCCAGGTTAAAGAGTTGATATGCCAGGTTAAAGAGTTGATATACCAGGTTAAAGAGTTGATATACCAGGTTAAAGAGTTGATATACCAGGGTAAAGAGTTGATATACCAGGTTAAAGAGTTGATATACCAGGTTAAAGAGTTCCTTGGCCAGGTTTACACAAACTTCCAACCAAAATGTAATTTAAGAAAAAAAGAGTAACAATGGTTGTTATTTCACAATCCTATAAGGTTAAGAGGCACCACACAATCCTATAAGGTTAAGAGGCACCACACAATCCTATAAGGTTAAGAGGCACCACACAATCCTATAAGGTTAAGAGGCACCACACAATCCTATAAGGTTCAGAGGCACCACACAATCCTATAAGATTAAGAGGCACCACACAATCCTATAAGGTTAAGAGGCACCACACAATCCTATAAGGTTAAGAGGCAGCACACAATCCTATAAGGTTAAGAGGCACCACAGAAATTAAAAAAAACAGAATAGCTCAGGCAAAAATTTTAGCATTTCAGGAAATGGAAAAACGTCTTATTCAACAAATGTATGTCAATAGAAGTGGAAAGAGAGTTCATCGGGCTATATAGAGACAATTCTGACACATGGAAGCGAATTATGGACAGTGAATAAAGAAATGAAAAAATAATTAGATGCCACAGAGATGGGATTTCTCAGAAGAATGTTAAAAGCTCCCGGGACAGCTAAAAAGACCAACGAGGACATTCTCAAAGAGGCCAACACAAAAATGAAGCTAATAAAAAAAACATCAGAAAGAAACAATCGACGTTTTCTCAGCACATCATGAGAAGAGGAAAGTTGAAGTACTTGGTTACAACTGGCAAAATACAGGGAAAGAGATATCCTGGACGACAATGAGAGAAGATACAAGATAGTTTGGTGTCATGGCATGGAAAACAGTCAACAATAGAACTGATGAGATGCACTGTAGAAGAAGATTGTGGAAGGACATGATCGCCTACGTTAGACCGGTATGACTCATGCTGATGATCATGTCAATATTGGACATAGACCACACCATAACCTAATTCTATCTGTACAGTCTTGTGTTGTTATGGTTCAATGTCCATTTCCTGCCTAATCATCTATTTAACTGATACTAATCGAGAGAACAACAACCTCGTGATCGCCTCGTGGCCTATAGTGTTAAGACCCATCGACACATATTCTTTGCAACATGGTCATCATCACGCCAGTTCTGTGCTTCTTCTTCGGGAAGAAAGGTATGGTCCACATTTAGGTTGGGTGAACCTAGAAGCCGTCAACCGTAATCGAAGCGAAACATTTTACAGCCTATAACATTTTATAATCAGAACGTTCGCTACACGGCCCATCACATCTTGTTATGGGAACTGTCTGATGTTTGTGCTAATATATGTCACTGGGCATTATTGCTAATGTGGTCACAACTACGCCAGGCCGCTCTACTTTTATAGCAAATATCCTTATTGTCAATTTATAGAGGCATAGTGAACTTTGAAATAGAAAGGAACTGTTAGATCAGATTTTAGAGTTGAACCCATAACAGTTAGTCAGCAGACCAGTGCGCTACCCATATTGTCAACTCCTGCTCACAACACAATTACACATTTCCCATTCACATGTTTATATACATTTCCTCTACATTTTATCTGCAAACGACAAGGGTGGGCAACTGTTTCATATAGTTCGGACAGGTCTTGAAGATAGCAAGAATCCCAGGGCTGGACGCGGTCACCTACAATATATGCATGTCTTTATCTGGCTAGTGTTCCTGACCGTTTCTATGACATCTCTTCGTCAGGATTTTCCATGACGTTTTTGTTGTTTCTTTACGTGTGGTTTCAACAACAGTGCCTGTCTTGCAATGTTTTCATCATGTTTTCTTAGAGTGTGTCCAATCTATATCTATTTTCCATTTATAATCTTTTGCTCGAATGATGCTTTGCTCTTTCCCAAATATCATTTTTTCCCCCTTATTTAGTCATACTGTCTGATGTGCAGACTTTTCCTTGAGCATTCGTTTACAAAATATCTCTAACGTTTGTTTAGATTTATATTCAACATACACATATCTCAGCCATATAAGAATGTATGTAATTGTCTAGGTCAAAAGTTCTATATGTCGAACCGTTAGCCAAGATCAAGGACAGAATGTGACAGATAAGGCGCGTTACAATTCCCAAGTTCAGCTGTTGCGATTCCCATAACTTATCACAGACGGACGATGATTATAAGTTGTTTTTAGGAGCTGTGGACAGGAGGTGCAGGCAACTTTCTGTACGGAAACGTGTTGACAAAGAAGAGATAAGGAGACAGTTGCCTGCTCACGGCAGTAACAAAGTTACATGACGGCTGTCACGGTCACCAGCTGTATCAAAGTTATATGGCGGCTGTCACTGTCACCGCTGAAACAAAGTTATATGGCGCATGTCACTGTCACCGCTGAAACAAAGTTATATGGCGGCTGTCACTGTCACCGCTGAAACAAAGTTATATGGCGGATGTCACTGTCACCGCTGTAACAAAGTTACATTGAGGCTGCCACGGTCACCAGCAGTTATATGGCGGCTGTCACCAGCTGTAACAGAGTTACATGACGGCTGTCACGGTCACCAGCTGAAACAAAGTTACATGACGGCTGTCACGGTCACCAGCTGTAACAAAGTTATATGGCGGCTGTCACCGCTGTAACAAAGTTATATGGCGGCTGTCACGGTCATCAACTGTAACAAAGTTATATGGCGGCTGTCACTGTCACCAACTGTAACAAAGTTACATGGCGGCTGTCACTGTCACCGCTGAAACAAAGTTATATGGCGGCTGTCACCAGCTGTAACAAAGTTATATGGCGGCTGTCACTGTCACCAACTGTAACAAAGTTACATGACGGCTGTCACGGTCACCAGCTGTAACAAAGTTACATGGCGGCTGTCATGGTCACTAGCAAGAAAAAAGTTATATGGCGGCTGTCACTGTCACCGCTGAAACAAAGTTATATGGCGGATGTCACTGTCACCGCTGAAACAAAGTTATATGGCGGATGTCACTGTCACCGCTGAAACAAAGTTATATGGCGGATGTCACTGTCACCGCTGAAACAAAGTTATATGGCGGCTATCACTGTCACCGCTGAAACAAAGTTATATGGCGGATGTCACTGTCACCGCTGAAACAAAGTTATATGGCGGCTGTCACTGTCACCGCTGAAACAAAGTTATATGGCGGATGTCACTGTCACCGCTGAAACAAAGTTATATGGCGGCTGTCACTGTCACCGCTGAAACAAAGTTATATGGCGGATGTCACTGTCACCGCTGAAACAAAGTTATATGGCGGATGTCACTGTCACTAGCTGTAATAAAGTTACATGACGGCTGCCATGGTCACCAGCTGTAGCAAAGTTATTTGGCGGTTGTCATGGTCACCGGCTGTAACAAAGTTACATGGCGGGTGTCTGGCTGTAAGAAAATCGTTTGACAGCCGTTACAGACACACTGGAGTCAATACACTGAAACATGTTAAAGGGAAATGAAAGTATTTGTAATATTGACAGAAACAGTGAAAAAGGAATGAAAGAAGTAAATGTAATAATTTGATAAACGTAATATCCCTTACCATCATCATCATCATCAAGTACCAAGCCTACTGGCTTAGGTGATCATGTCTCTCCACAACTTTCGTTCTCGACAGTTATTTATCATTTCTTTTGTTGACCTTCTGCCAAGCCATTCTTTTAAGCTGTCTGGTATCTTTTCTCCTTGCTTCCATCTATCTCTTCGACACTCAATTTTCCAGCTGTTGCGATATATTCCAACTGTTCTCTTCTCATTACATGGCCAAAAAATGATGATTGTTTCTTCCCAATATTGGAAATTAGCTCTCTTTTTGCTTTGGCCTCTTTCAGAACGTTTTCACTACTCTTCTTAGCTGCCCATGGTATTTTCAACATTTTTATGTAAAACCACATTTCTACGGACTCTGTGATTTTCTTGTCTGTTGTCCTATTGTCCATGATTCACATCCATTTGTTAAGGCTGGCTCTACATAACATTTAAGAACTATTTTTCTTGTTTCTATTGTCAGAAATGGATTGCACAGTAACTTCCTTTTTTTTTGTGGAAAGCTGTTTTTGCATGAGCCATTCTGCATCTCACCTCTGTTGTACTTCTTCCGTCTGAGGTTAACAAAGTTCCCAAATATTTAAATTCATTTACCTGTTTTAATATTGTTCCACATGTCTTTATTGTGCATTGAGGTGGTGTCTTTTTCTTTGTTGTTACCATTTCTTCTGTCTCTTTGCTATTAAAGCTGAGTCCTTTATTTTTGCTTTCTTTCACTATAATGTCTAACATTTCTTGTAACTCATTTTCACTCTTAGCGATTAAGACTGTATCATCAGCATACCTTATATTATTTATATTATGACCTCCGATTGTTATTCTAGGCATGCCCCTTATGGATCTTAAAATAATCTCACTATAAATATGAAACAAATCTCGTGACAGCACACAACCTTGTATAACACCCTGCTTTATTTGTTGAAACATTCTCAATTGGTTTCCAGTTTTTATGGCCACTGTTTGTTGCCAGTACATGTTCTTTATTATTCTTAGATCTTTGCTGTCTACTGTTTATAAGTAAAAAAAAAAAAAAAAGTACCCCCGTCACGCCAAGTGGCGGCGTATAGGGAATATGGTGTTAGTGACCATAAATTTTACAGACCTTCGGCACATGATTTTTGGGGTAATGTGGTCGGTATTACGCCCGTGCCGCGTTACTTTCCCAGAAAAAAAGTCGGTACCCATTTAAGGCTGGGTGAACCCGGAAGCCGTCGGTTGAATCGAACCCTACTCCTTGTCCTTTGTAGTCCAGTTCACTAACCACTGAGCTATTGTCTACGTTTATGCTTTCTAAAATTTGGATTATTTCTTGGTGCTTTACTTTGTCAAATGCTTTGGTATAATCTATGAAACATAGGTATAGATCTGTTTGAACATCTATGGCTCTTTCTACTAAAGATCTTATGATGATGATGTATATGGCATTGCTTGTTCCTCTATCTCTAACAAAACCACACTAATATCACTTGTAAGTAAACCGCAATAAATGAGTGATACGGAAGTGTGGATATAAATGAGTGATACGGGAGTGTGGATATAAATGAGTGATACGAGAGTGTGGATATAAATGAGTGATACGAGAGTGTGGATATAAATGAGTGATACGAGGGTGTGGATATAAATGAGTGATGCGGGAGTGTGGATATAAATGAGTGATACGGAAGTGTGGATATAAATGAGTGATACGGAAGTGTGGATATAAATGAGTGATACGGGAGTGTGGATATAAATGAGTGATACGGGAGTGTGAATATAAAGAATGAGTGATACGGGAGTGTGAATATAAATGAGTGATGCGGGAGTGTGAATACAAATGAGTGATACGGGAATGTGAATACAAATGAGTGATACGGGAGTGTGAATATAAAGAATAAGTGATACGAGAGTGTGAATATAAAGAATGAGTGAGTGATACGGGAGTGTGAATATAAAAAAATGATGTGAGCTTTAGAGATTGAAAGAAGGTAAAAGTGAGAGAGATTGTAAACAAACAATAATTGTTTAAACACCTTTGGTTAATGGAGATGAATAATGAAAGAGAGAAGAAGGAAATGGTGCCATGAACTGATTAATGGAGGCATTGAATGAGAGAGCGAGAGAATAATAATGAGAATATTGGAGACGCATACAAACATAGACACACAAGCTAGACGGGCACTGACCACGAACTCCTTAATCAGCGCGGCGATCTGAGCACCCACTATTCTGGCGTTGGCTGAAGCCTGGTCGTAAGGTGGCATGTTAGCGTTGGACCAGTCGACAATAACCACGTTGTAGTCGCCATGTTTTAGCAGCTCGTCCTTCAGGGCCTATTGTAGGGAGACGAAGCGGTTGTCATGTTGTGGTTGTCATGTTGTGATTGTTATGTTGTGATTGTCATGCTGTGATTGTCATGCTGTGATTGTCATGCTGTGATTGTCATGCTCTGATTGTCATGTTGTGATAGTCATGCTGTGATTGTCATGCTGTGATTGTCATGTTGTGATTGTCATGCTCTGATTGTCATGTTGTGATTGTCATGTTGTGATTGTCATGCTCTGATTGTCATGTTGTGATTGTCATGTTGTGATTGTCATGCTCTGATTGTCATGTTGTGATTGTCATGTTGTGCTTGTCATGCTCTGATTGTCATGTTGTGATTGTCATGCTGTGATTGTCATGCTCTGATTGTCATGTTGTGATAGTCATGCTGTGATTGTCATGCTCTGATTGTCATGTTGTGATAGTCATGCTGTGATGGTCATGTTGTGATTGTCATGCTGTGATTGTCATGCTCTGATTGTCATTCTCTGATTGTCATGTTATGATTGTCATGCTGTAATTGTCATGCTGTGATTGTCAGTTTGTGATTGTCCTGCTGTGATTGCCATGTTACGATTGCCATGTTGTGTTATATCGGTGGTGACTGTGATGTTGCATTTACCTTAGTGTGTGATATCTGAGGTGACTATTCTGTTGCTATTGGTGATAACAATGATAGCGCTACTGAATCGCTGTGGCTGCAGAAATGGATCTGTCATTGTGCGTGTGTGTGTGTGTGTGTGTGTGTGTATGTGTGTGTGTGTACGCTTCTATCTATCTATCTATTGACCTTTCGAGCCGTAACCGGCCCATAGGGCGTAGACCAAGATACACCTTCTCCTATATGAATTTTGTTCTAGCAGTTTCTTTTAAAGATATTTTATCAAATCTCGCCATCTGTCTCTGTTCTGTGCAAGCAGTTCTATCTCATTGAGGGAGCCGATTCCTGCTGCTCTTGCCTCTCTCATCAATGTTCTTCTCAGTGTCTCCCTGGGTCTTCCTCTTTTTCTTTTACTGTTGTTTCCCATATGAGGGCTTGCTTTGCTATTCGATTATTATCTCTTCTCATCACATGTCCAACGTATGACCATCGTCTTTTCTTTATTACTGAAGATATTAGTGTTGATTGGCGATTTCTCTAATTTCCTCGTTTGTTTTGAATTCGTTCCATTCTATACCAAGTATTTTCCTTAGACATTTATTTTCGAATGCGTTCAACTTTGTGTGTACGCTTGGTCACGCATTAATTGAAAGACTCGCCATGCGCATGCGCGTTGTTTTTTTAACACTTTTTTTGCAATCCAAACAATGCGAGAAGATCTTCTCTAGACATGGAGCTCGACTGCGCGCTTAAAAATAGAACGCAAACTGGCATCAGGAATATCCAGAATAAAAGCTGTTTTTCTATCATGACTTACCGTATCTAAAAAAATTGCGCTGAACTGCGAAACATGAGTTTTGTGTTGTCTATGGTGAACTGCGAAACATGAGTTTTGTGTTGTCTATGGTGAACTGCGAACATGAGTTTTGTGTTGTCTATGGTGAACTGTGAAACCTGAGTTTTGTGTTGTCTATGGTGAACTGTGAAACCTGAGTTTTGTGTTGTCTATGGTGAACTGTGAAACATGAGTTTTGTGTTGTCTATGGTGAACAGTGAAACATGAGTTTTGTGTTGTTTATGGTGAACTGCGAAACATGAGTTTTGTGTTGTCTATGGTGAACTGCGAAACATGAGTTTTGTGTTGTCTATGGTGAACTGTGAAACCTGAGTTTTGTGTTGTCTATGGTGAAATGCGAAACATGAGTTTTGTGTTGTCTATGGTGAACTGCGAAACATGAGTTTTGTGTTGTCTATGGTGAACTGTGAAACATGAGTTTTGTGTTGTCTATGGTGAACTGTGAAACGTGAGTTTTGTGTTGTCTATGGTGAACTGTGAAACATGAGTTTTGTGTTGTCTATGCTGAACTGTGAAACATGAGTTTTGTGTTGTCTATGGTGAACTGTGAAACATGAGTTTTGTGTTGTCTATGGTGAACTGTGAAACATGAGTTTTGTGTTGTCTATGGTGAACTGCGAAACATGAGTTTTGTGTTGTCTATGGTGAACTGTGAAACATGAGTTTTGTGTTGTCTATGGTGAACTGTGAAACATGAGTTTTGTGTTGTCTATGGTGAACTGCGAAACATGAGTTTTGTGTTGTCTATGGTGAACTGTGAAACATGAGTTTTGTGTTGTCTATGGTGAACTGTGAAACATGAGTTTTGTGTTGTCTATGGTGAACTGTGAAACATGAGTTTTGTGTTGTCTATGGTGAACTGTGAAACATGAGTTTTGTGTTGTCTATGGTGAACTGTGAAACCTGAGTTTTGTGTTGTCTATGGTGAACTGTGAAACCTGAGTTTTGTGTTGTCTATGGTGAACTGTGAAACCTGAGTTTTGTGTTGTCTATGGTGAACTGTGAAACCTGAGTTTTGTGTTGTCTATGGTGAACTGTGAAACATGAGTTTTGTGTTGTCTATGGTGAACTGTGAAACATGAGTTTTGTGTTGTCTATGGTGAACTGTGAAACATGAGTTTTGTGTTGTCTATGGTGAACTGCGAAACATGAGTTTTGTGTTGTCTATGGTGAACTGTGAAACATGAGTTTTGTGTTGTCTATGGTGAACTGCGAAACATGAGTTTTGTGTTGTCTATGGTGAACTGTGAAACATGAGTTTTTTGTTGTCTATGGTGAACTGTGAAACCTGAGTTTTGTGTTGTCTATGGTGAACTGTGAAACATGAGTTTTGTGTTGCCTATGGTGAACTGTGAAACATGAGTTTTGTGTTGTCTGTGGTGAACTGTGAAACATGAGTTTTGTGTTGTCTATGGTGAACTGCGAAACATAAGTTTTGTGTTGTCTATGGTGAACTGTGAAACATGAGTTTTGTGTTGTCTATGGTGAACTGTGAAACGTGAGTTTTGTGTTGTCTATGGTGAACTGTGAAACATGAGTTTTGTGTTGTCTACGGTGAACTGTGAAACATGAGTTTTGTGTTGTCTATGGTGAACTGTGAAACATGAGTTTTGTGTTGTCTATGGTCAACTGTGAAACATGAGTTTTGTGTTGTTTATGGTGAACTGCGAAACATGAGTTTTGTGTTGTCTATGGTGAACTGTGAAACATGAGTTTTGTGTTCTCTACGGTGAACTGCGGTAACATGAGTTTTGTATTGTCTACGGTGAACTCCGGTAACATGAGTTTTGTGTTGTCTACTTGAATTGCGGTAACATGTTTTTTTTTGTCTACGGTGAACTGCGGTAACACGAGTTTTGTGTTGTCTACGGTGAACTGCGGTAGCATGAGTTTTGTGTTGTCTACGGTGAACTGCGGTAACACGAGTTTTGTGTTGTCTACGGTGAACTGCGGTAACATGAGTTTTGTGTTGTCTACGGTGAACTGCGGTAACATTTGTTTTGTGTTGTCTACGGTGAACTGCGGTAACATGAGTTTTGTGTTGTCTACGGTGAACTGCGGTAACATTTGTTTTGTGTTATTACCATAGATAACACTTTCTGTTGTTTAGTCACGACCATTATGCAGTTTCCCAATAACAGCTATATAGTACCCGCGAGGCTGGATACGCCTAGGAAGGTGTGGAGTGAACCTTGAACGTATCTGTGCGGTACATTTCAGGTATTTTCAAGTGAAACTTTTTCATTTGAATTGCATGCAGTGACATATATATGCGAATTTTAGAAACAAAATATTAACAACATAAAATAGAATGATTTTCGCTCACAGACACCCAACATGTGTCAAGTGTTGCGTGCGTTTGTGTGTGTGGGTGTGTGTGTGTGTGTCAGTCACAGTTGCTTGTCAATGATACTTTAGTTAATTTGGTCATTTTTGTTTCCACGAAACTAAAACACATATGCTGGTTCTGTTCTACATTTAAAGTGACTAGAAGGAGCTGTATCTTGAAATGATGAAACTGTTGTGGTTAGAGATTAAATATCGTAGACCGGAAACCCTCACATTTCTCAATCTTTGAGCTTTTCTGTGTCGAGCATTCACTACTAAAATTGTGTAGAAACATAAATATTAACTTTCGCTTAAAGTATGACTTTTGTGTATGTGGAGTCACAAATTAGAACCACTTTCATATACTATCGTTTTAAGAACGAGTGGAATGTACTAGTATCATTCAATTCTTCAAACTTCCAAGATTATAACTAAAATGTCATTTTGAGATTAAAAAAAACAGCCATGAAATATAAAATGACATTATTGTTATTAGCACTGTCAAGTTTAATGGAATCAACATGTTCTATTCTTTTGTTGTGTTTCCAATCTATATTGTATTTTCTTATGTAATAATTTGCATAAAAGTGAGACATTACATGCCACAGCGTTGTAAGAGTTGGGTTATCCATAAATCCATGGATCAATATCTTCGTTGGTCGATTTTTAAAGCTTGGCCAGTAAGACTTGGCAGTCTCCGGATGTCTAGCGTCCAGGTTTTCACTTTTTGTACTGGTCTCCCTTGTGTACAGCAAGAACGTGTTCCTGGTGAAATGAGATATGACTCGTCAGTGAACCATGACAGCTTGACATTACCAGTAGGTTAGTTAGTGTCTGAACAAATATGATTGACATAGAGCGGCACATATTATTGCAGGCGAGCTACAACACATACAATGATGAGTGAGTCTTTGAGAGCTATAATCACAAGAGATCCAAGTAAGTAGTCTCTCAGGCATTCATGTGGAAACAATGCGGTATAAGAAAACAAAGCAGACCAAGAGAATTGCTACACATAACAATGACAAGGGAAGGCTCAATCATGGGACTAAGAAACAACCAAGAACTACAAGAGGTGGGAAGGGAGGTGGTAAGGCAGACAACTAATTGTAATACTGCAGCAAAACTGGTAGCAAGAAGCCAGTAGTGGGGTGTGGTATACACTCCAAGGTATGGTGACAGCATTACAAAAAATGGAATACAACAAAATACTGACGTTTCGGCCTGCGATTCTCTTCAGAAGGACAACGTGAACAAACGCGGTGAGGCACTGATTCCTGTAGCTACAAGTAGGAGTATGGAGAGGTGGACAGAGGGATGACAGATGGGATGGTGGGCTGAGAAAGAGATGTGCCAATAGGTGACGTGTAGAGATATAAAATTGTAATTATAGAGAAATAATGAAGAACAGAAAACTAAAAAACGAAGAATAAAAAGCAGTATATATATATATATATATTAAAATGTATAAAAATATAGTTTAAATGACATAGCTGGAGTGTCTTGGCTGATAAGCCACATGGAAAAACAGTCACGTGGTAAGACTGAGGGCAGTTGGGCGAGACGCAGACCAGGAGTAGCAAAATTTGCCAGACAAGGAACAGGGGATGTAGGTAATAGGGAACAGGCAAATAATTGCAATGCTGCGGTAAAGCTGGTAGCAAGGAGCCAATGGTGGGGTGTGCTAAACACTCCAAGGTATGGTGACAGCTTTACAAATAAAGAACACAACACAATACTGACGTTTCGGCCTGTGGCCTTCTTCAGAATACAGGGACAACGACAACAAACGGTGAAGCACAATTACTACATGTTAGATGATCAAGTGGAGGGCGAGGAAAGTAGGATGCAGAAATAAGAAAAGAGAGAAATGAATTTTACATGATGAGAGGTATGATGGGCGTCAAAATATATAAAACAGAAAAAGAGAGAGAAAAATGTATAATAAATTGTACTTAGCTGAGCTCAGAGCAGGAAAACTGTAATCCGTACTGAAATAAGTCGGAATGACTAAAAGCGCAGAGAACGTGTATAGAAAGCAACACGTGACAAAGACAGGTCAGTAAAGAGGGCAAAAGTATCTAATATCGGGAAAACCAAAAAAGGGGTGGGAAGGGGGATAGACGAGGACACTCCTGGGACACAACAAGCAATACATATAAATCACTCAACAATGGAAGTGAGAGATCACGCGAGAGGTTAAGAGAAAGAAATTGAATGACACGACAAAGTAGTAAACTAGGCAGTGGGTGAGAGAGATGGACTCTACAGAATGGATGGCCTCGAACTGAAAGAGTTGAGAGGTAGGTCAACGAAAGGAAGGATTGGGTACTGGAGGAAGAGATAAGGAGAGGAAGAATAATAAAGCCGGTATAATGAGAAGGGCGATAGAGGGGTGGTCCGGAGGAAGTTAGTCTATCGGGAGGTAGGGAAGTATTAGAGGAGGAGGTATGGAGAGGAGGGATGTGAAGCAGGTATGTGAAAACTGGATAGGGGGAGAGGCGGTAGGTCAGAAGTGAATGGAAAAAGAGAAAGTCTGGAAGAAGTGGAGCAATAGGGGATGGTGTGCAAGAGGTATGAACCATAGGAGGTAAAGTAGTAGGGAAATGATAGAACAAAGGGAGGAATGAAAGTGGGCATCAGGATAAGGGGGATACTGGAATAGTAGTATAGATGAGTAGTGACTACAAGTGAATAGAGAGGAGAGGATGTAGGTAATAAGTGGGTAGAAAGAAGAACAGGTGCGGAGAGACGCTTCGGCTAGGCAGGTTCGTGAATAAAGGCGGTAGGCGATAGATGAGGCAGTAGTACAATACAATAGTTTGAGGGAGACATGTTTGGAGAACTATGACTTCCACCCTATGTACCGTCGTCGCTCCGAGAGGAAAATGAATTAGATTAATCTGTCAATAAGTGTCGCTACCGTGTCGCGGCACCATAATTCGCTACCGTGTCGTGGCACCATAATTCGCTACCGTGTCGTGGCACCATAATTCGCTACCGTGTCGCGGCACCATCATCCGCTACCGTGTCGTGGCACCATAATTCGCTACGTGTCGTGGCACCATAATTCGCTACCGTGTCGCGGCACCATCATCCGCTACCGTGTCGTGGCACCATAATTCGCTACCGTGTCGCGGCACCATCATTCGCTACCGTGTCGAGGCACCATAATTCGCTACCGTGTCGCGGCCCCATCATCCGCTACCGTGTCGTGGCACCATCATCCGCTACCGTGTCGTGGCACCATAATTCGCTACCGTGTCGCGGCACCATCATCCGCTACCGTGTCGAGGCACCATAATTCGCTACCGTGTCGCGGCACCATCATCCGCTACCGTGTCGAGGCACCATAATTCGCTACCGTGTCGCGGCACCATCATCCGCTACCGTGTCGAGTTACCATAATTCGCTACCGTGTCGCGGCACCATCATCCACTACCGTGTCGCGGCACCATCATCCGCTACCGTGTCGTGGCACCATAATTCGCTACCGTGTCGCGGCACCATCATCCGCTACCGTGTCGAGGCACCATAATTCGCTACCGTGTCGAGGCACCATAATTCGCTACCGTGTCGCGACACCATTATTCGCTACCGTGCCGCGACACCATTATTCGCTACCGTGTCGCGACACCATTATTCGCTACCGTGTCGTGGCACCATAATTCGCTACCGTGTCGTGGCACCATTATTCGCTACCGTGTCGCGGCACCATCATCCGCTACCGTGTCGTGGCACCATTATTCGCTCCGTATCGTGGCACCATTTTTCGCTCCGTGTCGAGGCACCATTATTCGCTCCGTGTCGTGGCACCATTTTTCGCTCCGTGTCGTGGCACCATTATTCGCTACCGTGTCGAGGCACTTATTCGCTACCTTGTCGAGGCACCATTATTCGCTCCGTGTCGTGGCACCATTATTCGCTCCGTGTCGTGGCACCATTATTCGCGACCATAGATATCACTATAGAATCAACTAAAGCACTGTACCTCACATTCTTCATCCAAGTTATGTTATGAATGTCAAACGTGGATACACGTTTCTAGAGAAATTAATAACATGAACAGCACAGAGGTGAAACATGTCAGACCTTGTATGATAGCTACCAGCTTTATAGACACACATTAGAAGTGAAGAATAAAGAAGACAGGCAGGGGATCACCCGCCCAGGCAGTAGAAAAACAATATAAACAACTAATTATTTATCTTTTTAATTTTTTTTTCTTTTTGCGTTCGCCAGCTTTCACCTCCGGTGAAGCCCCTAGAGACTAATAACTGAACTTAGCGCATTCATCCGGTTTTTTTGTTCTCGCTGCTGAGACCAGGGCTGGTTGCCGTTAAGAGAAATCACATATAAAAATTCTAACTGGTGTAGCCGGGATTTGAACACACAACCTCTCTGTCTTGAAACGGGCGTCTTGCCTCAAGACCAACCAGTCCACATAAACAACGAATGAAATGGTTTAGCGACGTGACATTACAGAGTCAGCCAATCACAACCCTCGTTGATGAGCATGATAAAAAAAGTGGAGGCGGGCTTTGTACGCATGCAATGGGTAGAGTCGTTGCAGAAATCCAAAATATGTAAGGTCACCTTTGTCTATGTCCCTGGACATGCGGGAGTACGGGAAATGAGAGAGCGGACAGGTTGGCTAGATGCGCTGTCGTTGAGGACGGGCAACCGATGGATCGGGCGGACATCATCAATGCCCCTCGAGATGTGGGAAGAGCACAGGACTTCGACAAACACAGATCCACGTCACTTCTTCGGATGATGGAAATGGGAGTTAAGATGGGCACAGCCAGAAATGAGAAACTTGGTGGCCGTGTAAGAAGACTTATCAACCAACATAGAACTGGAGTCGTCAGTCGCTGGACACTGAGGGAATTGCTGAGGAGGGGATCTGAGCACCTATGGACATGTTCGGAGTGCATTGATGATAACCCGCAAATAACTCAATAACCCTCATTGATATCAATAAACGATAGGAGAACACCAGACTGTGAAAACGTACTCGGAAATTATAAATTGACAGTATAGTACAGATACTTGAAACCATGACAGCAGTAGAGTCTAAAAGACCGGAGACTAACTCTCTCATCTGCACTGAAGGGCATATGAGGAAGCAAAAAAGAAGAAGAAACAAGAAAAAAAAATACAAAAAAGTAACATTTTCTAAAACAGCTAAAACAGCTAAAACAGCTAAAACAGCTGTCATTATTTCAAAGAACGATGTATTAGCATTTATTTTACCATCAAAACATGTAAAGTAATCTCTGCGGTTCTCCAGTGTCGTGTTTATCCCCCCTACCCCTTTAATCTGGGCGAAACCCATTTAAGGCTGGGTAAACCTCAAAGACGTAGATAGCGATCGAACAAGATCTCTGGTTCTCAGTTGACACATACCAAGTCCACTCATTGGACCAGTTGACACATACCAAGCCCACTCATTGGACCAGTTGACACATACCAAGTCCACTCATTGGACCAGTTGACACATACCAAGTCCACTCATTGGACCAGTTGACACATACCAAGTCCACTCATTGGACCAGTTGACACATACCAAGTCCACTCATTGGACCAGTTGACACATACCAAGTCCACTCATTGGACCAGTTGACACATACCAAGTCCACTCATTGGACCAGTTGACACATACCAAGTCCACTCATTGGACCAGTTGACACATACCAAGTCCACTCATTGGACCAGTTGACACATACCAAGTCCACTCATTGGACCAGTTGACACATACCAAGTCCACTCATTGGACCAGTTGACACATACCAAGTCCACTCATTGGACCAGTTGACACATACCAAGTCCACTCATTGGACCAGTTGACACATACCAAGTCCACTCATTGGACCAGTTGACACATACCAAGTCCACTCATTGGACCAGTTGACACATACCAAGTCCACTCATTGGACCAGTTGACACATATCAAGCCCACTCATTGGACCAGTTGACACATACCAAGTCCACTCATTGGACCAGTTGACACATATCAAGCCCACTCATTGGACCAGTTGACACATACCAAGTCCACTCATTGGACCAGTTGACACATATCAAGCCCACTCATTGGACCAGTTGACACATACCAAGTCCACTCATTGGACCAGTTGACACATATCAAGCCCACTCATTGGACCAGTTGACACATACCAAGCCCACTCATTGGACCAGTTGACACATATCAAGCCCACCAGTAACCAGGAACCTAACCTCTTGATCTCATTAGACCGGTTGACTCATACCAAGCCCACCAGTAACCAGGAACCTAACTTATTGACCTCAATGGATCTGTTCACTCATACCACACGAATTACTAGCACACTAAACTATTTTGGTATAGCACAAACTCCAATCATCTCTCACTAAGATCTTACATGCCGACACAACACAAACTCCAATCATCTCTCACTAAGATCTTACATGCCGACACAACACAAACTCCAATCATCTCTCACTAGCATCTTACATGCCGACACAACACAAACTCCAATCATCTCTCACTAACACCTTACATGCCGACACAACACAAACTCCAATCATCTCTCACTAAGATCTTACATGCCGACACAACACAAACTCCAATCATCTCTCACTAAGATCTTACATGCCGACACAACACAAACTCCAATCATCTCTCACTAGCATCTTACATGCCGACACAACACAAACTTCAATCATCTCTCACTAGCATCTTACATGCCGACACAACACAAACTCTCAATCATCTCTCACTAGCATCTTACATGCCGACACAACACAAACTCCAATCATCTCTCACTAACACCTTACATGCCGACACAACACAAACTCCAATCATCTCTCACTAAGATCTTACATGCCGACACAACACAAACTCCAATCATCTCTCACTAGCATCTTACATGCCGACACAACACAAACTTCAATCATCTCTCACTAGCATCTTACATGCCGACACAACACAAACTCCAATCATCTCTCACTAAGATCTTACATGCCGACACAACACAAACTCCAATCATCTCTCACTAACACCTTACATGCCGACACAACACAAACTCCAATCATCTCTCACTAACATCTTACATGCCGACACAACACAAACTCCAATCATCTCTCACTAGCATCTTACATACCGACACAACACAAACTCCAATCATCTCTCACTAGCATCTTACATGCCGACACAACACAAACTCCAATCAATTCTCACTAGCATCTTACATGCCGACACAACACAAACTCCAATCATCTCTCACTAGCATCTTACATGCCGACACAACACAAACTCTAATCATCTCTCACTAGCATCTTACATGCCGACACAACACAAACTCCAATCATCTCTCACTAGCATCTTACATACCGACACAAACACAAACTCCAATCATCTCTCACTAGCATCTTACATGCCGACACAACACAAACTCCAATCATCTCTCACTAACATCTTACATACCGACACAACACAAACTCCAATCATCTCTCACTAACATCTTACATACCGACACAACACAAACTCCAATCATCTCTCACTAGCATCTTACATGCCGACACAACACAAACTCCAATCATCTCCCACTAACATCTTACATGCCGACACAACACAATCTCTAATCATCTCTCACTAACACCTTACACGCTGACACAACACAATCTCTAATCATCTCTCACTAACACCTTACATGCTGACACAACACAATCTCTAATCATCTCTCACTAACACCTAACACGCTGACACAACACAATCTCTAATCATCTCTCACTAACACCTTACATGCTGACACAACACAATCTCTAATCATCTCTCACTAACACCTTACACGCTGACACAACACAATCTCTAATCATCTCTCACTAACACCTTACACGCTGACACAACACAATCTCAAATCATCTCTCACTAGTATCTTACATGCGACACAACACAATCTCTAATCATCTCTCACTAACACCTTACATGCTGACACAACACAAACTCCAATCATCTCTCACTAGCATCTTACATGCCGACACAACACAAACTCCAATCATCTCTCACTAACATCTTACATACCGACACAACACAAACTCCAATCATCTCTCACTAACATCTTACATACCGACACAACACAAACTCCAATCATCTCTCACTAGCATCTTACATGCCGACACAACACAAACTCCAATCATCTCCCACTAACATCTTACATGCCGACACAACACAAACTCCAATCATCTCCCACTAACATCTTACATGCCGACACAACACAAACTCCAATCATCTCTCATTAACACCTTACATGCTGACACAACACAATCTCTAATCATTTCTCACTAACACCTTACATGCTGACACAACACAATCTCTAATCATCTCTCACTAACACCTTACACGCTGACACAACACAATCTCTAATCATCTCTCACTAACACCTTACATGCTGACACAACACAATCTCTAATCATCTCTCACTAACACCTAACACGCTGACACAACACAATCTCTAATCATCTCTCACTAACACCTTACATGCTGACACAACACAATCTCTAATCATCTCTCACTAACACCTTACACGCTGACACAACACAATCTCTAATCATCTCTCACTAACACCTTACACGCTGACACAACACAATCTCAAATCATCTCTCACTAGTATCTTACATGCTGACACAACACAATCTCTAATCATCTCTCACTAACACCTTACATGCTGACACAACACAATCTCTAATCATCTCTCACTAACATCTTACATGCCGACACTACAGAAACTCCAATCATCTCTCACTAACATCTTACATGCTGACACTACACACTCTCTTATCATCTCTCACTAACATCTTACACCCCGACACAACACAATCTCTAATCATCTCTCACTAACATCTTACACCCCGACACAACACAATCTCTAATCATCTCTCACTAACATCTTACACCCCGACACAACACAAACTCCAAACATCTCTCACTAACATCTTACACCCCGACACAACACAAACTCCAAACATCTCTCACTAACATCTTACATGCCCACACAACACACGGACCACAATTCAACGACGTACGTACTTCTCTTTATCCGGAGATTCTGGAAGAACTGCTAGGGGACGAGTGGCACTTGTGAAAGGGGGGTCAGTTGAGAAGCAGCCTAGACTTCCATAACAAACAGAATCTCCTTTTGTTGGTTGTGAAAAAAATAACGAAACATATTTCGATAATTTTGTTACAAGAAATAGTTATGGTCTACATTAAATAGAAGCAGTCGCGATAGCTCAGTGGTTAACGAATTTGGCTACTGATATCGAGAGATCGGGCTCGATTATAATCAATGTTTCGTGGCTTTAACTTAGGTATCTGTACAGGTTTTTTTTTTTTTTCTGGGACAGTAGGGTGGTGTGGCATGATGCGGGCCACATCACATCAAAACGAGTCATTTGTTGTTTAAAAATATGGGTCCTAACCCCGTCCATCTCATATATCATGGTGGAGAGAGTCCTTTTTTTTACATTGAATTTATTTAAAGTGCATGTCCTATCTTTTGAGAGTCGCTGGTGTGTGGGGGTCGCTGGTATGTGGGGTCACTGGTGTGTGGGAATCGTTGGTGTGTTGGAGTCGCTGATGTATGGGAGTCGATGGTGTGTGGAAGTCGTTACTGTGTGGGAGTTGCTTATTTGTGGACCAGGTAAAGGAAAGTCTGAGAACCACTAGTCTAGTCCTTAACATAAAAAAAACATTTCCAGCAAACCGTTAGCTGCCAACTTTTAATAGATGTGGGTATATATGTGTGTTTGCTATTACAATACGACACATGATAGTGTCCATCTGTCAAACACAGGAACTAATTTACATACACCTCATGGCTTGCTTTTTGGTTTTTCCAGTTCTTTGCTGTTCTAAAGTACGACTACGTCCTGTCTGATGGCACTGACCTCAACTTCTGCACGGATCTTTCACCTTCACCATCATTGTAAGTAAAGTACCCCATCACGTCAAGTGGCGTATAGGGAATATGGTGTTAGTGACCATACATTTTACAGTCCTTCGGCACATGATTTTCTGGGTAATGTGGTCGGTATTACGCCCATACCGCTTTACTTTCTAAGAAAAAATCCGGTACCCATTTAAGGCTGGGTGAACCCTGAAGCGGTTGGTTGGGATAGAACCCTACCCCTTGTTCTGTATAGTCCAGTTCACTAACCACTGAGCTATCGTGGCTCCCACACCATCAATGTATTTACAGTCAAACGAAACTGGAGACAAGCACAACTATGGAATATCTTCTTCTTTCTTTCAGCTCCCTGTGGAACATAGGTCTTCAACAAACACTTTCAGCTCCCTGTGGAGCATAGGTCTTTAACAAACACTTTCAGCTCCCCGTGCAGCAAAGGTCTTCAACAAACACTTTCAGCTCCCTGTGGAGCATAGGTCTTTAACAAACACTTTCAGTTCCCCGTGCAGCAAAGGTCTTCAACAAACACTTTCAGCCCCATGTGGAGCATAAGTCTTCAACAAACACTTTCAGCTCCCTGAGGAGCATAGGTCTTCAACAAACACTTTCAGCTCCCTGTGGAGCATAGATCTTCAACAAACACTTTCCAAGCCGTTCTGTTTCTTGTCATTCTTAAAAGATCATTTCATGTCTTCCCCATCATCTTCTTCTCTCATTCCACCTCACTTCTCCAAGAAAAGTTTGGTACTTCTCTTTGTCCCTTATCATGGAGATTCTAAATAAGGGCGAGGGCATTACAATATACAAAATATTAAATACTGCGCCGAGCTGCGAGAAGAGATGAAGAATAACATGTAAAATGTCACTGTTTGACTCCTTTTGGTTCAATTAATCATTTCATTTAGCTGAACCTTGGGCCTGGATCTATGAGCAAGATATCACCAAGATCTTGACACGAGCTGGAGATGGCTATCCTGCAAGCAGATTAACCAGTTTTTTCAAGAAAGGAAAACTAAACAGGAAACTCCAAAATCCTGTGCCAAAATCGGATGGGTTGGATCACTGAGCTTAAGTGTCACAGTTCATTGTGAATACGATACACATGAGGATATTTACATTATTTTGAGTCGTTCACCATAGCAATGAGTCTTTCACAGTGGTACTGAATCCTTCACCGTGGTAGTGAGTCTTTCATCATAGCAATGAGTCTTTCACAATGGTACTGAATCCTTCACCGTGGTAGTGAGTCTTTCATCATAGCAATGAGTCTTTCACAATGGTACTGAATCCTTCACCGTGGTAGTGAGTCTTTCATCATAGCAATGAGTCTTTCACAATGGTACTGAATCCTTCACCGTGGTAGTGAGTCTTTCATCATAGCAATGAGTCTTTCACAATGGTACTGAATCCTTCACAGTGGTAGTGAGTCTTTCATCATAGCAAAGAGTCTTTCACAATGGTACTGAATCCTTCACCATGGTAGTGAGTCTTTCATCATAGCAAAGAGTCTTTCACAATGGTACTGAATCCTTCACCATGGTAGTGAGTCTTTCATCATAGCAAAGAGTCTTTCACAGTGGTACTGAATCCTTCACCATGGTAGTGAGTCTTTCATCATAGCAAAGAGTCTTTCACAATGGTACTGAATCCTTCACCGTGGTAGTGAGTCCTTCACCGTGGCAGTGAGTCTTTCACCATGACAGTGAGTCTTTCACCATGGTAGTGAGTCTTTCACAATGGTACTGAATCCTTCACCGTGGTAGTGAGTCTTTCACAATGGTACTGTATCCTTCACCGTGAGAGTGAGTCCTTTACCATGACAGTGAGTCTTTCACCATGACAGTGAGTCTTTCACCATGGTAGTGAGTCTTTTACCATGGTAGTGAGTCTTTCACCATGGCAGTGAGTCTTTCACCATGGCAGTGCGTCCTTCACCATGGTAGTGAGTCCTTCACCATGGTAGTGAGTCCTTCACCATGGTAGTGAGTCCTTCACCATGGTAGTGAGTCTTTCACCATGGTAGTGAGTCTTTCACCATGGTAGTGAGTCTTTCGGCATTGTAAGTGAGTCCTTCACCATGGTAGTGAGTCCTTCACCATGGTAGTGAGTCTTTCACCATGGTAGTGAGTCTGTCACCATGGTAGTGAGTCTTTCACCATGGCAGTGAGTCTTTCACCATGGTAGTGAGTCCTTCACCATGGTAGTGAGTCCTTCACCATGGTAGTGAGTCTTTCACCATGGCAGTGAGTCCTTCAGCATGGTAGTGAGTCCATCATCTTGGTAGTGAATCCTTCACCATGTAAGTGAGTCATTCACCATGGTAGTGAGTCCATCACCTTGGTAGTGAATCCTTCACCATGTAAGTGAGTCATTCACCATGGTAGTGAGTCCATCACCTTGGTAGTGAATCCTTCACCATGTAAGTGAGTCATTCACCATGGTAGTGAGTCCATCACCTTGGTAGTGAATCCTTCACCATGGTAGTGAGTCCTTCACCATGGTAGTGAGTCCTTCACCATGTAAGTGAGTCATTCACCATGGTAGTGAGTCCATCACCTTGGTAGTGAATCCTTCACCGTGGCAGTGAGTCTATCCTCCTCTTAAGTGAAAGAACTGATAGAAAGACATTTGATCGTTGAATGAAGGAACTTATAGAAAGACATAATTTTTGTTTAGTGAAATTAGTAAACAGACATTATATCTTTGAGTGAAAGAACTGATAGAAAAACATTTGATCGTTGAGTGAAAGAACTGATAGAAAGACATTATATCTTTGAGTGAAAGAACTGATAGAAAGACATTTGATCGTTGAGTGAAAGAACTGATAGAAAGACATTTGATCTTTGAGTGAAAGAACTGATAGAAAGGTATTTCATTGTTGAGTGAAATTATAAGAGAGACATTTGGTCGTTGAGTGGAAGAACTGATAGGAAAACATTTGATCGTTGAGTGAAATTAGAAGACAGATATTTGGTCGTTGGGTGAAAGAACTGATAGAAAGACATTTGTTTGTAGAGTGAAATTATTGGACAGACATTTGGTCGATGAGTGAAAGAACAGACATAAAGAGATGTGTTTGGTAATTGAGAGAAAATAGTAGACATATATTTGGTATTTATGTGGAAGAACTGATAGACAAGTATTTGATCACTGATTGAAAGAACTGATAGACAGGTATTTGATCACTGAGTGAAAGAACTGACGGACAGACAATAATTTTTGTGTACCTACTCTTGGTAGCAGTTTTCGCAGATTCTGTCTCCACTGACTTCATCTCCACAGACGCCAACATCATGGCAACAAGCAGGAAGACCGCCATTTTGTCAGGAGCTACAATTCAGATTCGATGCTTGCCGCTCTGAATCGTGTACAGGACGCGCGCACTCTTCACTTGCTGTCTTTTAAGCGCCTCACACATATTTTATTAGTTCAATTATTTTTTTTTTTCCAATTCTTGACAAGATAGGATAATTAGGTCACCTACTTATTTATTTCAAATGTAATAGATTCCGGTGACCTTGAGTAAACAAAAAGGCAGATTTATTCAAAAGTAAATAAGTTTGTAATTTTTATAATAGATTGTCAAGGAGACTGGTTGGTCTCGAGGCAAGACGACGGTCTCGAGACAGAGAGGCTATGTGTTCAAACCCGGCTGAACCAGATGGGTTTTTTTATTTATGATTTCTCTTTCTCTCTGCGGCAGCAACCCCTGGTCTCAGCAGCGAGGCCCGGTTTGAAACGTCAAATACTCGACGACAGAAAAAAATATGAGTACCTCCGAAGTCGACGTTATCTGCCTGTGCGGTGAGGAACCCCTGGTCTCAGCAGCGAGGCCCGGTTTGAAACGTCAAGTACTCGACGACAGAAAAAATATGAGTACCTCCGAAGTCGACGTTATCTGCCTGTGCGGTGAGGAACCCCTGGTCTCAGCAACGAGGCCCGGTTTGAAACGTCAAGTACTCGACGACAGAAAAAAATATGAGTACCTCCGAAGTCGACGTTATCTGCCTGTGCGGCGAGGAACCCCTGTGAACACGGCTGCCAGGAAAAATACGAATTAACACGCAACATTCAGTTTCTAGTCTCTAGGGACTTCGCCAGATGAAATTTGGCGAACACAAACAAATTTGTTCTTGATGTGACGTCACTTAGATTGCGAGTGGCACACCCAGAACATGGTGGCGTAGTTCTAAAATAAAGCTCAGGCGTGATATTTCGTGCTGCAACATTTCTATTTACAGTTGTTACGGCAAGTCAGCCAACAAGCTAGAAGCATGAAGTTAGAGTGACACAGAAAGTTTTAGAAGCTTGGGTCCATCCTGGACAGTTTGACAGGACTCAGAACTTCTGTTAGAGGAAAGCCAGCTGGAGACAACTGAGCAGCAGTTGTTGATTTGTAGATGTCACTGTGGCGTGTGTGAGTATGTTGTGTATGTGATTGCAGCTCTTTGTAATTGTTGGCCTACGATGATGCATGCCATAAAACCTGTGGAGTACTGGCCAGTGGAGTTAGTCTCTAGAACAATCACATGGGGTTGTCATTAGTGTTCCTGTCCATGAATAGATGTTGCTGTCCATGAATGTATGTTCCTGTCCATGAATAGATGTTGCTGTCCATGAATGTATGTTCCTGTCCATGAATACATGTTGCTGTCCATGTATGTATGTTCCTGTCTATGAATACAAGTTGCTGTCCATTAATGTATGTTCCTGTCCATGAATACATGTTGCTGTCCATGAATGTATGTTCCTGTCCATGAATACATGTTGCTGTCCATGAATAGATGTTGCTGTCCATGAATGTATGTTCCTGTCCATGAATAGATGTTGCTGTCCATGAATGTATGTTCCTGTCCATGAATACATGTTGCTGTCCATGAATGTATGTTCCTGTCTATGAATAGATGTTGCTGTCCATGAATGTATGTTCCTGTCCATGAATAGATGTTGCTGTCCATGAATGTATGTTCCTGTCCATGAATACATGTTGCTGTCCATGAATGTATGTTCCTGTCTATGAATACAAGTTGCTGTCCATGAATGTATGTTCCTGTCCATGAATACATGTTGCTGTCCATGAATGTATGTTCCTGTCCATGAATACATGTTGCTGTCCATGAATGTATGTTCCTGTCCATGAATACATGTTGCTGTCCATGAATGTATGTTCCTGTCTATGATTGTTTGTCCAAGTCTGTAACGTCTATATTACAATTATAGGGGATGTGTTCAGCTTGAGGAGATCCGGCCTTACTTCACAATAGACGACTATTTGATAAAAAAGCTTTCTAGAATCATATTGGCAACCACATTCTTCCATTTCTCATTATCTGACGAGATCATTGTGCACGCACAGAGTCGATACCTTTTCAATATTTTATCTTATTTCCAAATTTCTATTTAGGTCGACCTCACTATATTTGATAGTTTTGGTTCCAGAAGTTATCTTTCCCTGACCTGCAGTTCGTGACGTGTTCTCCAGCAACCCAGTTCTCCGTTTTTGTGCAGAAAGCTTCGCCGTCAGGACTTTCTTGACCCACAATTTTAGGAGCAGTCTCACTAGAAACGTTGATTGTGCTATTTATAAGCCACAACTGTTAGATAAAGATATTTTAGTTGCATTGCTAATTTTCTCAGTTCTGAATCTAAACGTGTCATTTTACATTACAATTAAACGGCCAGCAACGTATTATTGTTATCACCTGCAAGGACAAAAGTGGAGATCCTCTACGGGCCTCCCGAACATCTACACGCTGCATAAACAACGCAGGTTACGCTGGCTTGGTCACGTGCACTGTATGAAAGATGGCAGTATACCACAAGATATACTTTATGGACAACTAGCAGGTGGCAAAAGAACTAGGGGGCGCCCACAACTCCGATTTATAGATATGTGTGTAAACGTTACATGGAGACTGAACATAAACCCTGCAGCCTAGGAAGACATAGCTGCAGACCGTAATATTTGAAAACACTCTAAAGCTCCAACTCAAACAAGAAGCAGACAGATTCATAGAAAAAGAGAATACACGGAGAGAGAGAAGAAAAAAATAACATTTCCTATTGGGGCTGCAAAATCTATAGTCAACGATGACTGACGAAGACTATTACATTAAAATTGATTATAGGATGCACACAAACTAACATTGTGACAATCCGTGTTGTAAAATTATGGTTATTTTACATATGAAGAGGTCATGGTTATGAAATTCTGATATATATTTTTGTAAACAAACGTTACGGAACTGAAATATCAACAGCACATAAAGTAACGGAAGTGGAATACTTATATTACTGTGTAGTGTCACAAATTTGAACCAGAACCAAATATCAATCGCAAAAATGGGTGGAATGAAGTTTTCTTACGAAGTTTTCAATCATAATTATGGCTACATTTTGGGGATTGAACATAAGATGTCACTTTCAGGTTAAAACAAGCAGCTGTGATGAGATTACCTCGGCTTGCCGCCACAGACATGTAGAAACACACATGTATCATATGACATGTAGGAGCGACATCTTGTGCGAGCAATATTTATTTTGCCAATAAAAATAACCTCTTATCTTTCTTATCAGATAATGAAACAATTTTTGAAGTATTAATCCTGAGATTTCAATGTTTAATGCCTTGGTACAGACACCTCCCCTTGCAATCCACAAACGTTAAATTAAATAGAATAGCTGAAATATGTTTAACCTAGGCTCGTTTCTGCCGGGAGTGTTCAGGTAGACTTTCATAACCGTCTTGTGTTGATTACAGTGTCGATCATTCTCTGATTCTTCATAGGACTGACCTGTCGTTCGTGGGGATGACTATATAAGCCGTCTACTACATCGGTATACATGACCTCGCCGCTGTAATCAGGAAGTTGTTAAAGTGTCAAAGGTGTTTCATCTTGCCGCTTGGACACATGCTAAGCTAAAAGTGTAAAAACAAAATCTGTTAGTTTATGTCCACCCTCGATCTGGACTCTCGACAGGAAATTGTTAAGCTTTGATCTCGCTGCTTGGCCGGATGTTTGTCTCCCATGATCTATCCTTCTAGCCGGAAGTTGAGCGTGTCAGGTTTTTGTTCACTTGTGAAGTCCAGAAGTGTTTAGTGTGCTACTTCTCTGCCACTATTCCCTATTGGTAAGGGCACCACTCCAGTTGTCTCCCCCTCCCAAATCATCATCATCAAGTGCCGTCTCCGCATCGAAGGTTGGCTACCATGGAGCGCCATCCACTCAGTCTCTTGCTTTGATGGTGCAGATTGTCATCGGTTGACTTGTCCATCTTTTGGTGTTACTCGTCTATGTTAGTCCCTCACAAATACTATTACAGATAATCTATCAACAAACGTGAATCCGTTCTTTGATCTTTCACTTGAAGTACGCTAAGGCTTTAGATGCTTGTTCGTCAAGACTTTCTAGTTCATTTTTTGGGGGGACAAGAGAGTTCTGACTTTCTTTTAATGGAAGATAAGTCCTGTGTGCAACAGTCATCACTTATTTATATCGAATTTCAATTCTTCTTCTTCTTCTTTCCTTCCTTATCTGCCTTTCAGCGTCGAAAAAAGTAAAGTACCCCCTTCACGCCAAGTGGCGTATAGGGAATATGGTGTTAGGGACTATAAATTTTACAGACCTTCAGCACATGATTTTTTAGGTAATGTGGTCGGTATTACGCCCGTGCCACTTCACTTTCCCAGAAAAAAAATCCGGTACCTATTTAAAGTTGGGTGAACCCGGAAGCCTTCGGTTGGGATCGAACCCTACCCCTTGTCCTTTGTAGTCCCGTTCACTAACCACTGAGCTATCGCGTGTGCTATACAAGTTGGGTGATACAAGGCTACAGTGCCAGAACGGTTTCTCTAATTGCAAAGCTCAAATATAGACATAATGGCTTCTCTGACTATTACAACTCTGACTATTACAACTTTGACTATTACAACTTTGACTATTACAACTCTGACTATTACAACCTTGACTACTACAACTCTGACTATTACAACTTTGACTATTACAACTTTGACTATTACAACTTTGACTATTACAACTCTGACTATTACAACTTTGACTACTACAACTCTGACTATTACAACTTTGACTATTACAACTCTGACTATTACAACTTTGACTACTACAACTCTGACTATTACAACTTTGACTATTACAACTTTGACTATTACAACTTTGACTACTACAACTCTGACTATTACAACTCTGACTATTACAACTCTGACTAATACAACTCTGACTATTACAACTTTGACTACTACAACTCTGACTATTACAACTCTGACTATTACAACTCTGACTATTACAACTCTGACTATTACAACTCTGACTATTACAACTCTGACTATTACAACTCTGACTATTACAACTCTGACTATTACAAACTCTAGAACTAACAGCATCCGATGCGAGCAGAGGAGCAAAAGACTACAAATGATATCACCCTTAATGCTGAAAGGAAAATGGGGACGACTATATAACGATGTTGAGGTCAGTGGGTAGATAAACGCTGCTCCTTTTTCTTTCCTTCCCCATTTTCCTGTCAGCATTAAGGGTGATATCATTTGTGGTCTTTTGCTCTTTTGCTGGCATCTGATGCTGTTAGTTCTAGAGTTTGTAACATTTCATAAATCCATATTTTTTTTCGCGGTCGTCCCTTGGGTCTGGTGTTCTCGCAACGTTTATTGAAGGCTCGTTGTGTTGTGTTTTGATCACATGGCCAATCCATTTTATCTGTTGTTTCTTGATGTAGTCTATGGAGGGAATTACTCCTAGCTTTTTTCTCAGTTCTTCAGTTCAGATCTTATCTTTCAAGCTGTTTTCTGTCAATCATCTGACACATTTCTTTTCTTATTGTTCTTGAGTCTAGGGTCCAGGTCTGCGCTATCTGGAAGTTGTTACTTTTATTTAGCCGTAAACATCTATTCTGAAATACGATATTTGTGCTTCACTCTAACGCCTAGAGCATGGGGTAAACACTCCCCATCTCTTACGTGGCGTTCCGTAATGTAAACACATTCAAATGTGAGCATCTGAAGAGAACAATTCTAGATGTTGATGATTTCCACGCCCCTAGACGTCACGTGAAGCCTTGTAATATTTTTCGTCCCTTCTCTTTTCTGGCTGAGATGTTCGATTTTTTATTGTCTAAGCCTGTCAACTTTATTTCTCTTATAAATGTTTTTTTTTTCAGAGTCGTTCTGGGTCTTCCGCTTTTACTTTATCCTGACGTTTCCCACAGAAGAGCCTGTTTTGAAATTCTCTTGTTGTCTCTTCTCATCACAGGTCCGACATAAAACCATCTTCTCTTCCTAATTGTAGATGAGATCGTTGGCTGCCTGGCCACTTCTCTTATCTCTATATTGGTCATGAATGTATTCCATTATACACCGAATATTCTTCTCAGACATTTGTCTTCAAAAACGTTGAGTTTTTTCTCAATCTCTTTTGTTGTTTTCCAGCTTTCACATACGTAGGTAAGTGTTGGTAATACTTTTGAATTGAATATTCTAAGTGGTTTTCTTGCTTTGTATTTTTGATTTCCATATAAGAGAAAAATGATGTTAAAGGTAAATAACGATAGAAACACAGATGACGTCATCGCTGGACTTTTCTTTGTAAATGAAAACACGTTATGCTTGCGTAAAATGTTACGTTTATTGATTACCATTGTAATGTGATACTTGAGAAGTGATTCTTGGAGGATCAATTGTAATGTGATACTTGAGAAGTGATTCTTGGAGGATCAATTGTAATGTGATACTTAAGATGTGATTCATGGAGTTGTAATGTGATACTTGGACTACAAAGTGTAATGTGATATTAGGAAAATTGCGCAAACAACAAAAATTAATGTGCTACTTTAATTGGCGTGTATTGTAATCGTTAATTAGCTAGGATGTGTATAAATATTCGAGACTGTAGTGGAGTTGGCAAAATGGAGAATAGAAAATAACAGAGAACAAAAATTATAGGGTTACAGCCTTACAGTGATAGAGGACGATGCAAACTACTTGTCATTTTACAAGCTCGCCTAGGGAAGTGATTTATGAAAGGCATTAATAGGGAGAAAGACCTGTAAGTGTGTTCGTTATCGGTACTGTCAAGTTGGCTGGTTGCATATACACACACACACACACACTTGTGTAAGCAAAGGTGGTTACTTGTCTGCTCAATGTCACGAGGTCTTGGCCGTGTAAAGTAAGCGTGTTTACAGTCGGTATAATGGAGACAGAGAGAGACAAGTAGATGAGACAAACCTTCAGTCACTTAACCAACGCAAAAGAACCAGAAAATTAAAAACACCTAGTGCACCAAGTCTTTGTCAATAGAAGAGAGAAAGGCAGTACACCGGAACTATATAGGGCCAATTTTGACCTATGGAAGCGAATCATGGACAGTAGTCAAACAAATGAAAAGACGATTAGATGCCACAGAGATGGGATTTCTCAGAGCAATGTTGAAAGTTCCCTGGACAGCTAAAACGATCAACAAGAAAATTCTCAAAGAGGCCAACACAAAAGGTGAGCTCCTAAATAACATCAGAAAGATACAATCAACATTTTTCGGGCACATCATGAAAAGAGGAAAGTTTGAATACTTGGTTACAACAGGCAAAATACGGGGAAAGAAAGATAGCGGGCGACCAAGAAAGAGGATTCCGGATAGCTCAGTGTCATGCCATATAAAACAGTCAATAACAGAACTGATACGATGCACAATAAATAGAAAATTGTGGAAGGACATGATCGCCTAAGCCAACCGGTATGGCAAATGATGATAAGAACCATTAAACTTATCAAGTCAACCACTCACTAAGTCTGTATTTATCAATTGCCACTTGCATCAGTGTCATACAGTTTGCAGCATTCTATCAGCCTCTCACATTATCAGTGCCATGAATGCATGACTTGACTAGAAGTACGAAGGTGAAGGTCAAGTGTAAGCTAACATCTCACTGTAACTTTACTCATTCACTGATACATCAAAGATTCGGTGTCAGTGTACATAGTTATCATGGCACTCATAAATCCTGACACTCGCACATCTATCTTGTTAATTATAAATCTGTCATGATACTCACAAATTTATCTTGATAGGACTAACTCACAAATCTATCTGGGTACTCATAATCTACCTTGGTAGGACCTACTCACAAGTCTATCTCAGTACTTATAAACCTATCTTAGTACTCATAAATCTATCTTATAAAAAGTAAAGTACTCCCGTCAGGCCAAGTGGCGTATAGAGAATATGGTGTTAGTGACCATAAATTTTAAAGACCCTCGGCACATGATTTTTTAGATAATCTGGTTGGTATTACGCCCGTGCCGCTTTACTTTCCCAGAAAAAATCATGTACCCATTAAAGGCTGGGTGAACCCGGAAGCCGTCGGTTGGGATCGAACCCTACCTCTTGTCCTTTGTAGTCCAGTTCACTAACCACTGAGCTATCGCGGCTCCATAAATCCTGGTACTCGCACATCTATCCTGGTACTCGCACATCTATCCTGGTACTCGCACATCTATCCTGGTACTCGCACATCTATCCTGGTACTCATAAATCTATCTTAGCACGCACAATCTATTTTGATAGGGCCTACTCACAAATCTATTTTGGCATTTATAAATCTATCTTGTTAGTCAAAAATCAATCTCGTGAACCCATTTACTTAAAGTAATTCTGGAGGGGAAAATACAAGGTAAAAGAGGCAGAGGCAGACCGAGACTAACATGGACGAGTAACATCAAAAGATGGACAAATCAGCCTATGACAACCTGCACTATCAAAGCAAGAGACAGAGCAGAATGGCGCTCCATAGTAGCCAACCTTCGTTGCGGAGACGGCACTCGATGATGATGATGAAGACCATTTCAATGAATACCATCTTTCTATAGAGTTAAGACTAGTTCTGTGAATGCAGACGGCTCCACCAGATACAACTTTGTTGCATGTAATTTGTATCTATTTAATTATTCTTTGACTATCAATACTTTCTTCTCAAATACTACAGACAGAACTGACATAAGTGAACTACTGTGAAAGTGAACCCCAGACTGTTCAATCCCTGCTTTCAGAAGCCCTTCACAAATGAGTTAACATGTGAATCATGGATTTAATAAAGGTCATACTGTTCACGCTTATCATCATCATCAAGTACCGGCCTGCTGGCGTAAGTGATCATGTCTCTCCACAACTTTCGATCTCGGCAGCTATTTATAATTTCTGTTGTTGACCTTCTGCCTTAAGCTGTCTGGTATCTTTTCTATTTGCTTCCCTCTATCTCTTTGTCCCTCAATTTTTCCTGTTGTTACAATATATTCCAGCTGTTCTCTTCTCATTACATGGCCAAAAAATGATGATTGTTTCTTCCTAATATTGGAAATTAGCTCTCTTTGTGCTTTGGCCTCTTTCAGAACTTTTTCATTAACTCTTCTTAGCTGTCCATGGTATTCTCAACATTCTTCTGTAAAACCATATTTCTACAGACTCCAGTGATTTTCTTGTCTGTTGTCCTATTGTCCATGATTCACAACCATATGTTAAGACTGGCTCTACATAACATTTAAGAGCTCTTTTCCTTGTTTCTAGTGTTAAAAATGGATTGTACAGTATCTTCTTCATTTTTTGGCTACAATCTGAGCTTAAAAATGTTTCCAGATATTTAAATTGATTTACCTGTTTTAATATTGTTCCACCTGTCGTTATTATGCATTGTGGTGATGACTTTTTTCTTTGTTGTTACCATTACTTCTTTCTTTTTGCTATTAAGACAGAGTCATTTATTTTTGCTTTCCTTCACTACAATGTCTAACAATTCTTGTAACTCGTTTAACTCACGTATTAAACAATTGAGATTTTCAACTTTAGCCTTTGCCCTGTCGCTGTGAGACACTCTTCTGATTCAGATGTAATTCATCGCTCCTTTCGTTAGTACCGTTCGCCTGTATGTGCGATACACCAAAGTAGTACTATGTTTAATATTAATTTGTTTGAAGAGTATAGCTATATTGCTCATGTGTAAATTCTGAATCCATATATCACTTGTGGACAACTGTAGACAGCTATACATTTTATTTAGACAATTTCTAAAATAGTACATAATTAAATTTCATTTTGTGTTCCAATTTGTATTAAATATTTTTTTTTAAATGTGAGATTATATCTCTTATTTCTATAGTTATTTAATGTTTTACTTAAAATGCAATCTACCTATTGTCCATTCGAGCCGAAGACGGCACATAGGGCAGAACCACAATACCAAAAACAGAAACCTTGCGTGCCAAAATGGCGCATATTGCAGAGATCACGGCTTCTAAAATATATGTCCTTGTTTCCACAACAATACCTTTTACAATGACAGCTTGTCAAGCCATCGATTAAAATTGGATATAGTGACATATTTCACTATTCATTTGCATGTCTCTCTCAGTTATACCCCATGGTCCACATTAATTGATTCATTAAAATTCTGCTGTAAAAATTAGAGAGAGTTTGATAAAAAAAAAGGATGTGCTATAATTAGCAGTAAATAGAGAAGTCTCACCCAACTATAGATTTACTAAGACCGCAGGCAGAAAATAAAACCGGAAACCGTCCAACAAGTGTGACGTTTTCAGCTATAGAAGCTATAGATGGCTGACTTCACCTACCCACAGCCACCCTAGCTCACAAAGCTGAAAACGTCACGCTAGTTGGGTGTTTTCCAGGAATTCCCTCTCAGCCCGCAGGCCTAATAAAATCTTAAGTTGTCTGAGGAGAAGCAAACCAACAAATATACAACATTTATTTGTGTGATAGCTGGTGAAATAATGTCCAACACTTGTCAGTAAAGCCATTATCTGTGATCCGGATTGCAAAATTATATAGCAAACTTGTGCTTCTTGTAGTTGATTCAGTATAAAAGTTGACATGTGACCACTCTTGATGTAGATAATGTGCTGAGGTGAAGCTGGTGAGGGTATTCAGACATGTCCGATGATGGTGGCATGACCTTGACATCTGAGTGGACCGACCTGGTAGTATCCTAGTTCCTGTTTCTCACCGAACGACGTTCCTGCAGAAAAAAATAAATATTTTTTAATAATCAAAATGAGCAGACAGGATTAGATGAAGAGATACAACGAACCCTATAATCAACAAATGTATCTTACATCAAAACTTACTGTAATTTAACCATATCGTTCTCTATCGCCAACATAAATGTAAGCAAAATCACTTAAGTTATCTTGTTAATTTTGTCAATATCGATATCACCCAACATGAACCAGACCAAATCTAATTTTAATCTATTGAAGATTATGGCTTAACAGTTTCATAAATTATCAACTTCTGTCATACACACTCATACACCCCGTGAAATATAGTTGCTACCATTGTTATGTGGCTTTTGGTAGAAAGCTTCTCAGTTAATTCGATCACATAGACAGATGGGCTATTTTTGTCAAAATGTGATCACATAGACAGATGGTTTATATTTGTACAAACACTGAATTATACAACTACAGTAGTTGATTATAAAATTAACAAAGGGTCAAGAGAATGTTATTGATTGAAACTTCAGGTGTAGTTTTATGAATAAAATGTCATGGAATGTTGTTACACATATTTTAGTTGTTCATGAAATCATTGAACTTACATGTATAATAAAGGATATCTATTTTAATAAAAGTGTTTTCATTTGTCTAATTTGTTTATTAAGGAGAGAAGTTGTCTGGACCAAATATTGACTCTGAGGATAATACAAGAACATAGAGAACAACAACAACCATTAATCTGTAATGCCACTGATTTAAACGAAACAAACATTCGACAGCATACATAGATTGTCTTTGTGGAATATCTTGAAACATGACGGAACACCACCAACAATTATCAATATTATAAAAGACCTATATGAGGGTTATCAATAGCTCAGAGGTTAGTAAACTGGACTACAGAGAACAAGAGGTAGGGTTCGATACCAACCCACGGCTTTCGGGGTCACCAGGCCTTAAATGGGTATCGAATTTTTTTTTTTCTGGGAAAGCAAAGCGGCACGGGTGTATTACCGACCACATTACCCCAAAAAATCATGTGCTGAAGGTCTGTAAAAGTTATGGTCACTAATACATTATTCCCTTGACGCCACTTGGCGTGAAAGAGAAATGGTCATGCAGCAAAAGATTTCATCTACAATTAAGGAAAGAAGATGGACATATGTCGGACATATGCTGAGAAGAGACGACAATAGAATTTCAAAACAGACTCTACTATGAGAAACATCAGGAAACAGAAACGGTAACAGCCCTGAAGAGACACTAAAAAGAACACCTATAATAGAAGCAAAGTTGGCAGGCATAGACTAATTAGGTAAGATTGAATATCTCGCCCAAATGGTGGCGTAGAAAACTGCAAGCCTTATGTGTCGTGCAACGGTGCGGGAAGGATCAATAATTCTGTTATTGACATGGAGGCTTTATTTTGTTGTCTGGTATACAATGAATAATTGATCCTCTCCAAGATCAAGTGAATGAATAAGATAACACGCAGTTATGTTTTGTTATTGTCTTTGATGATAATATTAGTAGACCATCTGCCCTGCTCTGATAAACTATTTCTTGTTTGACAATTACGATGAATGTATACAAGAATGCTAATTAAAATAATCAATCTAAAAGTGAACATTTCAAATTTCAAGTACAAATCTGAAATCTGTGCACGTTTATCTTATTACACTCAGTACACAAGATTTGACAGAATGTTCACTTTCTTGAAATCACCGTAAAGATAATTAAATATTTTTACACAAAAGATGAAAATGTGATAATCAAAATTGATAAAAAGAAATGCATGCATTTTCTCACACAGAAGAAAAGTGAACTGAATGTTAACCTGTAAATGTTGACAATATTTTGTTCACACGAAAAAATACAAGTATTTGTTCATGAGTGTACAATTTTGACTGTGAATTAGAAGAAACATTATATTGAATCAAATGTTTAAACTCTAAACTAGTGAATTATTTCGGTGGTTGGGATACACTTATCCAACTTGAAATTGTGAACTATCCAATGTTATCAATTTCAAACTTGTATATATATTCTGTTCATAATTAAAATATTTTACTGTACAATGAAAGAGAGTTGACGCAGAGTATAAAAATAATAGAAATATGACAAAATAATATTTCGACCTACACGTCATACTTTCAAAAAATCTATCTTTACGATACGTATTACCATTGCTGGTGTATGTCGGGGGTGGGGGGCTCACGATAGAACCAGAGGGATAAAGGCCGCTTGGTTAAGCAGTCACCAGAACGTGTGAGATTCAGGATTCTTATTTCGCCCCGATAAAAAAATCCTTTCTGTCTACCGCGGGTTTCTACGGCGGGTACGCCGGCTTTTCAACCAGCGGAACAGTGGTTTTAGCCGCATCCCCACGCGCACCTCATCATACTTTCAAACGTTAAAACCGTTGGTCTGCTGTTAAATCTAATGACAAATTTATTCATCAGAACAGCCTGAAGCTACATTATCTGTGGTATCTTCTTTCACCAACATCATTATCTCCAATACAAACAATGAACAGTACTTCTACATTTATGTATATCTGTCAATTGTGGACACTCACTGCTGGTCTCCAAATAAGAATATACTTACAGGCATTGAAGATGAAATGATATAGAAAGATATAGCACATATCATAGATGGAGGCCGAAACGTCAGTAATTTATTGTGTTCATTTTCTGTAAAGCTGTCACCATAGCTTATAGGAGTGTACGTTATACAGTAATACTGGCTCCTAACACATCTCATACAGAGAAAATATCATACTGTCTTACAGAGAACATATCATACAGTCTTACAGAGAACATATCATACAGCCTTACAGAGAACATATCATACAGTCTTACAGAGAACATATCATACAGTCTTACAGAGAAAATATCATACAGTCTTACAGAGAAAATATCATACAGTCTTACAGTGAACATACCATACAGTCTTACAGAGAAAATATCATACAGTCTTACAGAGAACATATCTTACAGTCTTACAGAGAACATATATTACAGAGAACATATCATACAGTCTCACAGAGAACATATCATACAGAGAACATATCTTACAGAGAACATATCATACAGTCTTACAGAAAACATGTCATACAGTCTTACAGAGAACATATCTTACAGTTTTACAGAGAACAAATCTTACAGTCTTACAGAGAACATATCTTACAGTTTTACAGAGAACATATCTTACAGTCTTACAGAGAACATATCTTACAGTTTTACAGAGAACAAATCTTACAGTCTTACAGAGAACATATCTTACAGTTTTACAGAGAACATATCTTACAGTTTTACAGAGAACAAATCTTACAGTCTTACAGAGAACATATCTTACAGTCTTACAGAGAACAAATCTTACAGTCTTACAGAGAACATATCTTACAGTCTTACAGAGAACATATCTTACAGTTTTACAGAGAACAAATCTTACAGTCTTACAGAGAACATATCTTACAGTCTTACAGAGAACATATCTTACAGTTTTACAGAGAACAAATCTTACAGTCTTACAGAGAACATATCTTACAGTTTTACAGAGAACATATCTTACAGTTTTACAGAGAACAAATCTTACAGTCTTACAGAGAACATATCTTACAGTCTTACAGAGAACAAATCTTACAGTCTTACAGAGAACATATCTTACAGTCTTACAGAGAACATATCTTACAGTTTTACAGAGAACAAATCTTACAGTCTTACAGAGAACATATCTTACAGTCTTACAGAGAACATATCTTACAGTTTTACAGAGAACAAATCTTACAGTCTTACAGAGAACATATCTTACAGTTTTACAGAGAACATATCTTACAGTCTTACAGAGAACAAATCTTACAGTCTTACAGAGAACATATCTTACAGTCTTACAGAGAACATATCTTACAGTTTTACAGAGAACAAATCTTACAGTCTTACAGAGAACATATCTTACAGTCTTACAGAGAACATATCTTACAGTTTTACAGAGAACATATCTTACAGTCTTACAGAGAACAAATCTTACAGTCTTACAGAGAAGATATCTTACAGAGAACATATATTACAGAGAACATATCATACAGTCTTACAGAGAACATATCTTACAGTCTTACAAAGAACAAATCTTACAGTCTTACAGAGAACATATCTTACAGTCTTACAGAAAACAAATCTTACAGTCTTACAAAGAACATATATTACAGAGAACATATCATACAGTCTTACAGAGAACATATCATACAGTCTTACAGAGAACACATCTTACTGTCTTACAGAATACATATATTACAGAGAACATATCACACAGAGAACATATCTAACAGTCTTACAGAGAACAAATCTTACAGTTTTACAGAGAACATATCTTAGAGTCTTACAGAGAACATATCTTAGAGTCTTACAGGGAACATATATTACAGAGAACATATCATACAGTCTTACAGAGAACATATCTTAGAGTCTTACAGGGAACATATATTACAGAGAACATATCTTACAGTCTTACAGAGAAAATATATTACAGAGAACATATCATACAGTCTTACAGAGAACATATATTACAGTCTTACAGAGAAAATATATTACAGAGAACATATCATACAGTCTTACAGAGAACATATATTACAGAGAACATATCATACAATCTTACAGAGAACATATCTTACAGTCTTACAGAGAACATATATTACAGAGAACAAAACTTACAGTCTTACAGAGAACATATCTTACAGTCTTACAGAGAAAACATATATTACAGAGAACATATCATACAGTCTTACAGAGAACATACCATACAGTCTTACAGAGAACACATCTTACAGTCTTACAGAGAACATATATTACAGAGAACATATCATACAGTCTTACAGAGAACAAATCTTACAGTTTTACAGAGAACATATCATACAGTCTTACAGAGAACATATATTACAGAAAACATATCATACAGTCTTACAGAGAACATATCTTACAGTCTTACAGGGAACATATATTACAGAAAACATATCATACAGTCTTACAGAGAACATATCATACAGTCTTACAGAGAACATATTTTACAGTCTTACAGAGAAAATATATTACAGAGAACACATCATACAGTCTTACAGAGAACATATATTACAGAGAACATATCATACAATCTTACAGAGAACATATCATACAAAGAACATATCATACAGTGTTACAGAGAACATATCATACAGAGAACATATCATACAGAGAACATATCATACAGAGAACATATTTTACAGTCTTACAGAGAACATATCTTACAGAGAACATATCATACAGTCTTACAGAGAACATATCACACAGACAACATATCTTACAGTCTTACAGAGAACATATCTTACAGTGAACATATCACACAGAGAATATATCATACAGAGAACATATCACACAGAGAACATATCTTAGAGTCTTACAGGGAACATATATTACAGAGAACATATCATACAGTCTTACAGAGAACATATCTTACAGTCTTACAGAGAAAATATATTACAGAGATCATATCATACAGTCTTACAGAGAACATATCATACAATCTTTCAGAGAACATATCATACAAAGAACATATCGTACAGAGAACATATCATACAGAGAACATATTTTACGGTCTTACAGAGAACATATCATACAGTCTTACAGAGAACATATCTTACAGTTTTACAGAGAACATATATTACAGAGAACATATCTTACAGTCTTACAGAGAACATATCTTACAGTCTTACAGATAACATATATTACAGAGAACAAATCTTAAAGCCTTACAGAGAACATATCTTACAGTCTTACAAAGAACAAATCTTACAGTCTTACTGAGAACAAATCTTACAGTCTTACAGAGAACATATCTTACTGTCTTACAGAGAACATATATTACAGTCTTACTGAGAACAAATCTTACAGTCTTACAGAGAACATATCTTACAGTCTTACAGAGAACATATCTTACAGTTTTACAGAGAACATATCTTACAGTCTTACAGAGAACATATCTTACAGTCTTACAGAGAAAAAATCTTACAGTCTTACAGAGAAAACATATATTACAGAGAACATATCATACAGTCTTACAGAGAAAATATCATACAGTCTTACAGAGAAAATATCATACAGTCTTACAGAGAAAATATCATACAGTCTTACAGAGAACACATCTTACAGTCTTACAGAGAACATATATTACAGAGAACATATCATACAGTCTTACAGAGAACATATCATACAGAGAACATATCTTACAGTTTTACAGAGAACATATCATACAGTCTTACAGGGAACATATCATACAGTCTTACAGAGAACATATTTTACAGTCTTACAGAGAACATATATTACAGAGAACATATCATACAGTCTTACAGAGAACATATCATACAGAGAACACATCTTACAGTCTTACAGAGAACATATATTACAGAGAACATATCATACAGTCTTACAGAGAACATATCATACAGAGAACATATCTTACAGTTTTACAGAGAACATATCATACAGTCTTACAGGGAACATATCATACAGTCTTACAGAGAACATATTTTACAGTCTTACAGAGAACATATATTACAGAGAACATATCATACAATCTTACAGAGAACATATCATACAAAGAACATATCATACAGTCTTACAGAGAACATATCATACAATCTTACAGAGAACATATCATACAAAGAACATATCATTCAGTCTTACAGAGAACATATTTTACAGTCTTACAGAGAACATATATTACAGAGAACATATCATACAATCTTACAGAGAACATATCATACAAAGAACATATCATACAGTCTTACAGAGAACATATCATACAATCTTACAGAGAACATATCATACAAAGAACATATCATACAGTCTTACAGAGAACATATCATACAGAGAACATATCATACAGAGAACATATTTTACAGTCTTACAGAGAACATATCTTACAGAGAACATATCATACAGAGAACATATCTTACAGTCTTACAGAGAACATATCATACAGTGAACATATCACACAGAGAATATATCATACAGAGAACATATCACACAGAGAACATAGCACACAGAGAACATATCACACACACAAAATTATCACACAGAGAACATATCACACAGAGAACATATCACCAATGAGGAAGTGCATGAAAGAATCCAACGATCCATTGGCCCTCTCAAAGACCTATTGTCACTAGCAAAAGACCAGAAACTAACCTGGCATGTCACACGGTCCACAGGCCTTGCTAAAACTATTCTACAAGGCACTTTACCAGGCAAAAGAAGACAAGAAGAACAAAAGAAAAAATGGGTGGATAACATCAAAGAATGGACATGAATGTCTTTTGTTGCAATACAGAGAGCTGCTCTAAATCGTGTTGATTGGAAGCAAATTGTGGAATTGTCTTCTATGGTGCCTCAACGATCGACAAGGTTATGGGATAATTCATTGATTCACATATTGCCTCCATACATTTTCAGCTCCAAACATAATTGTTATTACGTTTGTCCACACTTGTAGTAATATCTTCTCTTCAATTCTTCCACTAATTATGTTTGCTTTTTATTTTTCCACCAGTTTATATAAATAGCTTTATCTGTCATGTCCCTCTATAGTAGATATGTAGGCTGGAGTGTTTGTTCCTCACAGATAACATATACTCTATATCTATCTATCTATTGTCCTTTCGAGCCGAAGACGGCACATAGGACAGAACCACAATCTCAAAAACAGAAACCTTGCAAGCTAAAATGGCACATATTGGAGAGATCACTGCCCTAAAATCTGTTTCCATAACAATAATTTGTACAATGACAGCGTATACTCTACGATCTAACAAATAAACACTTTAACTAGTGCTAGGCTTGATTCTAAATATTGTACATTCAGGTTATAACATGAAATCTTAGATGTCAACCAAAGAGTGGCATATGACCTGTAGCTGACTGCTGATATCTGTATGAGCAAACCAGAGCTGATCATTACCTTGCTCTACCACTTTGTGATGATTCAGAAAACAAGATACTTGGGCTAACCAACTGAGCAGCAATCAAACAAGGAAAGCTATATCTGCTTCCAAAAGTTGCAGTGACAAAGTTGGATATTTGAGGTTAAACGTTGCAATGACAAAGTTGGATATTCCAAATTAAAAGTTGCCATGACTAAGTTAAATATTTCAGGTAAAACGTTGCAATGACAAAGTATTTTCTCTCTTTCTCATCCGCAATCTCTCTTTCCTTGTATTTTGCCAGTTGTAACCAAGTATTCCAGCTTTCCTCTTCTCATGATGTGGCTGAAAAATGTTATTTTTAAAAATGTTTCTAAGGAGCTCCCTTTTTGTGCTCGCCTCTTTGAGAATTCCCACATTGTTTTTTTTTTAAGCTGTCCATGGATCTTTCAACATTCTTCTGAGAAATCCCATCTCTGTGGCCTCTAATCATCTTCTCATTTGTTTGTTTACTGTCCATGTTTAACATTATCAGAATGATGTTAAGAATTTTACTAAATTGTACTTGGAGAAGACAGGCGGAAGCACAGATGAAGAGGATAAGGAAGACATGGAAAGATGCTAAAAGAATGGGAAGAAACAGAATGACTTGGAAAGTGTTTGTTGAAGACCTATGCTCCTCAGGGAGTCATAAGTATGTCAGGGACCTGACCTGAAAGGAAGATGTAGATATTAAGAATTTTGCTGTCCTTGATGTTTTTTGGGCAGACATCTGATTTTTCCAAATATTTAAACACTAAGTGTAATTTGTGTGCCAAACTAAAGAACAAGGCTAATGATTTATTGTGTTTCAACGATAGGACTAAGCGCAGAAACTTGCATACACTAAAACCATGGTATGCTAGCTCAATGTCGGATACACACAGCAACTATTTTTTTTAATTCTGAGGTGAGTTACACTAAAGCAACCTTCAGACAGTCACTTTATGATGCCCTATATAATACACATATGAGTCATATGACTAAGAATCATCATGCGAAGAGTGCGAAACAAAATCAGTCCAGAAATTAGCGATGAACAGTGTGGTTTTGTTAGAGATAAAGGAACAAGCAATGCCATTTATATCATAAGATCTTTAGTAGAAAGAGCCATAGAGGTGAAAACAGATCTATACTTATGTTTCATAGATTACACCAAGGCATTTGACAAAGTAAAGCACCAAGAAATAATCAAAATTTTAGAAAGCATAAACGTTGACAGCAAAGATCTAAGAATAATAAAGAACATGAACTGGCAACAAACAGCGGCCATAAGAACTGGAAACCAATTGGGAATGTTTCAACAAATAAAACAGGGTGTTAGACAAGGTTGTGTGCTGTCACCAGATTTGTTTAATATTTATAGTGAGATTATTTTAAGATCCATAAGGGGCATGCCTGGAATAACAATTGGAGGTCATAATATAAATAATCTAAGGTATGCTGATGATACAGTCTTAATCGCTTAGAGTGAAAATGAGTTACAAGAAATGTTAGACATTATAGTGAAAGAAAGCAAAAATAAAGGGCTCAGCCTTAATAGCAAAAAGACAGAAGTAATGGTAACAACAAAGAAAAAGATATCACCTCAGTGCAAAATAAAGATAAGTGGAACAATATTAAAACAGGTAAATGAATTTAAATATTTGGGAACAATGTTAACCTCAAATGGTAATGTACAACAGAATCGAGATGCAGAATGGCTCAGGCAAAAGCAACTTTCCAAAAAATGAGGAAGATACTATGCAATCCATTTTTGACAATAGAAACAAGAAAAAGAGTTCTTAAATGTTATGTAGAGCCAGTCTTAACATATGGATGTGAATCATGGACAATAGGAGAACTGACAAGAAAATCATTGGAGTCTGTAGAAATGTGGTTTTACAGAAGAATATTGAGAATTCCATGAACAGCTAAGAAGAGTAATGAAGATGTTCTGAGAGAGGTCAAAGCAAAAAGAGAGCAAATTTCCAATATTAGGAAGAAACAATCCTCATTTTTTGGCCTTGTAATGAGAAGAGAACAACTGGAATATATTGTAACAACTGGAAAAATTGAGGGACGAAGAGATAGAGGGAAGTAAAGAGAAGAAATAACAGACAGCTTAAGAGAATGGCTTGGCAGAAGGTCAACAACAGAAATGATAAATAGCTGCCGAGATCGAAAGTTGTGGAGAGACATGATCACCTACGTCAATAGGCCCGGTACTTGATGATGGTAATATAATACACAATAATGTGTTTTATAAACAACAACTCAGGGTTCATTCTATTTTAAAAAATAAACATACAAAATAATGAATGATTCTTTGAATTCTAGGAATAAGGAGCAACTACATGACACATTTTTTAAAATTGAATATTGATAATAAAATTATAATCAAGATTGTAATTTGGATATGAATTATTAATATCAAACTCATGGACGAAGTTAGCAGCAGTTAACTGTTATATATATATATGTATATATATATATATATATATATATATATATATATATATATATATATATATATAATATTAAACATGGACAGTAAACAAACAAATGAAAAGGTGATTAGAGGCAATATATATATATTTAATAGAATTATATATAATTATAATTATATATAATTATAATTAAAAGGAATGCAGAAAAATCATTAAAACATTTATAGCAGACATTATCATGTATTTGAAGAATATTAAAGCTGTAAAATAGACTAGCAAAGTTACAAAGTGATTATTAAACTTTGGAAACAGTGAGGGAAAAGGTGATTGAGATCAAATGAAATGACATCAAATGACAGACACTGTCAATTTTTTTTGTGTCTTTGTTTTCACATCTTTTCTTTTCTTGCCACATTTATTCTCTTTTTACATCTAAACTTTTTGTGCCACACTTCACCAGTGGCACTATCTCTACCCATCTGAGGCACTTGTTTACAGATTGTGACTATTGATACTGAATTGTTTCTTGTCATGCAGGCAGGTATATCTTACTGATGTTACATTATCAACCTATCTCAAAGGTGTGTCTATTCTTTGAACATCAGCTCTAATGTGCTAGACAGTAAATGAACTGAACAAAGTCACTCATACCTGATTACAGGTGTCAGAATCAGTGAATCAGAACTGATCAAGATCAACCGATTATCATTTGTAATTTTGGAAGAAGACTAATTAAATTGGTTAAACAGTAGGGGATGCAAAGGAATGTAAACTCAGTATCCAAATAAAGTTGAACTAAAGTTAGACTTTTAGCCAGAATGAAACAGAATATGTGAACTAAAATGGTTGGCAAAGGTCAAGTGGAACGTGGTTTCAAAACTTCAAAGAATCCTTCAACTTGACAACAGATATGAAAGGGGGGGGGGGGGGATCTGGCTAGAGACAGAGATTCCTTCAGGTGGGCTGAACTGAGTAAACATAGGACAAGCAACTAGATGGTGATGGTAAAGAGTGGAAATCATTAAACAAAGGCAAAAAAGGGAAAACAAACAGATAAAAATACCAATCACACAAAATTTCTCAAAACTGTGTCATTCAAGAAATGGCTCTTTCATTTCTTGTTTTCTAAAGGCGCACATTTTCTAATGAAGGCATTTACCTGGTCTAATCTAAAACAAGAACAATTGAGAGAGCCAGAGAGAAAAGATACAAGACAATTTACAACAGTTGTTTGGTAGAAAGTAAACAACAGAATTAATAAACATCTGCATAGACAGAAAGTAGCAGGAATCAGCTCCCTCGATGAGATAGAGTTGCTTGCACAGAACAGAAACAAATTGCGAGATTTGATAAAAGATCTTTACAGGATTGAAAACTGCTATAAAAAAAATTTTGATAAGAGAAAGAATATCTGGGTCTATGCCCTATGGGCCGGCGACGGCTTGAAAGGTCAATTGATAGATAGATAGATAGAGAGACAAAAAGTTGTAAAGATACAGGACCAGCTATACCAACAGGCACGGTGATAGATTTCCTAAACTTGTCTAAGCTGCAAACTTGTTGTTGATATTACTTAAACTGTCCAATTTCTAACTGTATCATTTTTTTTTTAATTCTTGATTCTATTTATATTTTTAATAATTTCATTAAGGAAATAAATAATATAATTGTAAAACTGTATATACTCATATAATAAAATCAAGCACGAACTACATGCAAGGGTTCATAATGAAAGTGAAAATGTAGAGAAATAACTGTGCTGTAATAAGAAAAGTATTAGAAATGTAGAATATGAAATGATATGCCTTCATTGTACACAAGAGTTATTTTCCATGACAACGAACTGGTCCGATCCGGCTGTAACCATCTTCATTGATACCACCTTAGGACAGAAGTGTGGCAGCATTTAACTATAATCTGTCATAGATGTTGCACCAGAGACAAGCTCATGATGTTCTAGTAACAAGGTTATGTGTTGACATGTACAGATACCACCTTAGGACAGAAGTGTGGCAGCATTTAACTATAATCTGTCATAGATGTTGCACCAGAGACAAGCTCATGATGTTCTAGTAACAAGCTTATGTGTTGACATGTGCAGATTCATCAGTAATGTCTGACACTAGAGAGGATGAGGCAGAGAGAACACAATGGACAATATCATGGTCATTTTAGTATCCTGGACTGTGACAGAATGTAGGGGACAGAATGTAGGGGACAGAATGTAGGGGACAGAATGTAGGGGACAGAATGTAGGGGACAGAATGTAGGGGACAGAATGCAGGGGACAGAATATAGGGGACAGAATATAGGGGACAGAATGTAGGGGACACAATATAGGGGACAGAATATAGGGTACAGAATGTAGGAGACAGAACATAGGGGACAGAATGTAGGGGACAGAATATAGGGGACAGAATATAGGGGACAGAATATAGGGGACACAATATAGGGGACAGAATATAGGGGACAGAATATAGGGGACACAATATAGGGGACAGAATATAGGGGACAGAACATAGGGTACAGAATGTAGGGGACACAATATAGGGGACAGAATATAGGGGACAGAATGTAGGAGACAGAACATGAGGGACGAACATAGGGAACAGAATGTAGGGGACAGAATATAGGGGACAGAATATAGGGGACAGAATGTAGGGGACAGAATGTAGGGGACAGAATATAGGGGACAGAACATAGGGGACAGAACATAGGGTACAGAATATAGGGGACAGAATGTAGGGGACAGAATGTAGGGGACAGAATGTAGGGGACAGAATATAGGGGACAGAATGTAGGGGACAGAATGTAGGGGACAGAATATAGGGGACAGAACATAGGGTACAGAATATAGGGGACAGAATATAGGGGACAGAATATAGGGGACAGAACATAGGGTACAGAATGTAGGGGACACAATATAGGGGAAAGAATATAGGGGACAGAATATAGGGGACAGAATGTAGGGGACAGAATGTAGGGGACAGAATATAGGGGACAGAATGTAGGAGACAGAACATGAGGGACGAACATAGGGGACAGAATGTAGGGGACAGAATATAGGGGACAGAATATAGGGGACAGAATATTGGGGACAGAATATTGGGAACATAATATAGGGGACAGAATATTGGGGACAGAATATTGGGGACAGAATATAGGACATAATATAGGGGACAGAATATAGGACATAATATAGGGGACAGAATATAGGACATAATATAGGGGACAGAATATAGGACATAATATAGGGGACAGAATATAGGACATAATATAGGGGACAGAATATAGGACATAATATAGGGGACAGAATATAGGTGACAGAATGTAGGGGACAGAACATAAGGGATAGAATATAGGGTACAGAATGTAGGGGACAGATTATAGGGGACAGATTATAGTGGACAGAATATAGGGGACAAAATATTGTGGGCAGAATATTGGGATCATAATATTGGGGACAGAACATAGGGGACAGAACATAGGGGACAGAATATTGGGGACAGAACATAGGGGACAAAATATAGGGGACAGAATATAGGGGACAGAATATTGGGGACAGAGAATAGGGGAGAAAATATAGAGGACAGAATATAAGGGAGAAAATATAGGAGACAGAACACAGGGAATAGAATATATGGGACAGAATATGGTGAACATAATTATCCTAATTTTATTATTCTTGGCTGTAGAGGATGAAGCAGAGAGAATATGGTGAACATAATTATCCTAATTTTATTATTCTTGGCTGTAGAGGATGAAGCAGAGAGAATATAGTGAACAGTATCATGATAATTTTATTATCCTTGGCGGCGGCTTAAAAAGTCACCCAATAGATAATAAATCTTGTAGGGCAACAACAATATCACTCCACCTTTTTTGATCCTTGACATTTTTTTTTTTAAGAACAAACATTCTAGTGTGTTTTTTACTGTGCATTACAGCCTCCATTGTTCTATCTCAGTTGAGCGTCATATATTTCTTTCACACTGTACATTACAACCTCCATTGTTCTATCTCAGCTGAGCTTCATCTATTTCTTTCTTTTGTCATCTCTTCCTAGATTACTGCTGCATAGTGGTTCTTATTATGGCTATTGTATCGTTTCTCAGTACATGACCTACATAGCACCAATATCCTTATCAGACTTGACCTACCCAGCACCAGTATCTGTTATCACACATGACCTACCCAGCACCATTATCTGTTATCACACATGACCTACCCAGCACCATTATCTGTTATCACACATGACCTACCCAGCACCAGTATCTGTTATCACACATGACCTACCCAGCACCAGTATCTGTTATCAGTACATGAAGTTCCTATCATCATCATTTCCCAGATGCCACAAAACACAATACTCAGCTTTTGGTCTGCTTATTTTGAGGATCCCCACATTACAATCCTGACAGGCAACAAGAGTAGAAGAACTCTTCTCCAGTAATTACCCTTTATGTGATTTCACTTATCTAGTAGCCTTACAATCACCCCTTTAATACATTTCAGCATCACAATCTTTTCAAGATCATTGCTACACGCACCACTTTCCCCATCTCTTTGTGTTAGGAACTTAACTTTGTTTCCTCTGGTAAGATAAGCTGATATCTGCTGAAGCTTTATTTTGCTTTTGTTCAAAAAGCTCGGAATAATTTCTGCCATAAAATACATAAAGAAACAACAGATAAAATGGTTTGGCCATGAGCTAAGACAGAAAGACTAAAACACAACACAATGAATCTTTAATAAATATTGTAAGAACATCAAACCCAAGGTTCAACCATGAAAAAGATGGATCGGTGGAATATTAGAAACACTAGGAAACATAAAAGTAGCAGCAGAGGCCAACAAAAGAGCAAAAGATGGATTGGTGGAATATTAGAAACACTAGGAAACATAAAACTAGCAGCAGAGGCCAACAAAAGAGCAAAAGATGGATCGGTGGAATATTAGAAACACTAGGAAACATAAAAGTAGCAGCAGAGGCCAACAAAAGAGCAAATGATGGATTGGTGGAATATTAGAACCACTAGGAAACATAAAAGTAGCAGCAGAGGCCAACAAAAGACCATGAATTATATCTCACCGTGAAAGGTAAATGAGGAAGGAAAGGAGTCGAATAGCGAAGTTGAAACTTTCTTAGGACTTCCTAGACATTAGACTAAATTATTTAGTTATACCAAGATATGTCTTATGACTTCCTAGACATTAGACTGATTTATTTAGTTATACCATGATATGTCTTATGACTTCCTAGACATTAGACTGATTTATTTAGTTATACCATGATATGTCTTATGACTTCCTAGACATTAGACTGATTTATTTAGTTATACCAAGATATGTCTTATGACTTCCTAGACATTAGACTGATTTATTTAGTTATACCATGATATGTCTTATGACGTCATGGGACGCACCAAAATGGCCGCTTATTTATATTCGAGCTATGGACTAAGTAATGTTTACATTGAACAACACGATATATGTTATTGCTGCGAGTTGGCAGATTTTTGAAAATGTTTTCAAGGGTTTGAACATAAATGTTTGTTCACAGTTTGTTAACCTTCACTGTAGATAAAGTCGTTAATTCGATGGCTTCGTTTCAGACATTTTTGACGTTGGTAGCTAAGGACCTAACTTGTGCAAACGGATGGCATTGGCAAGGATCCTTTTGAATCTATGAAGTGGGCTCATTGTGTGTTTAACTCAAAAGCATATGTGCTTTTTAACCAAAGACTTTTTTTGGGGGGACTCAATGAAGATATCCCCGATGGAAGAATAAATTGTACTATTAGTCCCATAAATGATTCGCTTCCAGAGGTTTATGATGTAAACAAAGCAGTTTTGTCATTGCAAGTGAATAATGTCCACATCTATAAATGGTCAGGATTGTGTAGCAGCAGCAGCTTTATAGCGAACACAGAAAACATCATAGGATTGTGCTGTTCTGAAACAGCTATGCCATGCTACCCTAGAATTGCCTTTAATGGGATTGCTGTGACCACAACCCACTCTCCATGTGTGTGCCACATATTTACACCTCAGAAAGAAATACTGAATATAACAACATCATGTGCCATCTGTGATATTAATGACCACAGACCAGGAGCCTCCAGTATGATTGATACAACTGTTGCACCAAGCATTTCATCAGCAGAGCCATATCTATGGAATGTTAATCTGACATTGTTCTTGAATGATGTCCAAGTTAATGAGACATCAGAATCGTGTGGCGGCAGCTACAAGAAGGGAGCGGAGAACATCAAGTTCTGCTGCTATAAAGGAGACTTGCCTTGCTATCCCAGAATTGCCTTAAATGGGATCATTGTAGTTGAAAACTTCTCCTCTTGTGTAAGCTACACATTCACATCTAAGAGTGAATCAGTGAAGGTCACAAAATCATATTCTCTCTGTGGTTTTACTAACTACAGGTCATGTGGCTTCTGTTGGATTGGAAATGATAACTTACCACCACTGTGTGTCTATATGTTTGGAATTTGAGTCATCAATGACGGCCTAACATTATCAAGTGCTATGATGATCATCATTTTCGGGAGGACGTGAACTCCCATGGTATATGGTGGATAGGCGGCAGGAACCATTGAAGGCTATGTCTGAAAAGTGTTCCTTCTTGCATTTTCCTCATATTCCAAGTCCGGCTTGTTGCAGGAGCTACTGAGTTAAGTGCTCTGTGCACACCGTGAGCTGTGTGTCTCATCCGTTTTGATCCTGCTTCGATATCCCGCTTGTTTACGATGAATGATGATATCGTATGACAGGGAACAGTTGGCTGTGTTCACTTTCTGCGTGGTTTCGCCTTATGTCTTTTGGCGTGTGCTGAGACTGCTACGATGGGGACTACAGTTACCTTTCTTTGTTTGGGAGATGAGTTGGTAATTCGGATGATTCCACTGGCACGGGCGGTTGAGCAATTATGGATTTTAATTCGTTTGCTGTGATACCGAGGCCTTCCATAACCAATAACCAATAACCAATGTCTTATGACTTCCTAGACATTAGACTGATTTATTTAGTTATACCATGATATGTCTTATGACTTCCTAGACATTAGACTGATTTAGTTATACCATGATATGTCTTATGACTTCCTAGACTTTAGGCTGATTTAGTTATACCATGATATGTCTTATGACTTCCTAGACATTAGACTGATTTATTTAGTTATACCATGATATGTCTTATGACTTCCTAGACATTAGACTGATTTATTTAGTTATACCATGATATGTCTTATGACTTCCTAGACATTAGGCTGATTTATTTAGTTATACCAAGATATGTCTTATGACTTCCTAGACATTAGACTGATTTATTTAGTTATACCATGATATGTCTTATGACTTCCTAGACATCAGACTGAATTATTTAGTTATACCAAGATATGTCTTATGACTTCCTAGACATTAGACTGATTTATTTAGTTATACCATGATATGTCTTATGACTTCCTAGACATCAGACTGAATTATTTAGTTATACCAAGATATGTCTTATGACTTCCTAGACATCAGACTGAATTATTTAGTTATACCAAGATATGTCTTATGACTTCCTAGACATCAGACTGAATTATTTAGTTATACCAAGATATGTCTTATGACTTCCTAGACATCAGACTGAATTATTTAGTTATACCATGATATGTCTTATGACTTCCTAGACATTAGACTGATTTAGTTATACCATGATATGTCTTATGACTTCCTAGACTTTAGGCTGATTTAGTTATACCATGATATGTCTTATGACTTCCTAGACATTAGACTGATTTATTTAGTTATACCATGATATGTCTTATGACTTCCTAGACATTAGACTGATTTATTTAGTTATACCATGATATGTCTTATGACTTCCTAGACATTAGGCTGATTTATTTAGTTATACCAAGATATGTCTTATGACTTCCTAGACATTAGACTGATTTATTTAGTTATACCATGATATGTCTTATGACTTCCTAGACATCAGACTGAATTATTTAGTTATACCAAGATATGTCTTATGACTTCCTAGACATTAGACTGATTTATTTAGTTATACCATGATATGTCTTATGACTTCCTAGACATCAGACTGAATTATTTAGTTATACCAAGATATGTCTTATGACTTCCTAGACATCAGACTGAATTATTTAGTTATACCAAGATATGTCTTATGACTTCCAAGACATTAGACTGATTTATTTAGTTATACCATGATATGTCTTAGGACTTTCTAGACATTAGACTGATTTATTTATACCATGATATGTCTGTTGTTAATATCAACAAGCACTGAGTCTGCTGGCTTTGGTGACCATGTCTTTCCATAACTCTCTGTCACAACAGTATTTTTATCATTTATCTTTTTGACTTCCATTCAGACCCTTTTCTTTAAACTGTCTGGTTTTATCTGTTTTTTCTTTCTATTTCTTCTTTCTTCAGTCTTATTTTCCTGTCAACACAATATATTTCAGTTGTTCTCTTCTTAAAACATGGTAGCAAAATATTTCTTCCTGATTTTGATGATGAATTAATTTTTTGCTTTGATTTCACTAATATGTAGCTGTCTTGCTGCTCTCAACATTCTAATTAACCCATACTTCTGCTGACTCCAACGATTTTCTTTCTTTTTGTAAAACTGTCTAAGATTCTATCAAAACTTGACAGAAAATGTGACATGCTTGAGAGGAGTCTATAATCAGTACCAACTATCAAAACATTTGGAGATGAAAGAACGATACAACAACATAGGTTATCATTAATTTATCATCACAGATCATTCTTATCATGATTTATGAATCATATCATGAAAAATTATTTATAAAAGAAGAAGTGTGTTTCATTTCAAAACAGATTTCAAAGAATCATTGAATTAATCTTTCATGATACTTGTAACTTACAAATTTAACTAAATATAATGTTATATAATAGTTTCATTTCTAAAAATATATAGTAAATATTAGCATTTTGATTAATGTAACAATTGTTCAACTTTTATAATAAACAATTATTTGTATAGTTTAACTTTAGATTACAATCACTCACAAAATTATGATCTCAAAATTACAAATGTGTTAAATCTTCAGTTTGCCACACAAAGTTATCCTTTTCCTGTTGTGTACCTTCCTAAATGGTGGTGGCATTTAATTAGGAAGCTTGATTGAAACTGCACCTGTTTTTATTTTGAAATACTGCTAGTTCGTCGTAAAAAAAAATATGATTGTTTCATGAGATTGTGCTTTCCAGCTTTGGTGAGTAAAATTGTGCCTGCTGGCGTAGCTGATCATGTCTCTTCACAACTTTTGATCTTGACAGTTATTTATCATTTCTTGTTGTTGACCTTCTGCCAAGCCATTCTCTTAAGCTGTCTGGTATATTTTATCATTGCTTCCCACTATCTCTTCATCCCTCGATTTTCCCAGTTGTCAAAATATATTCCAGCTGTTCCTTTCTCATTACATGGCCATAAAATGGTGATTGTTTCTTTCTAATGTTGGAAATTAGCTCTCTTTTTGATATAGCCTCTTTCAGAACATTTTCAGTATTCTTACAGTTGTCCATGGTATTCTAACTCTTATAATTGTCCATGGTATTCTCAACATTCTTATGAAAAAAACCACATTTCTACAGACTCCAGTGATTCTTTTGTCTGTTGTTTTATTACCCATGATTCACATCCATATGTTAAGACTGGCTCTACATAAGTAAAATATAGAGACATTCTAAAACTAAACCCAAAGCTGACAGCTCAACCTCAGGCTGGTCCCTCATGATAAGTTACCTGTGCTCCTCAGATGCCAGAAAAATGATAACAAATTTTTGTATTGTTTGTAATAAAACTGTTAATCACTGACATAATGCTTACCTTTGTACTGACTGTGTTCCTGAATTGTTTGGAATGTTTTTCAGTTGTACTTATCCCTAAATCTCATTTTTTTAAAAACATATTTGTAACTAAATGTAAAAAAAATATTTTTATCAAAGTTACTTAGGTTTTTATATGAATTGTAAATTTTACGATGGTTTCGTAAAACAGTTAGATACAAATAAGTTTTGTATTCTAGAGTTAACATGTATTGCCCCTAATCATAATGCATAACTCTAAAAATTTTTATAGGGAACCTGATTAAATTTTCTCCCTTCATTCTCTTCACTAGTTTTACAGGATTTGTCATTAATTTATTTCATTGTTTGGCTCACCAGTGTCTCCTGCTACGAAAGCATAAACTGGCAGATCATCCTTGTAAGTGAGAAAACCCTCATCTTTGCGCCAGATTTCATCGTTTGAGTCGCAGTTGCAGAAGAGGACTGCACTAGCACATGTGTGGTTCATGCCACACCCACAACTCTGTGACCCGGGGCTAGCTCCCCCAAAATAGTCTGAAACGGATCGGGTTCTACCATTGGATTTTAAAAAAAGAGAATTATTATTTCAAAATTAATTTATATTCAGTAAATGATTTACAGTAAAGGCAACAATTTCATTTTTTGTAAAATATATATCTATGCTTCTTGATCTTGATGCTTCCTGTGAAGTTAGACATCACACAAGGCTTGTAGTGTTTTTCACCATCCATCTCTATTCTGGCCGAGGTGTTTGATCTTATCTAATAAGTCTATGCCTGCCAACTTTGCTTCTCTTATAAGTGTTCTTTTCAGAGTCTCTCTAGGTCTTCTTCATTTCCTGTATCCTGATGTTTCACATAGAAGAGCCTGTTTTGGAATTCTCTTGTTGTCTCTTCTCAGCACATGTCCGACATATATCTTCTCTTCCTGATTGTAGATGAGATCATTGGTTTCATGCAATTTCTCTTATCGATATATTAGTCTTGAATTCATTTTCATCTTCTATCCACCATGCATTGTATCAATTCTGTTGTTGACTGTTTTTCAAGCTACACAGTATTTTCTCTCTTTGTCACTCACAATCTCTCTTTCCCTGTGTTTTGCCAGTTGCAACCAAATATTTCAATTTTCCTCTTCTCATGATGTGCCTGAAAAATATTGATTGTTTCTTTCTGATATTTTTAGTAGCTCCCTTTTTATGTTGGCCTCTTTGATAACTTCCTCGTTGGTGACTTTAGCTATCCAGGGAACTTTCAAAATTCTTCTGAGTTATCCAATATTTGCTGCCTCTAATCTTCTTTTTTGTGTGTTTGTCTACTGTCCATTATTCGCTTCCATAGGTCAGAACTGGATCTATATAGCACTGATGTACTCTCTTTCATGTGTAGTTAAGTGTTGATAATACATCTGAGTTAAATATTCTAATGTTCACTTAGTTATAAATGTCTATTCTCAACTCATAAGGATTCTTCAATGTCCACAACTTGACTATGAGACTACCTTTTGTCAGCCATCTCCAATAAGATCAAACACTTGATACCACCTACCTTGAGGTCAGAGGTCAACAAAAGACAACTCTGAATGTTTTATTAAGATTTAAAGCTTAGATCTTTTAGTGAGAGAGCCTGGTGGCCAAAGATTCTTTCGGTACAGGCTGTGGTGAGAGCAACATTCTAGAAAGGACATGTGACCTGATTATGATGATGACATGTATATACATCAAAGATGTTCTGCGTTAAACTGTTAATGATGTTTGTCCAAATGGGTCAATGAGGACCACGCTGGTTCTCTGCTACAGTGGGTCTCTAAATATGTTGAAAGTTGCCAATATTATATCTTCCTTGTCTACCTTCCCAAGTCAGGTACACATTTCTGAGCCGGCGACAGGCACTTGTCCTTTCACAGTATTAATGTGTCACGACATTCAGCTATACATTTATTAATCAAATGTGACTAATTAATTGATTGATTTTAATTAAAAATCTATATCACTACTACACTCGAGACAAACAAATATTTCTATCCCTGTTAGTAATCCTTGAAATGTTTGCCCACTAATGAACTCCATGACAAACTGACTGTACAGTCACCTCCAAAGTCCTTATAAGTTAATTATGTGATTAGTTCAATACAGTTTTCTACAATTTTAAGAGAAACTGCCTTCATTTATGCTCAAACATTAAAAACCAATGTGTGGTATGTAGTCTCTGATATTTGTATGTCACTTCACAGCTACACAAATCTTGCTACCAGCTACACATCTCCCATATTATTTTTTATAGTTCCCAGAGTCTACACTTGTCATGTGCACCAGGAAATGTATCAAAGATAAACATAAATAAAGAAGGGATGACAGAAATCTAGGCATCGATATGTCGTTGCAATTAGTTACTAATATAGAAAGAAACAAGGATCGAGAGGAGAACTACGGAGACCTTAGTCGAGGAAAGACATGTAAAGAGAGAGAGAGAGAGAGAGCTGGGACAAGATCACACCAGGTTAGAATAGCTATTATCAAAGATACGGGACATTAGACAGACACAATCAGTACAAAATGATGCATCAAAGCAAAAAGAGCTAATTTCCAATATTAGGAAGAAACAATCATCATTTTTTGGCCATGTAATGAGAAGAGAACAACTGGAATATATTGTGACAACTGGGAAAGTTGAGGGATGAAGAGATAGAGGGAAGCAAAGAGAAAAGATACCAGACAGCTTAAAAGAATGGCTTGGCAGATCAACAACAGAAATGATAAATAACTGTTGAGATCGAAAGTTGTGGAGAAATATGATGCCAGCAGGCCTGGTACTTGATGATGATCAAAGATATAACTTTCTGTCAAAGAAATACTAGCTTCCTATCAAAGAAATACTAACTTCCTGTCAAAGAAATACTAACTTCTATCAAAGAAATACTAGCTTCCTGTCAAAGAAATACTAACTTCTATCAAAGAAATACTAACTTCCTGTCAAAGAAATACTAACTTCTATCAAAGAAATACTAACTTCCTATCAAAGAAATACTAACTTCTATCAAAGAAATACTAACTTCCTGTCAAAGAAATACTAACTTCTATCAAAGAAATACTAACTTCCTGTCAAAGAAATACTAACTTCTATCAAAGAAATACTAACTTCTATCAAAGAAATACTAGCTTCCTGTCAAAGAAATACTAGCTTCCTGTCAAAGAAATACTAACTTCTATCAAAGAAATACTAACTTCCTATCAAAGAAATACTAACTTCTATCAAAGAAATACTAACTTCCTATCAAAGAAATACTAACTCCTATCAAAGAAATACTAACTTCTATCAAAGAAATACTAGCTTCCTGTCAAAGAAATACTAACTTCTATCAAAGAAATACTAACTTCCTATCAAAGAAATACTAACTTCTATCAAAGAAATACTAACTTCCTGTCAAAGAAATACTAACTTCTATCAAAGAAATACTAACTTCCTGTCAAAGAAATACTAACTTCTATCAAAGAAATACTAACTTCCTGTCAAAGAAATACTAACTTCTATCAAAGAAATACTAACTTCCTGTCAAAGAAATACTAACTTCTATCAAAGAAATACTAACTTCCTGTCAAAGAAATACTAACTTCTATCAAAGAAATACTAACTTCCTATCAAAGAAATACTAACTTCCTATCAAAGAAATACTAACTTCTATCAAAGAAATACTAACTTCCTGTCAAAGAAATACTAACTTCTATCAAAGAAATACTAACTTCCTATCAAAGAAATACTAACTTCCTATCAAAGAAATACTAACTTCTATCAAAGAAATACTAACTTCCTATCAAAGAAATACTAACTTCCTAACAAAGAAATACTAACTTCTATCAAAGAAATACTAACTTCCTGTCAAAGAAATACTAACTTCTATCAAAGAAATACTAACTTCCTGTCAAAGAAATACTAACTTCCTATCAAAGAAATAGTAACTTCCTATCAAAGAAATACTAACTTCTATCAAAGAAATACTAACTTCCTATCAAAGAAATACTAACTTCCTAACAAAGAAATACTAACTTCTATCAAAGAAATACTAACTTCCTGTCAAAGAAATACTAACTTCTATCAAAGAAATACTAACTTCCTGTCAAAGAAATACTAACTTCCTATCAAAGAAATACTAACTTCCTAACAAAGAAATACTAACTTCCTATCAAAGAATACTAACTTCCTGTCAAAGAAATACCAATTTCCTATCAAAGAAATACTAACTTCCTATCAAAGAAATACTAACTTCCTATCAAAGAAATACTAATTTCCTATCAAAGAAATACAGTTTAAGTATACATATCATAACCAACCTATTCAGCCAGCCAGTTGTAATTTTATTGTTGTCAATAGCGTTGTGAATGAGAGCAGCAAAACATTCCAGATGATATACTGCTCACAATAGCTGGACTGATCAATGATGGAAATCACATGGTCAAAGCTGACATTGTATACCAGCACAGCTGAATATTCCAAGGCCCCTTCATAGCCTTGAACTTGACGGCGATCTTCTTGATTATGACCTGAATTAAATTTGTGAAAATATGTGATATGAGGTCAGGTTGGGCAGGAGCAATTAAAAAGTTCAGTCCATATCAGTAAAAATGTAGTCTTGTCCCAAGTCATAACCAATTTTAGGGACTCATTTGTGTTTGTCAGAAAACTTAGAACTATCACAGTTACTCAAAATGTGTAATCTCAGGTAAATATCAACTCATCAAGTATCTGTCCAGTTCTCTAAATATGTAAATGTCAAGGGAATATCAACTCATCAAAGTATCTGTCCAGTTCTCTAAATATGTAAATGTCAAGGGAATATCAGCTCATCAAAGTATCTGTCCAGTTCTCTAAATATGTAAATGTCAAGGGAATATCAACTCATCAAGTATCTGTCCAGTTCTCTAAATATGTAAATGTCAAGGGAATATCAATTCATCAAGTATCTGTCCAATTCTCTAAATATGTAAATGTCAAGGAAATATCAACTCATCAAGTATCTGTCCAATTCTCTAAATATGTAAATGTCAAGGAAATATCAATTCATCAAGTATCTGTCCAATTCTCTACATATGTAAATGTCAAGGGAATATCAATTCATCAAGTATCTGTCCAATTCTCTAAATATGTAAATGTCAAGGGAATATCAATTCATCAAGTATCTGTCCAGTTCTCTAAATATGTAAATGTCAAGGGAATATCAATTCATCAAGTATCTGTCCAATTCTCTAAATATGTAAATGTCAAGGGAATATCAATTCATCAAGTATCTGTCCAGTTCTCTAAATATGTAAATGTCAAGGGAATATCAATTCATCAAGTATCTGTCCAATTCTCTAAATATGTAAATGTCAAGGAAATATCAATTCATCAAGTATCTGTCCAATTCTCTAAATATGTAAATGTCAAGGAAATATCAACTCATCAAGTATCTATCCATTTCTCTAAATACGTAATTCTCAAGGAAGCATCAACTCATCATTGACCTGACACTGTCAAACTTCAACAGGCTGTGGTATCCACAATGTTCTTTTGACTCTGATATCTGTGAAATTCAAGAAGGGTGTGAATGTTCCATTACCAAACACAAGAAAAAAGTGAAAACTTCAGCCTCAGAATTCGGTGAACAAAAAAATGGATCCATTGCATTATCAATGATTCTTTTGAACTATCCTTCCAAGCCACTTCGCCAAAAAACAATCTTTTTTTTAAAGTTTTCTTGCACTTTTTTTCTCAGGAGAAATTCATGATTTTGTTACTTAACTGTTTAGGGTAATTATTTTCTTATAAATGACATTCTTGATCCTGCCAGTGCTGTTAGATGGCACATAGGGCTCAAAGAGCCCCCTGCCAATTGTCTCTATTCTTGAACCTGCCAGTGCTGTTAGATGGCACATAGGGCTCATAGAGCCCCCTGCCAATTGTCTCTATTCTTGATCCTGCCAGTGCTGTTAGATGGCACATAGGGCTCAAAGAGCCCCCTGCCAATTGTCTCTATTCTTGATCCTGCCAGTGCTGTTAGATGGCACATAGGGCTCATAGAGCCCTCTGCCAATTGTCTCTATTCTGGACAAGCTGTTCGATTATAAAGAGTGAGTCTATGCCTGTCAACCTTGCCACCTTTGTTAGGATTCTTTTCAATGTTCCTCGAGGCTGTCCTCTTTTCCTCTGACCGGATGTTTCCCATTTCGGAGCTGCTTAGTAATTCTATGGCTGTTCCTTCTAAATATATGCCTGATGTATGACATCTTCTTTTCCTAATAGTAGACAAATTAAATATTTGCATGGCCAACATCTTCATCATCCAGTGCCGTCTCCGCATCGAAAGTTGGCTACCATGGAGCGCCATTCCGCTATGTCTCTTGCTTTGATGGTGCAGGTTGTCATAGGCTGATTTGTCCATCTTTTGATGTTACTCGTCCATGTTAGTCTTAGTCTGCCTCTGTCTCTTTTACCTTCTATTTTCCCTTCCAAGATTACTTTTAGTAGGCTGTTGTGTCATTTAACATGCCCCAAAAAATCTCATTTGTCTTTGTTTGAATTGTGTTTAGTTGTTCTCTTTTTATTTTTAGTTGTTGAAAGAGTTCTTCATTTATTTTATTTTCTTTTTATCCAATTCTACCTATTCTTCTATAAATCCACATTTCAAATGCTTCAATTTTCTGTTCTGTTTTCTTGTCTAATGTCCATGTTTCTGCACCATACAGCAATGTTGAGAAGATATAACATTTTGCTATTCTTAGTTTTAGCCCTGGTATTAATTGTTTTAATGTTAGTATACTTTTCAGGGCATTAAAATTACTTTTTGCCATTCCTATTCTATTGTTTATTTCATTTGTACATTTTCCATCACTGGTTATAATATGTCCAAGGTAGTTGTAGTTCTGAACTGTCTCCAGGTCTATTCCTTCAATTTTGATATCCATTTGTAGTTTTTGAGTATTTTCTTTGTTTATGATCATAGTTTAAGACTTTTTGATATTCATATTTAGTCCATATTTTTTGCTTGTCATGTTTATTTCATTAAGTAATTGTTGCAGATCTATAGGATTTTCTGCTGGTAGTTCAGTATCATCGGCATATCTTATGCATGGCCATCATTTCTATTAGTTAAGCAATAGCCTTGAATTAATTTAATTGAATGCAAAGTATCTTTCTCAGGCACTTCTTTTCAAGTGTGTTTAGTTTTTCTTATTGATGATATCATCATCATCAAGTACCATGCCTGCTGGCATAGGTGATCATTTCTCTCCACAACTTTTGATCTCGACAGTTATTTATTATTTATATTGTTGATCTCTGCCAAGCCATTCTCTTAAGCTGTCTGACATCATTTCCGCTGCTTCCCCCTATCTCTTCATCCCTCAACCCTCCCAGTTGTCACAATATATTCCAGCTGTTCCCTTCTCACCACATGGCCAAAAACAATGATTGTTTCCTCCCAATATTAGAAACCAGCTCTCCTTCTGCTCTGGCCTCTTGCAGCACGTCTTCACTACTCCTCCCAGCCATCCACACACACACACGCACGCACGCACACACACGCATATATTATATTTAGATATTATATATAGATGATATCTATCTATCTATCTATTGACCTTTCGAGCCATAGCCAGCCCATAGGGTGTAGACCAAGATTCTCCTTCTCTTATCTAAATTTTTGTTCTAGCAGTTTTCAATTCTTTTAAATATATTTTATCAAATCTCGCCATTTGTCTCTGTTCTGCGCAAGCAGCTCTATCTTATTGAGGGAACCGATTATAGATGATATAGCCAACAGTAAATCATGATCTTACCGATAACTGTGACTCCAGTTCTATTGTGTGATGTCATGTCACAAAAGACAAAAACAGGTTCCAGGGTTAATATTCCAGGACCGTCTGGATCAATTTCAACGTTAACATTATCAACAAGTCCTCGCTCTCCAAGTTCTGTGCATGTGTGAGCTAGGAGACACAATTAATGCACAATATCAATTTTGACAAAAATAAACAATGTTCAGTGATATAGATATCAAGTCATAGGGGAGATAACAACAAAACTTCAGTGACATAGATATCAAGTTATAGGGGAGAGAACTATAAAACTTCAGTGATATAGATATCAAGTTATAGGGGAGAGAACTATAAAACTTCAGTGATATAGATATCAAGTCATAGGGGAGATAACAACAAAACTTCAGTGACATAGATATCAAGTTATAGGGGAGAGAACTATAAAACTTCAGTGATATAGATATCAAGTTATAGGGGAGAGAACTATAAAACTTCAGTGATATAGATATTAAGATATAGGGGAGAGAACTATAAAACTTCAGTGATATAGATATCAAGTTATAGGGGAGAGAACTATAAAACTTCAGTGATATAGATATCAAGTTATAGGGGAGAGAACTATAAAACTTCAGTGATATAGATATCAAGTTATAGGGGAGAGAACTATAAAACTTCAGTGATATAGATATCAAGTTATAGGGGAGAGAACTATAAAACTTCAGTGACATAGATATCAAGTTATAGGGGAGAGAACTATAAAACTTCAGTGATATAGATATCAAGTTATAGGGGAGAGAACTATAAAACTTCAGTGATATAGATATCAAGTTATAGGGGAGAGAACTATAAAACTTCAGTGATACAGATATCAAGTTATAGGGGAGAGAACTATAAAACGTCATTCTACAAGGCCATATTTTTTAAGCTGAGGAGACCTGTCCTTCACTATCATTTCTTTTTCCCAGAACAGTGAGCCAGATACCAACTCCTTTCTCTGGTGGGTTAACCGGAGAGCATTAAGTTATGTTTGAACCTACATTCACTTGATTGCCAAGCCAGCATATAACCATGACACTAATGATACTCTATCTATTTTCCTTTTGAGCCGAAGACGGCACATAGGGCAGAACCACAATCTCAAAAACATAAACCTTGAGTGCCAAATTAGCACATATTGCAGAGATCACTGCTTCTAAAATTTATGGCTCTGTTTCCATAACACTACTTTTTACAATGACAGCTTGTCAAGCCATCGATCAACCTCCTTAGTCGAATCTTACGACAAGCCTGATACTCAGTTTAACATAAATTCAGCCCCTATTCTCTCAGCGACGTCTGACACTGTTTCAAAGTGAAATATCCAGTACTCTTACTTGATATTATTACTTCTTTAAGTCACATACCCATTTTTACTGCTGAGCAAATGAGTCATGTTTGTCCAAAAATTAATGTTTTCTTTCACTCATTAAACTCATAAACGATATCTATCATCATCAAGTACTGGGCCTGCTGGCACAGGTGATCATGTCTTTCCACAACTTTCGATCATGACAGTTATTTATCATTTCTGTTGTTGACCTTCTACCAAGCCATTCTCTTAAGCTCTCTGGTATTTTTTCTCTTTGCTTCGCTCTATCTCTTCGTCCCTCAATTTTCCCAGTTGTTACAATATATTCCAGCTGTTCTCTTCTCATTACATGGCCAAAAACAGACTCCAGTGATTTTCTTGTCTGTTGTCCTATTGTCCATGATTCACATCCATATGTTAAGACTGGCTCTACATAACATTTAAGAACTCTTTTTCTTGTTTCTACTGTCAAAAATGGATTGCATAGTATCTTCCTCATTTTTTGGAAAGCTGCTTTTGCCTGAGCCATTCTGCATCTCGCCTCTGTTGTACATTACCATCTGAGGTTAACATTGTTCCCAGATATTTAAATTCATTTACCTGTTTTAATATTATTCCTATCTATCTATTGACCTTTCGAGCCGTAACCGGCCCATAGGGCGTAGACCAAGATACACCTTCTCCTATATGAATTTTTGTTCTAGCAGTTTTCTTTTAAAGATATTTTATCAAATCTCGCCATCTGTCTCTGTTCTGTGCAAGCAGTTCTATCTCATTGAGGGAGCCGATTCCTGCTGCTCTTGCCTCTCTCATCAATGTTCTTCTCAGTGTCTCCCTGGGTCTTCCTCTTTTTCTTTTACCTGTTGTTTCCCATATGAGGGCTTGCTTTGCTATTCGATTATTATCTCTTCTCATCACATGTCCAACGTATGACCATCGTCTTTTCTTTATTACTGAAGATATTAGTGGTTGATTGGCGATTTCTCTAATTTCCTCGTTTGTTTTGAATTCGTTCCATTCTATACCAAGTATTTTCCTTAGACATTTATTTTCGAATGCGTTCAACTTTGTTTCTATATCTCTTGTTGTTTTCCAGCTTTCACACGCATACGTAAGGGTTGATAGTACATTTGATTTGAATAGCCTAAGTTTTGTGTTTGTGCTAATGAGTTTTGATTTCCACAACTTTTCAAGGCTTCTGAAAGACATTGCTGCTTTAGCCAGTCTGATTCTAATTTCTTTGCTCGTATCCCCTTCTCGATCAATGTGACTTCCAAGATAGATGAAGTGATCGATCTCTTCTACTGGTTTGTTTTCCATGTATATTTTGTCACTTGTTGGAATTAAACTTTTCATGACTTTAGTCTTTTCATGATTGACCTCAAGCCCAATTTTGCTGGCTATTGATGATAGTTCATTTGTGTTTTCCTGCATCGTTTTTATCTGATTGCTGATGAGAACTATGTCATCAGCAAAGTCCAGGTCCTCCAAATGGTCTCCTTGTATCCATTCGATGCCTTTATTACCAGTGCAGCATTTCTTCATTATGAAGTCCATAACAATTCCAAATAACAAGGGCGATAAAATACATCCTTGTTTAACCCCAGTTTCTATTGGGAAACATTCGCTCAGTCCTTCCTCTGTTCGAACTGCACATGTGTAACCATCATACATGTCTTTGATAATATTTATGATTTTTGATGGTAAGCCATATTGCTTCAGAATTTTCCACAAAGAATCTCTATGAATACTATCAAATGCTTTTTTGAAGTCGATGAAGTTAAGTACAAAAGGTTTTTGCTTTTCAATGTGTTCCTCCAATATAAGTCGTAGAGTGAAAATGTGGTCAAGACAGCTTCTCCCTTTTCTAAACCCAGCCTGTTCTTCACGCATTACTGTATCTATTGAATCCTTTATTCTATTTAGGATGATTTTACAGAATAATTTTGAGGCAACTGACAAAAGTGTCACGCCTCTCCAATTGTTACAATCTCTAAGATTGCCCTTTTTTGGGATCTTAACAATGATTCCTTTTTTCCATTTATGAGGCGTCTTCTCTGTTTTCCAAATGATGTTGAACATTTTTTGGAGATGTATTAAATTATGGCTATCAATTGCCTTGAGGATCTCAGCTGTTAACTTATCCTCTCCAGCAGCCTTGTTATTGGTCATTAGCTTTAAGGTGGTTTCTATTTCACTCAAGGTGAAGTCATCTAAATTTACATCTAATTCTGCTGCTGGTGTTTCAGCTTCAAAATCTATTAAACTGTGAGGTAGTGGACGGTTAAGAATTTCTTTGAAGTGTTCCGCCCAACGGGCTTTTATGTCTGCGCTTGTTGCTAGCATTAATCCAGATTTGTCTAGAATTGGTGTTCCACTGGATGTATAGGTGTTTGTCAGCATCTTTTGTACAGTATAAAGAGTTCTGCTGTCTCCTGTAATTGCAGCTGTCTCTGCTTTCTCTGCCAAGTTGTCTATATAAGCTCTTGTATCTCTTCTTGCCGAACTTTTCACTTTGTTGTCTAATTCTTTGTATGTTGCTTTTGCCAGAACCTTTCCAAGATCTGTCTTTACATTAGTCATGGCTCTCTTCGCTTCTCTTCTTTCTTTGATGTATTTCCATGTGGTGTCTGAGATCCAAGCTCGTTTTTCCATTTTCTTCAGTCCAGCACTTGCTTCTGCTGCTGTCATTAGTATTTTGCTCTGTGAGTCCCACATTTCATTGATATCTAAGTCTATTTCACCAAGTGCTGAATAACAATTACTTAGCTCTATGTTAAACTTTTCCTTTATTGCTTCATCTTTCAGTTTATGACTATCAATTTTATGTGTAATTGACCTCTTCTGTTGGTTTCTAAATTTTAATCTTATTTTCCCAATGCACAGGTTGTGGTCACTATTAACATCAGCACCTCTGTATGCTCTTACATCTATTAATGATGATCTGAATTGTTGTTTAATACATAGGTGGTCAATTTGATTTGATGTTCTATCATCAGGAGATATCCATGTTGTTTTGTGGATATTTTTATGTGGAAATAATGTCCCACCTATAACTAAATTTTCTATTAAACATAATTCTATTAATCTTTCTCCATTCTGACTTGTTGTATTACAGCCTTCTCTCCCCATCACATGTTCGACTCCTGCGTTATCTTGTCCTACTTTGGCGTTGAAGTCTCCCATTACAATTAAAAGATCGTGTTTTGGTATTTTGTTTATAAGTTGTTGCAGTTGGTTATAAAAATATTATTCCACTTATCTTTATTTTGCACTGAGGTGATATCTTTTTCTTTGTTGTTACCATTACTTCTGTCTTTTTGCTAGTAAGGCTGAGCCCTTTATTTTTGCTTTCTTTCACTATAATGTCTAACATTTCTTGTAACTCATTTTCACTCTTAGCGATTAAGACTGTATCATCAGCATACCTTAGATTATTTATATTATGACCTCCGATTGTTTTTCCAGGCATGCCCCTTATGGATCTTAAAATAATCTCACTATAAATATTAAACAAATCTGGTGACAGCACAAACCCTGCCTAATACCCTGTTTTATTTGTTGAAACATTCCCAATTGGTTTCCAGTTCTTATGGCCGCTGTTTGTTGCCAGTACATGTTCTTTATTATTCTTAGATTTTTGCTGTCCACATTTATGCTTTCTAAAATTATGAATTTTTTCTTGGTCAAATGCTTTGGTATAATCTATGAAACATAGGTATAGATCTGTTTTTACCTATATGGCTCTTTCCACTAAAGATCTTATGATATAAATGGCACTGCTTGTTCCTTTATCTCTAACAAAACCACACTGCTCATCACTAATTTCTGGACTGATTTTGTTTCGCGCTCTTCACATGATGATTCTTAGTAATATCTTAGGCATGTGACAATTACAGCTTTTTGTGCGATGATCATCGCATTCAAGCGCACCAGATTTTTTTGGTAGAGCTATGAATGTTAATTTGAGCAGGTTGTCTGGTATATATCCGCTGTTGTAGATATCACTTAATGTTTTTGTTATTATTTCTATTCCAAAATCACCCATGGGTTCAATCTCTTCTTTGGTTATATTATTATTGGAGCTTTTCCTGCTTTCAAATTGCACCAGGTGTCTTCCACTTCTTCTTTGAGTATTTCTGGCCCTTCTACATTATCCTTAATATTTATTTCTGCTCGTTCATCATTGTAAAGATCTTTAATGTATTCTGTCCATTGTTCCCTTATGCTTTCTTGTTCAATCAACAGCTCTCCTTCCTTTGATCTTAAACATCCAGTTTTTGATTGCGTTTTTCTTCCTGTTAATTCTTCAATTTGTTTATATATAGCTTTGGTATCTCCTTTTTTGTTGCATTTCAATCTCTCTGTTTTAGCCATGCTTCTTTTGCTTCATTTCATTTTATTACAGTTTCTTTTAATTTTACTCTAAGCTTTCCAACAACTGGTACATGATCTCTCTTGCTATCTGCCTCTGGTCTAGTTTTCACATACACAGACTGTTTCTAAATCTATTGCTTATCATTACGTAATCAATTTGATTATGTGCCTTGCCTCCTGGGCTTTTATAAAATATCTATACGTAAGTTTATTGTAGATTTGAGTTACAGATCTTTTATTTACGAGGTAAAATAATGTGTACATGGGGTCAGAAGAAGTTGAAAAGAAGAGGCATCACAATGTAATTGTGATTAAAAACAAATACAACAAAATCTATAGTCATCAGTAAATATTTTATAAAGAAAAATGTAAGACAAAATTAACTGAGCACAACAACTTGAGATAATGAGACATCAACTTAACATGTAGCCCAAAGAAAACCTTCAAAATTGACTTCTTCAATTACCCTGATATGAGCATTTGTTGTGTTTTGTCACAGTTCAGCGTAACAAAACTATTTGTGATATTCAGCTCACTATATTGTAATGCAATCAACTCATTATTTACATTATGTCACTAAACATTATGCAAAACAACAGCATGAAATCACCTAAAGGTTGGCATGCAAATGTATGACAGTTTACAGTTTCCTTGTTGATGCCAATGCACGGAGCAGTAAGTTCCTTGTAGGAGTTCATGTCACACTCTCTGCGTCTTTGGCGTGTCCCACCACCACATGTCACTGTACAGAAAGTCCATGGATTCCAAGAAAACCACTCTCCAGGAACTTAAATGTAGACAAAAGCAAATTCACTCAACTTTGCTCAGAAAATATTATTTTGTAATTGTACACAACACAAAAATAACAATTTTCAACTCCAAGGGTAAGTCAATCCTATTTTATGGCTGTGAAACATGGAGAACAACAAAAATAATAATCACGAAGATACAGACCTTCATAAATGGATGCTTGCGCAGAATAAAAGGATGGAAATGGCAGGACAAAATCAATAATATAGAACTATAGGAAAATACCAATCAAATACCAGTGGAAAAAGAGATACAATGAAGATGATAGTGCTGGATAGAACACACACAGCTGAAAACAACCGAGAGTATTAGACAACATGATCTTTTTTGGAATACCCAGGGTAAAATATAAAGAGGAAGACCAAAATATTCTTGGAGAAGACAGGTGGCAGGAGAAATGAAGATGATGGGAAAGATATGGAATGATCTTAAAAGAATGGCAAAAAACAGAACAGCTTGAAGAGTGTTTGTTGAAGACCTATGCTCCACAGGGAGCTGAAAGGAAGAAGAAGAAGAAGAATCATACACACTTAAAATTCCAGAAAACTGGTTGATAATGAACATATATTTAAAGAAAAGAAAATACTTTGACTACATAAAATGACATTATTACCTAGAGAAGACAACTATGGAGGGCATAGCTCCAAGTAAATGAGATAGAGGAAGACCTAGAAGAAGGTGGATGTATCACAGACGAGCTGAGATTGACTTTTGCAGAAGCTGGACACAGGACAGAAAGAACTACAAAGTAGATCCTGTCATCGTCACCCTCATCATCAAGTACCAGGCCTGCTGGCATAGGTGATCATGTCTCTCCACAATTTTTTATCTCGACAGTTATTTAACATTTATGTTGTTGACCTTCTGCCAAGCCATTCCCTTAAGCTGTCTGGTATCTTTTCTCTTTGCTTCGCTCTATCTCTTCGTCCCTCAATTTTCCCAGTTGTTACAATATATTCCAGTTGTTCTCTTTTCATTACATGACCAAAAAATGATGATTATTTCTTCCTAATATTGCAAAATTAGCTCTCTTTTTGCTTTGGGCTCTTTCAGAATGTTTTCATTACTCTTCTTAGCTGTCCATGGTATTCTCAACATTCTTCTGTAAAGCCATATTTTTTGTTGTTTGTTGTCCTATTGTCCATGATTCACCTCCATATGTTAAGACCGGCTCTACATAACATTTAAGAACTCTTTTTCTTGTTTCTATTGTCAAAAATGGATTGCATAGTATCTTCCTCATTTTTTGGAAAGCTGCTTTTGCCTGAGCCATTCTGCATCTCACCTCTTTTGTACATCTTCCGTCTGAGGTTAACAAAGTTCCCAAATATTTAAATTCATCATCAGAGCTCCTGTCAGAGTAGCCAAATTTCAACAGGGAGAAACTAGATGTTGATGCTGAATCATATTGACCATTATCAACTGAATATTGGTAGGCAACAGCAAGTTTGCTATAACTGTTATGCCATGTTAGAACAGCGGTTTGTGATCTGGTCTGCTCAGCACTAAGTGTTTGGATTCAATGTCAAGGTTCACCTAGCTTCAAATGGGTACTGCAGAGTTACTTGGAAATGCAATAAACTAATTACAGTTAAGAGCAAAAAACACACCTTACAACACAGTAATGACAGTTAAAGAGCAAAAATTACATATAAAAAACAGTACTGGCAGTTTAAAAGCAGAAAAAACATATACAACACACTAATGACAGTTAAGAGCAAAAAACACACATACAACACGGTAATGACAGTTAAAGTGCAAAAAGAACAAACATATAACACACTATTATCAGTTAAAGAGCAAAAGAATATGCATGTAACATAATAATAACAGTTGAAAAGAGCAAAAGAACACAATAATGACAGCTAGAGAGCAAAAGAATGCTCATATAACACACTAATGACAGCTAGAGAGCAAAAGAATGCACATATAGCACACTAATGACATCTAGAGAGCAAAAGAACACACATATAACATACTAATGACAGCTAGAGAGCAAAAAACACACATATAACACACTAATGACAGCTAGAGAGCAAAAGAACACACATATAACACACTAATGACATCTAGAGAGCAAAAGAATGCACATATAACACACTAATGACATCTAGAGAGCAAAAGAACACACATATAACACACTAATGACAGCTAGAGTGTAAACAAAATGCAACATACAGTAACTTACTTTGACAAGAATTTTCACCGCAGACAAGGAATTCTGAGGATACACCAAGACAAGGATGACCTCCATACTGGGGTTCATTACACCTCCTGGTTCTTTGTTTGTGACCACCGCCACAAGTGACATTGCAGGACGACCAAGCAGACCAGTCTAACCACACACCATCAACTGTTGTCAAATGAAGAAATGTAGAACTAGTCAAAATTTCAATTTTAGTCTTGCTGATAATTATTTCACCATTTATTTATTACAACAACTAACAACACATAACAGGGTGATATAGACTTCTCTAACTTGCTAAAAACCTAAACCTATATTTGACCTGACAGACCTTTAGTCCCTTATAGAGCAGCAACAAAATACTTCCACTCAACTCAAATCATGACTATTCTTCAAAAAGTGTCCATAATTAGCTTACCCTAATATTTCTGCTTTCAGTCTACTCCCCAGGCTACTAAAGATTCTCTCATTTTCAAAAAATTAAAAATTTTTTCAATTTGCAGGGAAAGGACTTGTTCAACAACAGGTTTAATAATGTCACTACACTCCACTCCGACCTACAGATGTGCACACTTTTTCAAGAAATTAAGGACCACATACAGGTTGTCTTTAAAAGGAAAACAAAATTAACCATTAAAAAAATCTTCACTATAATCTATCTATCTCTCATTCACCTGAAATATTACCTATATCTACAATGTTGTTTCTTTAATTAATTTTACTGTTGTTTGTAGTTCTTGAAGTAGCCCATTGAGTTTTGTCTGTTGTATTGTATCTATCGGCCAGTGGGTTTTCCTCAGTCTACTATATTCAGTACAGTCTTACAGTTCAGTGGTCTAAAGCACCTATGAATGCGTGGCATCCTTAATACTGTGGTGCACCTCTTGACTGGTTGCCTCTGTCTTCAGCACCTTGACTTGCTAGAGCAGACTTTGATCTTGCTGAGGTGTAGGAAGGTCTGGCTAGTCTTGACTTGCTAGAGTAGACTTTGATCTTGCTAAGGTGTAGGAAGGTCTGGCTAGTCTTGACTTGCTAGAGCAGACTTTGATCTTGCTAAGGTGTAGGAAGGTCTGGCTAGTCTTGACTTGCTAGAGCAGACTTTGATCTTACTCAGGTGTAGGAAGGTCTGGCTAGTCTTGACTTGCTAGAGCAGACTGTGGTCTTGTAGGAAGGTCTGGCTAGTCTTGACTTGCTAGAGCAGACTTTGATCTTGCTCAGGTGTAGGAAGGTCTGGTTAGTCTTGACTTGCTAGAGCAGACTGTGGTCTTGTAGGAAGGTCTGGCTAGTCTTGACTTGCTAGAGCAGACTTTGATCTTGCTCAGGTGTAGGAAGGTCTGGCTAGTCTTGACTTGCTAGAGCAGACTGTGGTCTTGTAGGAAGGTCTGGCTAGTCTTGACTTGCTAGAGCAGACTTTGATCTTGCTCAGGTGTAGGAAGGTCTGGCTAGTCTTGACTTGCTAGAGCAGACTGTGGTCTTGTAGGAAGGTCTGGCTAGTCTTGACTTGCTAGAGCAGACTTTAGTCTTGTAGGAAGGTCTGGTTAGTCTTGACTTGCTAGAGCAGACTGTAGTCTTGTAGGAAAGTCTGGTTAATCTTGACTTGCTAGAGCAGACTGCAGTCTTGTAGGAAGGTCTGGCTAGTCTTGACTTGCTAGAGCAGACTGTAGTCTTGTAGGAAGGTCTGGTTAGTCTTGACTTGCTAGAGCAGACTGTAGTCTTGTAGGAAGGTCTGGTCAGTCTTGACTTGCTAGAGCAGACTGCAGTCTTGTAGGAAGGTCTGGCTAGTCTTGACTTGCTAGAGCAGACTTTAGTCTTGTAGGAAGGTCTGGTCAGTCTTGACTTGCTAGAGCAGACTTTAGTCTTGTAGGAAGGTCTGGTTAGTCTTGACTTGCTAGAGCAGACTGCAGTCTTGTAGGAAAGTCTGGTTAATCTTGACTTGCTAGAGCAGACTGCAGTCTTGTAGGAAGGTCTGGCTAGTCTTGACTTGCTAGAGCAGACTTTAGTCTTGTAGGAAGGTCTGGTTAGTCTTGACTTGCTAGAGCAGACTGTAGTCTTGTAGGAAGGTCTGGTCAGTCTTGACTTGCTAGAGTAGACTGTGGTCTTGTTGGAAGGTCTGGTCAGTCTTGAATTGCTAGAGTAGAATGTGGTCTTGTAGGAAGGTCTGGTCAGTCTTGACTTGCTAGAGTAGACTGTGGTCTTGTTGGAAGGTCTGGTCAGTCTTGACTTGCTAGAGTAGAATGTGGTCTTGTAGGAAGGTCTGGTCAGTCTTGACTTGCTAGAGTAGAATGTGGTCTTGTTGGAAGGTCTGGTCAGTCTTGACTTGCTAGAGTAGACTGTGGTCTTGTAGGAAGGTCTGGTCAGTCTTGACTTGCTAGAGTAGAATGTGGTCTTGTAGGAAGGTCTGGTCAGTCTTGACTTGCTAGAGTAGACTGTGGTCTTGTAGAAAGGTGTGGTCAGTCTTGACTTGCTAGAGTAGACTGTGGTCTTGTAGGAAGGTCTGGCTAGTCAACCCCCATGCCCAGACAAGGAACTGGCCTTGATGGGGACAATGATCTTGTTCTTACTTATATTTGATTTGAGACAGAAAATCCTTGATTTAAGTTCCTTAAATTTATACAAAATAACTTTAACTTTGTACAAAATAATGTAACTCATTACCTGGACAGTGTTGTGTATTACACTCCTGCATCATTGTATCAGGTCCTTGACAATCTTTCCCGCCATATCTAGGAGGTGTACATGTTCTGTTTCTCTGTTGACTGCCACCTCCACATGTTACTGTGCAGACACTCCATCCATTCCAGTTACCATAGTAACCATCAACTGTGAAAAATATTGCAAGTTATTGACATGTTTGGTTACATTTATAACAATTTTATTTGACACTATTTACCAAAGCTCAATGAAGATTTGAATTATTTATTGTATCATGTGAATTATATCTTTATGTGAATTATATCTTTATGTGAATTATATCTTTATGTGAATTATTTATCTTAAGTTAACCCTCTTTATATCAAATCGTGGAGCCACAATAGCTCAGTGGTTAGTGAACTGGACTGCAAAGGACAAGGGGTAGGGTTCGATCCCAACCGACAGCTTCCGGGTTCACCCAGCCTTAAATGGATACCGGATTTTTTTCTGGGAAAGTAAAGCAGCACGGGTGTAATACCGACCACATTACCCCAAAAATCATGTGCTGAAGGTCTGTAAAATATAGGGTCACTAACACCATATCTCCCTATACACCACTTGGCGTGACGGGGGTACTTTACTTTTTTTAAAATATCAAATCATGGTAGCAATGCTATGCTTATCAATGTTCAATATTGAAATAATATTTCCATATATATTTAAGTGATTAATATTTTATTAATTTGATTATTTCAAGAAAAAACACACATATATATATTTTTTCCTGAGACTGGAATCCTACATCCACTTGATCAACAAATGTATCAACTTACTTGGGCAAGGCTGTTCATTGCATCTTTGAGTTTCACTAAAATTTCCTTGGCAGTTGTTACCACCATGATATGGACCAATGCATGTCCGATTTCTCTGTTGTGATCCAGAGCCACAAGTCAACGTACATGCAGACCAGCTAGCCCAAGAGCTGAACACGCCATCCACTGAACAAATAGACAGAAGCTTCATGTGTGTTTTTTTTTTCATTTTTTGTAAAATGCTTTATTTTGTACGCTCTATTTTTTCTTTATAAGAAAATGTTTGTAACACAGAGGATATTTATTTATTCCTTGCTAAAATGCATTTTAAAATTGGCTCATTAACTCCAGGAAAAAGCTCTCAAATTAAGTTTAGGATAAATCAATAATGAGAGCGTACAATGGTTTAAAATGGACTAATCTTTCTCTTTCAATTTATTTCTTGAAAACATTATTTTCATTATAAGCAATATATTTTCTTTATTTTTGTGCATTATTTTTCTTCTTTTCTTTTTCTGCTTTTAGCCTAATGATTATGCCTCTTCATCATCTATCATTAGAAGAGTATTACGTGGACATAAGGTTTACAGTAGGCTGTGGTATTTGAACATTTTCGATATATCTGACTTCAGTACAGCAATCTTTATGGTCCAAGTTTGCCATCTCCCCTCTTCGATTTCAACTCATATGTGGCGAGACTATTTAGTCTATTTACAGGGCTGCTGTTTGAAGATGGGCTTAGCTCTTCAAAGTTCTGGTTTCCTGACCTTGACACCAACAGCAACTTTAAGTCACTGACCACAGCCAGTTCATGTGCTGTTCAGTGTCTTGAGCTCAAAATTATATGTTCACAAGGTTTTTATTTCAACATTCAACAATTGTAGAGCTTTCAGCAATGGTTTGTATTCAACATCCAACAATTGTAGAGCTTTCAGCAATGGTTTGTATTCAACATTCAACAATTGTAGAGCTTTCAGCAATGGTTTGTATTCAACATTCAACAATTGTAGAGCTTTCAGCAATGGTTTGTATTCAACATTCAACAATTGTAGAGCTTTCAGCAATGGTTTGTATTCAACATTCAACAATTGTAGAGCTTTCAGCAATGGTTTGTATTCAACATTCAACAATTGTAGAGCTTTCTGCAATGGTTTGTATTCAAATTTCAACAATTGTAGAGCTTTCAGCAATGGTTTGTATTCAACATTCAACAATTGTAGAGCTTTCTGCAATGGTTTGTATTCAACATTCAACAATTGTAGAGCTTTCTGCAATGGTTTGTATTCAACACTAAAGAGTTTACAGAGGTCTGTCATCATCAAGTACCGGGCCTGCTGGCGTACATGATCATGTCTCTCCACAACTTTTAATCTCGGCAGCTATTTATCATTTCTGTTGTTGACCTTCTGCCAAGCCATTCTCTTAAGCTGTCTGTTATTTTTCCTCTTTGCTTCCCTCTATCTCTTCGTCCCTCAATTTTTTCAGTTGTTACAATATATTCTAGTTGTTCTCTTCTCATTACATGGCCAAAAAATGATGATTGTTTCTTCCTAATATTGGAAATTAGCTCTCTTTTTGCTTTGACCTCTCTCAGAACATCTTCATTACTCTTCTTAGCTGTCCATGGTACTCTCAACATTCTTCTGTAAAACCACATTTCTACAGACTCCAGTGATTTTCTTGTCTGTTGTCCTATTGTCCATGATTTGCATCTATATGTTAAGACTGGCTCTACATACCATTTAAGAACTCTTTTTCTAGTTTATATTGTCAAAAATGGATTGCATTTTTGTACAGAGGTCTGTACAAGGTTTTAATTCAAGTTTTAAAAAGATTACAAAGGTGGGTTTTAATTAAAAAATGGAAGATTTTGGAGAGATTTGTATAAGATTTTTTATTCAAAATAAATTATGAGGTTTGCAGAATCTTATGCAAGGATTTTTAATTAATGAGTTACAAAAGTGTATACAAGATATTTGGTTCAACATTAACAAGGTTACAGAAGTTGATAAAAGGTTTTTGATTGAACATTAATTAACAAAGTTACAAAGACTTAAACAATGTTTTAGATTCAACAGTAATGAGGCTGCTAAAGTTTGTAAAAGTTTTCATTTTAGATTCAATATGAACAAGGTTGCAGAAGTTTAATACAAGATTTTTAATTAAACATTAATGAATTCATTCAACAATCATGTTGATGCTCAGAAGTCAAAGACTAAGATGGGTGGGGCTCGTCCAGCAAATGGAAGAAAAACACTTCCCCAAACAAATAAGTTATGGTGAACTAATACACGGAAAAAGACAAATTGGCAGACCTAAACTATGATATAGAGATATCTGTAAATCATCTCTGAATGACTTCTCCATCTATGAAAATGACTAGAAACATCTGGCAAGTGATTGCACATCATGGAGAGCTTGTATAAGGAATGGTATAACATCATTTGAGACTGTGCTAAGGCAAAACTTAGAAGGGAATAGACTCATGAAAAGGGATGGAAAACCCTGTGGATCAGTGGGCCTGATTTGTTCATTATGTGGCCATGTGAGTTTGTCAAACATTGGTAGAATTAGCCAAGAGAAGCTGTTCGATAAAAAGAAAACCTCAAAAACAAAAAGATACACAATAGCCTCCACTAGACCATCTGACAAGACGAAAAGGGTCATATAATGAAGTTGCAGAGGTTCATACAAAGTTTTTTATTAAAATTTAAAGAGATTGTAGAAGCTTATACAAGTTTTTTTTTTTTTTAAATTAAATTTTCCATAGGGTGTAAAAGTTTATACAAAGTTTTTTTATTAAAATGTAAAGATAAAGTTATTCAAAATTATTCAAATAAAGCTGGCACTGTTGACACAAAAATGTTGGCACAGTAATAATAGAATGACCTTGGCACTCAAGGGTTACTCTCAAATCCTTGACCATGTCTTTGTATATAAAGTATGGTTAGAGATCAGACCTTAGCTTTTTTATGTCATTGATGAACTGTCTTCAGATGCTAACAGTCTCATTTACCTGAGTCACAGATCATATAGAGCACTAACTTGAGATGTGGGACATTAGGCTATAGGCTATGTAGTAGGCAGCACAATCCAAATAGTAATTAAAATCAGTATGTCAGTTACTCAAAGAACATCAATGACCTACCAGGACAAGGTTGAGTGTTGCAAGCTTGCTCATCACTCCATGGCCCTGTACAGTTTGCCCCTCCATGGAAAGGGCCCTCACAGACCCTGCTGCGTGACTGTGTCCCATTCCCACAGGTCAAAGAACAAACAGCCCAATCTGACCACTGAACCCAGACACCATCCACTATTGATATCATTGGTAAGTTTATCAAATGAACAGCTATGGTGATAAGAAATTAGCAGCTAAGAGAAATAAATAGCCATGACAAAAAGAAATGAACAGTTAATAGAGATGAAGTTTTAAGAGATTGAGTAATGTAGAAGAACTTAATAAGTCAAGAATTGTGACTTAAATATGACTTTGCATGTTACACACTTAAGACATAGCATTTAAAAATAAAATATGAAGAAACCAAAAGAAATGCATGCATTTTAATTATCCATTGCCTATATATCATATATCAAAGCTACCCTGACATATGACTTGTCATCTGGACTTCTGGAAAATCAGATGCCTAAACTAGTTGAATCAAAGAGGCTTTAATTTTTGTTAATGTTTACATTAATAATTTTTAATATAAATTTTTTTAATTTGAATATGCTATGTTGACAGTCTAATCCTGTGAGAATTTTTTTTATGTGTAATATGTAATGCTGACAGTCTAATCCTGTGAGAATTTTTTTATGTGTAATATGTAATGCTGACAGTCTAATCCTGTGAGAATTTTTTGTATGTGTAATATGCTATGCTGACAGTCTAATCCTGTGAGAATTTTAAAAAAAACATAAATAACTAAAATTGAAATCTTTGACAGAATACAATTAAATTGTTTCATTGCCAAACAGTTTATACAATATTTGATAACAATTTATTATATATCTATCTCTATCCATCTATTGTCCTTTCGAGCCGAAGACGGCACATAGGACAGAACCAGAATCTCAAAAACAGAAACCTTGCATGCCAAAATGGCAAATATTGCAGAGATCACTGCTTCTAAAATATTATATATACACAAAGACAATTAATTATTTTTTTTGTTTTACAATGTCTGTGAATAATTAACTTTTATAAAGACATAAGGCACAGCAACCTTTATTTAATATTTGAGAGTAGATACAACAAGAATACAATATATAAAGACATGCTAATAATTTTGAAAGATAAATGTCATGTAAGAGTGCATGCAAAAAAATAAACAATGATAATGAGAGAATTGATCAAATTAAAAGTAACATGTACACAACAAGTTAAGGATAATAAAAAATACAGAAGAATTAGAAAATTATTATATCATCATCAAGTACCATGCCTGCTGGAACAGGTGATCATGGCTCTCCACAACTTTCGATATCAACAGTTATTTATCATTTATGTAGTTGATTTTCTGCCAAGCCATTCTCTTAAGCCGTCTGGTATCTTTTCTCTTTGCTTCCCTCTATCTCTTCGTCATTCAGTTTTCCCACTTGACATAATATATTCTAGCTGTTTCCTTCTCATTGCATGACCAAATAATTGAAGATTATTTCTTCCTAATTTTGGAAATTAGCTCTATTTTTGCTTTGGCCTCTTTCAGAATGTTTTCATTACTCTTTTTAGTTGTCCATTGTATTATCATTATTCTTCTGTAAAACCACATTTCTACGGCCTCTAGTGATTTTCTTGTCTGTTGTCCTATTGTCCATGATTCCCATCCATATGTTAAGATTGGCTCTACATAATGTTTAAACATTCATTTTCTTGTTTCTGTTGTGTTGTCAAAAATGAATTGCATTATATCTTCCTCCTTTTTTGAAAAGCTGCTTTTGCCTGAGCCATTCTGGATCTCACCTCTGTTGTACATCTACCATCTGAGGTTAACATTCTCCCAAATATTTAAATTCATTTACCTGTTTTAATATTGTTCCACTTGTCTTTATTGTGCATTGTGGTCATGTCTTTTTCTTTGTTGATACCATCACCTCTGTCTTTTTGCTGTTAAGTCTGAGTTCTTTATTTTTGCTTAACTTCATTATAATGTCTAGCATTTCTTGTAACTCATTTTCATTCTTAGTGATTAAAACACTACCATCAGCATACCTCAGTTTATTTATATTATGGCCTCCAATTGTTATTCTAGGCATGCTCCAAGTGGATCTTAACGTAACCTCATTATACATATTAAATAAATCTGGTGACAGCACACATCCTTGTCTAAGACCCTGTGTTTTTAAATTATTTTATACAAAAATAAAAATTTCAACTAAACATAAAAGAAAGCTTGTCACCACAGAGATGAAATGTCTGAGAAAAGGAGTTGGAGTGACAAGAAAATAACACATTTAGAAATGATATTATAAGAGAAAGAGTAGGCATTGAGCCAATCCTAAGTTACATACAGAAACAACAAATAAACTGGTTTGTCCATCTAGAAAGAATTCTGAGCAATCCCTTACCATATAATGCTTATATTAAAAGAGGTTATGGGAGAAGAGCAAGAGGCAGACCCAGAGTAAGATGAACAGATAACATCAAAGAAATGCTATAACAACATCAATTGACAATGACTGAAACCGTCAAAAGCGTGAGTTTTGGAGACTTTATTCTCCCTCGACACCCAAAAAGGTACAAGAGAAAGTGAAGATAGAAAGAAAAAGAAAGAACTTCATCCTTCCTTTGAAACTCTTCAAAGATGAGTTAAGGTTTGTGTAACATAGGCAGAGCATTAACTCCACAATAGTTGCCCAGGTTAAGGAGGAAAATAGAGAATACAACTCTAGCCTCCCCTACAACATAGACACAAAATGAAATGACAGTTACAGGTTATAAGCTCTCCCAATTTGACAAAACAACATAGGACAGTTATTACAGACGATTTATAACTGTCTGCCTGCTTTTAACCTTTTGTAATGATTCTTCTTTCTTCTTCTTCTTTTCTCTTTTCACTGATACCTAAAAGGTGTCGTGGTTATATCATTTGTCCTTCTTGAGCTGCACGAACTGTCTGAATTAGTGATTTTCCTTTGTTGTTACATGTCTCTGTCACTGCATCTATCCATCTTCTTCTTTTCTCTTTTCTCTGATACCTAAAAGGTGTCGTGGTTATATCATTTGTCATTCTTGAGCTGCTCAAACTGTCTGAATTAGTGATTTTCCTTTGTTGTTACATGTCTCTGTCACTGCATCTATCCATCTTCTTCTGGGTCTTCCTCTTGGTTTTTTTCCATGCATTCTCGAGAAGAACACCCTTGCTGGTGATTGGTAAGGATTCATTCTGACCAGGTGGCCAAACCATTTAAGTTGTTGTTCTATATATTCTTGGCAGGGTTTAGTTCCTACAATTTTTCTTATTGTTTCATTTTGTATTCTATCTCCTCTTGTGTTGTTTGTTGCTTTTCTCAAGCATCGCATCTCACTTGTATTGATATTTCTTAAAAGGGATTTAGAAAGGGTCCATTTTCAACCTTCAAAGCACAAAGTTGGTATGAAAATGCTATCATTTGTAATGATTAAAAAGGTAATATTTCAATAAGTTATGAAGGAGTGTAAATAATTAACAAGAGTTGTGATCTTTATGGACATTATCCAGTTAACCCAACTGTTAACTAATGGGCACTTCACATAGCCAGGACAGGTAATTAAAGCAAGGAGTAGGTGGTGGGGTGTAACACACACTACTACAAGCTATAGTGACAGCTTTACAAAAAAGGAACACAACAAAATACTGACGCCTACAAGTGGCCTTCTTAAAAAACTATAACAACACAAACAGACAAGAGAATAAAGATAAACTCTACTACATCTAGGATGAGTGAGACAAGTGAATCAAAGAGAAATAAAAAAAAAAGGAATAAGAAATAAAAGGAAATTATTTGCTTGTTCCCAATTAAAGCAAGGAAGAGCATGCTTCTTATAGCTCCAAAATCAGATATTTTGTATTTCAAGATGAAAGCACTTCACACTTCAACATAACATTTTATCTCAGAGCATTTTCTTGGGCTTTTGGTCAGCTAGAGGTCATGTGCTCATTGATTTTATCAAATAAATAACTACTTTGCCAGGACAATGATGTTCATTACATTTTAATTACAAAGCGACTACTACTTTACCAGGACAATAATGTTCATTATATTTTATAATTATCAAAGCGACTACTACTTTACCAGGACAATGATGTTCATTATATTTTATAATTATCAAAGCGATTACTACCTTACCAGGACAATGATGTTCATTACATTTTATAATTATCAAAGCAATTACTACTTTACCAGGACAATGATGTTCATTACATTTTATAATTATCAAAGCGATTACTACTTTACCAGGACAATGATGTTCATTACATTTTATAATTATCAAAGCGATTACTACTTTACCAGGACAATGATGTTCATTACATTTTATAATTACAAAGCGATTACTACTTTACCAGGACAATAATGTTCATTATATTTTATAATTATCAAAGCGACTACTACTTTACCAGGACAATGATGTTCATTACATTTTATAATTATCAAAGCGATTACTACCTTACCAGGACAATAATGTTCATTACATTTTATAATTATCAAAGCGATTACTACTTTACCAGGACAATGATGTTCATTACATTTTATAATTATCAAAGCGATTACTACTTTACCAGGACAATGATGTTCATTACATTTTAATTATCAAAGCGATTACTACTTTACCAGGACAATAATGTTCATTACATTTTATAATTATCAAAGCGATTACTACTTTACCAGGACAATAATGTTCATTACATTTTATAATTATCAAAGCGATTACTACTACTTTACCAGGACAATAATGTTCATTACATTTTATAATTATCAAAGCGATTACTACTTTACCAGGACAATAATGTTCATTACATTTTATAATTATCAAAGCGATTACTACTACTACTTTACCAGGACAATAATGTTCATTACATTTATAATTATCAAAGCGATTACTACTTTACCAGGACAATGATGTTCATTGCAGGAACTTGATTCTGTTGAATCGCCAGTACAATTCTTCCCACCATATTGCCCTAAGAAGCACTGACGAACACGACCACGAGTACCTCCACCACATGAAAGACTGCATCCTGTCCAGCCACCCCAATCCATCCAGTGGCCATCCACTGTAAAGTTGCATGAAAAGATTTCTTCCAAAGCTGAAGTATAATCTATTTTTGAGAACTCAGGAGTGTTAACTTTTGTGAGACCTAGAATGTTGTCTTATAAATGCACTAGAATGTTAACATTTATGGGTTTAGGGCTGTTTTGTTGGACTATCTTTTATAAATTAAATGTAAAATGTCACAAGTACATTATTTGACCTAAAGCAAAATAATACAACCACCTCTGATGATCAGATGACTTCATGCTGAAATGCTCTATATACATTTTTGTTTAATTACAGCTTTTAATGACCTTTGTCTTCTTCACCTCTCTCTTATTGAAACAGGGAAAATGGCGTGTTTTGACAATACTCTGGTTCACCTCATTCAAGCTGCTTCAGATTTTGATTGTCCATTTCTTCGGAGGTTGTCCTCTACTTCCTTTAGTATTGCATCAGACAGTTAATGCTTGTTGTGGAGAATGTAATTAGTTGGTGACATGTCTAAAACATTACTTTGTTGTTTCTGAATGAGACTTAATACTAGTATTGCTTACACTCTTTTCTTAATATCTCATTTTGATTTTCATAATAATAATATTTGTTTTTCTTCAATAACATCTCATTTGCAGGGTTTAAGATCTTCCATTTCCCCTAACATCTGTGTTTATTCCTGGAAACACAGTGTTCACAGAAATACAGTCATATTTTGTTCTTGTATCCATCTATACATCTACATCTAAACAAATTATGTGTATCCTATTACTACATTAATGTACACATATACTATAGGAATAAATATATAAGCCATTATGATGCTTTGAAACTGTTTGTGCTAGAACTCTCTCTCTCTCTCTGCGATCAGGACTCAATCAGAGTAGGATTCCAGACCCTCACATGAAGTCAGCTGTCAGGTTAAGTGTGTTGATCGTTCCCACAGACAGAATATCATAATTAGAGTCTGCCAGATCCACTCTGATTGAACACCCGTTAAAACGTTGCACTGTGTTCTGCGCCAGTGGCCCAGTGCATCCGATTTCAGGCAGCATTTTATTCAGGTTTGCAATCCTTAACCTTTGATTGTCTCCAATCTTCCTGCAAGGCAGCAGATTGTCTTTTCTGTAGGGGGATTCTGCCCTTAGATGGTCGGCCCTCCCAGGTTTACGAGCACCATCTGCCCGAGTCACTAGAGGTGACTAACACAGACATGCACACACAAAGATATGAGATGTGACCAACACAGACATGCACACAGCGATACGAGGTATGACTAACACTGACACACATCGATATATATGACACATGACTAACATAGACATGCACATAAAGATATGAGATATGTCTGACATGGACATGCACATACAAAGATATGACACATGCCTAACATAGACATGCACACAAAGATATGAGATATGACCAACATAGACATGCACACACAAAGATATGGGATGTGACTAACATAGCCATGCACACGCAAAGATATGAGATGTTACTAACATAACCATATATATATATATATATATATATATATACGGTATGCGCTAGAACTGGAGTAGGTTAATTTTAACATAAGTTGTTATCCTGATAAGTTAAAGTATATAGAGAGTCTCAGTGGCTGAGTGGTTAGTGTGCTCGCTTCCTGGTGGCTGAGTGGTTAGTGTGCTCGCTTCCTGGTGGCTGAGTGGTTAGTGTGCTCGCTTCCTGGTGGCTGAGTGGTTAGTGTGCTCGCTTCCTGGTGGCTGAGTGGTTAGTGTGCTCACTTCCTGGTGGCTGAGTGGTTAGTGTGCTCACTTCCTGGTGGCTGAGTGGTTAGTGTGCTCACTTTCTGATGGCCGAGTGGTTAGTGTGCTCACTTCCTGGTGGCCGAGTGGTTAGTGTGCTCACTTCCTGGTGGCCGAGTGGTTAGTGTGCTCACTTCCTGGTGGCTGAGTGGTTAGTGTGCTCACTTCCTGGTGGCTGAGTGGTTAGTGTGCTCACTTCCTGATGGCCGAGTGGTTAGTGTGCTCACTTCCTGGTGGCCGAGTGGTTAGTGTGCTCACTTCCTGGTGGCCGAGTGGTTAGTGTGCTCACTTCCTGGTGGCCGAGTGGTTAGTGTGCTCACTTCCTGGTGGCCGAGTGGTTAGTGTGCTCACTTCCTGATCAGAAAGGTCTGGGTTAGACCCCCAGAAGTGGCAGATTTTTTTTTTTCGGACCGACAAGGCTCTAGGGTTCACCCAGCGTCTAAAAATGAGTACCAGAGATTTTTATGGGATTTAAAGGTGTTCTTACGTACTGCCGCCCACGTCACCCAAAAATGTGCAGTGGTCATAGAAAAAATCTGGTCACTAATATCATATTCCTCATTCGCCTAGCAAGGCAGGGGAGGGAATTTTTACTTTTTAAAGTGTGTAAGTCATACAGAGTTATGAGGACTGAAATGATAATTTTTTTCAGGTAAATATGTTATGAAGGTTACAGAGGGCACTGGAAGAAATGGATGGAAACACTTCATTGAGGGAGAGATACTTGTGGGTGCCAGCCAGTACAATGACATCACAGAGAATTATTGATGTCACTTGAAAGAAGAAATGAGCACACATAAAGGCAATGAAGTGCCACATGCTATTTAAATATTAATGGATGGTAGCACATTTTGTTTTCTCGTTCATTGATTATGTCTACATATTTATTTCTTTATTTCTTCCTTAATTTGAAAATGTAGAACTGTCTTTAAATTCTGTTCTTGTTTCTTATTATTTTATTAAAGTTTTTTTTTAAAGTATTTGTTCAGCACTTCAGCTCATCAAACATTGCTCTTTGTTCAGCAGTTCAGCTCATCAAACATTGCTCTTTGTTCAGCTCATCAAATATTGCTCTTTATTCAGCTCATCAAACATTGCTCTTTGTTCAGCTCATCAAACATTGCTCTTTGTTCAGCTCATCAAATATTGCTCTTTGTTCAGCAGTTCAGCTCATCAAACAATGCTCTTTGTTCAGCAGTTCAGCGCATCAAACATTGCTCTTTGTTCAGCTCATCAAACATTGCTCTTTGTTCAGCTCATCAAATATTGCTCTTTGTTCAGCTTATCAAACATTGCTCTTTGTTCAGCTCATCAAATATTGCTCTTTGTTCAGCTCATCAAACATTGCTTTTTGTTCAGCTCATCAAACATTGCTCTTTGTTCAGCTCAACAAACATTGCTCTTTGTTCAGCAGTTCAGCACATCAAACATTGCTCTTTGTTCAGCTCATCAAATATTGCTCTTTGTTCAGCTCATCAAACATTGCTCTTTGTTCAGCACTTCAGCTCATCAAACATTGCTCTTTGTTCAGCACTTCAGCTCATCAAACATTGCTCTTTGTTCATCTCATCAAATATTACTCTTTGTTCAGCACTTCAGCTCATCAAACATTGCTCTTTGTTCAGCTCATCAAATATTGCTCTTTGTTCAGCACTTCAGCTCATCGAACATTGCTCTTTATTCAGCTCATCAAATATTGCTCTTTGTTCAACAGTTCAGCTCATCAAACATTGCTCTTTGTTCAGCTCATCAAACATTGCTCTTTGTTCAGCTCATCAAATATTGCTCTTTGTTCAGCAGTTCAGCTCATCAAACAATGCTCTTTGTTCAGCAGTTCAGCGCATCAAACATTGCTCTTTGTTCAGCTCATCAAACATTGCTCTTTGTTCAGCTCATCAAATATTGCTCTTTGTTCAGCAGTTCAGCTCATCAAACATTGCTCTTTGTTCAGCACATCAAACATTGCTCTTTGTTCAGCTCAAATATTGCTCTTTGTTCAGCAGTTCAGCTCAACAAACATTGCTCTTTGTTCAGCTCAAACATTGCTTTTTGTTCAGCAGTTCAGCACATCAAACATTGCTCTTTGTTCAGCTCAAATATTGCTCTTTGTTCAGCAGTTCAGCGCATCAAACATTGCTCTTTGTTCAGCAGTTCAGCTCATCAAAAATTGCTCTTTGTTCAGCTCAAATATTGCTCTTTGTTCAGCAGTTCAGCGCATCAAATATTGCTCTTTGTTCAGCAGTTCAGCGCATCAAATATTGCTCTTTGTTCAGCAGTTCAGCGCATCAAATATTGCTCTTTGTTCAGCACATCAAATATTGCTCTTTGAACAAAAGTTTCTCTTTTAAACCTCACAAAGCACAGGGCATTCAAACCTTCATTTTTCATTGACTAACATCATCACTAACAACATCGACTAACATCATCACTAGCATCATCACTAACATCATCATGTTTTAAGAAAACTAAGTATTCATGTTACTTTATCATTTATCATCTGGTATTCGATAAAGGCCTTGGTTGGAACATCAAGGTTTGTCTTGTCTCTCTAAAGGTTTAGCTGTTTAATATCATTCCATGTTTATTTATTTTTGTTTCTACAACTTTACTCATGATCCCTTACAATATGTGTGTATATCTCAAAACAAAAAACAAGAACAATATATATATATACAATTTATTTTTAAATTACTCCTAAAATAAATTCTAAATAAGTATTCCAATAATTATGTATTTTTAAAATGATTACTTTTTTCATATTTTTAGTAAAAATTAATTAATAAATAAAAAGAAAGAGAAAATATAATGTTTAAAAGAAAAATTATGTCATCTGAGGCATGCATAATAAATAAAGTCATGCATATTTTAAATAGCACAATAATTGCTGGTAGGTGCTCAGCTAACGTTAACTGTATGTCGCATACACTTATAATGAAACAAAAATGGAACACTACTTTAGGAGAGTATATAAATGTGATTTGTTAATTAGTGCAGAAATATTTGCAAAGTATAATGTAGTAATAAAGTAGCATGCTGGAATTTTGTTACAATTGTGCTTTTAGCTTATTTTCAGTTAAATCTTTACTGCTGTGAAGATATTTGGAAGTAAATAAATGAAAATGATACAGTGATAGGTTGCCCTTAAATTACCAGTTATTGTTCACAATGTGAATTAATTACCTGGGCAATGCCTGAGGTTGCAAGTCTGTGTCTCATTGTTCAAGCCTGCACAAGGTGCACCGGAATAATATGGTCCATCACAAGTTCTGTTTCTCCATTGCCAGCCCAGGGCACTGTAACTGAACATTCTGACCAAACAGACCAACTTTTCCAAACTCCGTCAACTTGTAAACAAAAATAGAGGTCATTTCATTCACGATGTAAATCTGTGAGGGAATTCAGCAGACATTCAATACCATAAACCTGCCTTCCACTAACAAGTTGTGAATTAACTATTTTCAAAGCCATTCATGGTAGGCAAATTAGTTAATTTACCCAGAAGCTGTCATTTGTAACTATAATCTACTATAATATTCAGACTTAGAGCAGAAAATTTACATTGCATACAAACTTCTATAAATTGAAAGCAAACCCAGTCCTATAGTGCTTATGCTAAAGAGGCTTCTGAAATCTAGAACACACCTAATGTGAGCAGTTTAAATCTTAAAGATGGCTCAAGAGAAATGGCATAGAAAACAGACAATGGGCAGCTACACCAGCTGCTAACATTGGTATATGTAGGGTCAACTAAACTCATTGTGTTTTCTTTTGAGATTAGAGTAGTAAACACATAGATAGCTGGACAAAGTGGTCCGATAGCATCATGAGAAGGCTGGACAAGAATAGATAGTTAGACAAAGTGATATGACAGCATCACTAGAAGGCTGGACAAGAATAGATAGCTAGACAAAGTGGTCTGACAGCATCACAAGAAGGCTGGACAAGAATAGATAGTTAGACAAAGTGGTCTGACAGCATCACAAGAAGGCTGGTCAAGAATAGATAGCTAGAGTAAGTGGTCTGACAGCATCACAAGAAGGCTGGACAAGAATAGATAGTTAGACAAAGTGGTCTGACAGCATCACAAGAAGGCTGGACAAGAATAGATAGTTAGACAAAGTGGTCTGACAGCATCACAAGAAGGCTGGACAAGAATAGATAGTTAGACAAAGTGGTCTGACAGCATCACAAGACGGCTGGACAAGAATAGATAGTTAGACAAAGTGGTCTGACAGCATCACAAGAAGGCTGGACAAGAATAGATAGTTAGACAAAGTGGTCTGACAGCATCACTAAAAGGCTGGACAAGAATAGATAGTTAGACAAAGTGGTCTGACAGCATCACTAGAAGCTGGACAAGAATAGATAGTTAGACAAAGTGGTCTGACAGCATCACAAGAAGGCTGGACAAGAATAGATAGTTAGACAAAGTGGTCTGACAGCATCACAAGAAGGCTGGACAAGAATAGATAGTTAGACAAAGTGGTCTGACAGCATCACAAGACGGCTGGACAAGAATAGATAGTTAGACAAAGTGGTCTGACAGCATCACAAGAAGGCTGGACAAGAATAGATAGTTAGACAAAGTGGTCTGACAGCATCACTAAAGGCTGGACAAGAATAGATAGTTAGACAAAGTGGTCTGACAGCATCACTAGAAGGCTGGACAAGAATAGATAGTTAGACAAAGTGGTCTGACAGCATCACTAGAAGGCTGGACAAGAATAGATAGTTAGACAAAGTGGTCTGACAGCATCACAAGAAGGCTGGACAAGAATAGATAGTTAGACAAAGTGGTCTGACAGCATCACTAGAAGGCTGGACAAGAATAGATAGTTAGACAAAGTGGTCTGACAGCATCACAAGAAGGCTGGACAAGAATAGATAGTTAGACAAAGTGGTCTGACAGCATCACAAGAAGGCTGGACAAGAATAGATAGTTAGACAAAATGGTCTGACAGCATCACAAGAAGGCTGGACAAGAATAGATAGTTAGACAAAGTGGTCTGACAGCATCACTAGAAGGCTGGACAAGAATAGATAGTTAGACAAAGTGGTCTGACAGCATCACAAGAAGGCTGGACAAGAATAGATAGTTAGACAAAGTGGTCTGACAGCATCACTAGAAGGCTGGACAAGAATAGATAGTTAGACAAAGTGGTCTGACAGCATCACAAGAAGGCTGGACAAGAATAGATAGTTAGACAAAGTGGTCTGACAGCATCACAAGAAGGCTGGACAAGAATAGATAGTTAGACAAAATGGTCTGACAGCATCACAAGAAGGCTGGACAAGAATAGATAGTTAGACAAAGTGGTCTGACAGCATCACAAGAAGGCTGGACAAGAATAGATAGCTAGAGTAAGTGGTCTGACAGCATCACTAGAAGGCTGGACAAGAATAGATAGTTAGACAAAGTGGTCTGACAGCATCACATGAAGGCTGGACAAGAATAGATAGTTAGACAAAGTGGTCTGACAGCATCACAAGAAGGCTGGACAAGAATAGATAGTTAGACAAAGTGATATGACAGCATCACAAGAAGGCTGGACAAGAATAGATAGTTAGACAAAGTGGTCTGACAGCATCACTAGAAGGCTGGACAAGAATAGATAGTTAGACAAAGTGGTCTGACAGCATCACTAGAAGGCTGGACAAGAATAGATAGTTAGACAAAGTGGTCTGACAGCATCACAAGAAGGCTGGACAAGAATAGATAGTTAGACAAAGTGGTCTGACAGCATCACTAGAAGGCTGGACAAGAATAGATAGTTAGACAAAGTGGTCTGACAGCATCACAAGAAGGCTGGACAAGAATAGATAGTTAGACAAAGTGGTCTGACAGCATCACAAGAAGGCTGGACAAGAATAGATAGTTAGACAAAGTGGTCTGACAGCATCACAAGAAGGCTGGACAAGAATAGATAGTTAGACAAAGTGGTCTGACAGCATCACAAGAAGGCTGGACAAGAATAGATAGTTAGACAAAGTGGTCTGACAGCATCACAAGAGGCTGGACAAGAATAGATAGCTAGACAAAGTGGTCTGACAGCATCACTAGAAGGCTGGACAAGAATAGATAGTTAGACAAAGTGGTCTGACAGCATCACAAGAAGGCTGGACAAGAATAGATAGTTAGACAAAGTGATATGACAGCATCACTAGAAGGCTGGACAAGAATAGATAGTTAGACAAAGTGGTCTGACAGCATCACTAGAAGGCTGGACAAGAATAGATAGTTAGACAAAGTGGTCTGACAGCATCACAAGAAGGCTGGACAAGAATAGATAGTTAGACAAAGTGATATGACAGCATCACAAGAAGGCTGGACAAGAATAGATAGTTAGACAAAGTGGTCTGACAGCATCACTAGAAGGCTGGACAAGAATAGATAGTTAGACAAAGTGGTCTGACAGCATCACAAGAAGGCTGGACAAGAATAGATAGTTAGACAAAGTGGCCTGACAGCATCACTAGAAGGCTGGACAAGAATAGATAGTTAGACAAAGTGGTCTGACAGCATCACAAGAAGGCTGGACAAGAATAGATAGTTAGACAAAGTGGTCTGACAGCATCACAAGAAGGCTGGACAAGAATAGATAGTTAGACAAAATGGTCTGACAGCATCACAAGAAGGCTGGACAAGAATAGATAGTTAGACAAAGTGGTCTGACAGCATCACAAGAAGGCTGGACAAGAATAGATAGTTAGACAAAGTGGTCTGACAGCATCACAAGAAGGCTGGACAAGAATAGATAGCTAGAGTAAGTGGTCTGACAGCATCACTAGAAGGCTGGACAAGAATAGATAGCTAGACAAAGTGGTCTGACAGCATCACAAGAAGGCTGGACAAGAATAGATAGTTAGACAAAGTGATATGACAGCATCACTAGAAGGCTGGACAAGAATAGATAGCTAGACAAAGTGGTCTGACAGCATCACTAGAAGGCTGGACAAGAATAGATAGCTAGACAAAGTGATCTGATAGCATCACAAGAATAGATAGTTAGAGTAAGTGGTCTGATAGTACCACGAGTAAGATGGAAATTCTGTGACAGCATATACCACTAATACAAGTGAGAGGGTGAAGTGATGAGTCATGGTAGTCTACTTTCGATGTGGAGATGGCACAAGATGATGAAGATATAAATTACCTTCACTTTTATCAATTACCTTCACTTGCATCTATTTCTCTTTAATCTGGCTTTTTTCATTTCTGTGATAGCCTTTTTTATTTTTCTCAATAATGCAGCTGTTCACCTGCACAGTGTAAATTGTGAAATACCCACCAAATTATTCTTCGTTATCTTCAGTTTTTTAAACAAATTTTTAACAAAGAGGACTGATGACTGTACACATTCAAAACATGCCTTTTTTCAAAATGTCTACCTGACTGCCTTTTCATTATAAAATAAAGGCTTCAGTGCTAGTTTTGTTAAAGTAACTGACCTGTCTTTGCTACTGCTATTCAGACTTCTAGCAAGGATTATATATTGCCTAGAGAGATACCAAGGTTAATGTCTTCATCCAAGGGGCCTGGAATGGATGTAGTGTACTCTTCTTCTTACAGTTGAACATATGATCTCACATAGATTGTGACTCTCAATAAGGATTTGTAAAGGACCCACTGAACAAGACCACACTAGCACAAGCATTAGGACAAGTCATTCAAGGGATCCCTCTTTCATTGCCCATAAGGGCAAAGTACTCTAGAGGTCTTATTATTTTTGACAAAATACGTCAGAGAAGTCTTGAAGCAAGACATTCAAGAGGACACTAACAGATAGATCACTTCGAAGGAGCCCCTGGAAAAAAGCACTCTAAAGATGTCCTTGGACTAAGCTCTCTAGAAATGTCCTTGGATTAAGCTCTCTAGAGATGTCATTGGACTAAGCTCTCTAGAGAAGTCCTTGGACTAAGCTCTCTAGAGATGTCCTTGAACTAAGCTCTCTAGAGATGTCCCTGGATGAACTCTCTAGAGATGTCCTTGAACTAAGCTCTCTAGAGATGTCCTTGGACTAAGCTCTCTAGAGATGTCCTTAAACTAAGCTCTCTAGAGGAACAAAGAATTCTATAGCGATCTTGCGATTATCATTATCATCATCATCGTCATTATCAAGTACCATGCCTGCTGGCATGGGTGATCAAGTCTCTCCATAACTTTTGATCTCACCAGTTATTTATCATTTCTGTTGTTGACCTTCTGTCGAGCCATTGTCTTAAGCTGTCTGGTATCTTTTCTCTTTGCTTCCCTCTATCTCTTCGTTCCTCAATTCTCCCAGTTGTTACAATATATTCCAGCTGTTCTCTTCGCATTTCATGGCCAAAAAATGATGATTTGTTCTTCCTAATATTGGATATTACCTCTCTTTTTGCTTTGGCCTCTTTCAGAACAGTTTCATTAATCTTCTTAGCTGCCCATGGTATTCTCAACATTCTTCTGTAAAACCATAATTCTGCAGTCTCAAGTGATTTTCTTGTCTAATGTCGTATTGTCCATGATATACATCCACATGTTAAGACTGGCTCTACATAACATTTAAGAACTTTTTCTTGTTTCTATTGTCAAAAATGGATCGCACAGTGTCCTCCTCATTTTTTGGAGAGCATTATAAAGGTGTCTTGAGATAATGCAATCCAGGGAAGTGAGGGGAGGGTGGGGCTTTGAGACAAGGCATTCTGTCTCTGGAGAATCCCTTTTTACATGGGGGCTCATGAAAACTATAAAAGACTAGCATTTATTGTTTAGCCATTAATATTATTATATATAAGTTCATTATATTGAATTTTATTTTATATAAGTTCATTATAATGAATAAATGACTGGGAACATCTGGCAAGTGATCACACATCATGGAGAGCATGTATAAGGAATGGTATAACATCATTTGAGACTGTGCTAAGGCAAAACTTAGAAGAGAAAAGACTCGTGAAAAAGGATGGAAAACCCTGTGAATCAGTGACTTGTTCATTCTGTGGCCATGTGTGTTTGTCAAACATTGGTAGAGCCAATAGACGAAAAGGATCATATATATTGAAGTTCATTATATTGAATATTATTTTATATAAGTTCATTATATTGTATATTATTTTATATAAGTTCATTATATTGAATATTATTTTATATAAGTTCATTATATTGCTCTAAATCAGAAGCAATAGTTATGCTAATGTTATGTTATTTTACATGATGATCATCATCACTGTACTCAATACAGCCATAGATACTTTGATCTTTTCCTTGAAATACTGAGAACTTCTGAGAAGACCTTGACCCATGTGTATGAACTCTGTTGCACAGAATGGGATTATAAAATTATACAGATTCTCTAGGATGTCTTGTCAAGATTTCAATACATAAGACCTAATGTAAATGTAACATCATCTATTAACTTATATTGTTGCACCATAACAGATCTTACAGGCCATGGAAGAGACCATCAGAGCTGGCTCATACCAAAACAAAAGTATAAAGTCTATGTATGCAATAATAACTTTTTTCCATGTGACTACATGACACATCTTACAGGCCATGGAAGAGACCATCAGAGCTGGCTCATACCAAATCAAAAGTATAAAGTCTATGTATGCAATAATAACTTTTGTCCATGTGACTATATGACACATCTTACGGACAAAACAATCTTATCTATTTATCTATCCATTGACCTTTCAAGCTGTAGCCGGCCCATAGGGCGTAGACCAACATACTCCTTCTCCCATCCAAATTTCTATTCTAGCAGTTTTCAATTCTTTTAAAGATATTTTATCAAATCTCGCCATTTGTCTCTGTTCTGTGCAAGCAGCTCTATCTCTTTGAGGGAGCCGATTCCTGCTGCTCTTGCCTCTCTCATCAGTGTTCTTCTCAGTGTCTCTCTGGGTCTTCCTCTTTTCCTCTAACCTGTTGTTTCCCACATGAGGGCTTGCTTTGCTATTCGGGTATTATCTCTTCTCATCACATGTCCAACATATGACCATCGTCTTTTCTTTATTACTGAAGATATTAGTGGTTGATTGGCGATTTCTCTAATTTCCTCATTTGTTTTGAATTTGTTCCACTCTATACCAAGTATTTTCCTTAGACATTTATCTTCGAATGCATTCAACTTTGATTCTATATCTCTTGTTGTTTTCCAGCTTTTATACGTATACGTAAGGGTTGATAATATGTTTGATTTGAATAGTCTAAGTTTTGTGTTTGTGCTGATGAGTTTTGATTTCCACAACTTTTCAAGACTTTTGAAAGTCATTGCTGCTTTAGCTATTCTGATTCTAATTTCTTTACTCAAAACAATAGTCTAATTTATATAAATCTATATGCTATTTAAATGGTAGTCATTCTGTATGACTAGAAATGTAAAATTGGTTTGAGATGTGAAGCATACCTGGACACATAGGGAGCGTGCATAATTTGTACTGGATGTCTTCACCTTGACATTGCCTACCAGCATGCATTGGTGCTGGATGGTTGCAGGCACGAGTGCGAGTCTGCGTTCCATTTTCACAGGTAACACTGCACCCACTCCATCCTGACCACAGACTCCACACACCATTAACTGTAAGAACCAAAAATTATGACAAGTGGTAAAGGCAATCACATACCATAAACCTTAATAAGAGTACTCATTACTTTAATTCTTCAGTGTAAAGCAACAGATATAAGAATTGATGATAAAAGTTCAGTTTCCCATCTGTTAGTGTCAATTAAAATAAACCATTACAAAAAGCAAGAGGAGTCTTGATTGTGCTAGGAAACACATGGAAATCCAAAGAAATAAGGTTAAATATGAAAATACAAATGCTTAACTCCAATGTTAAAGCTGTTCGGTTATATGGCTGTGAAACATGGAGCACAACAAAAATGACAATCATAAAGATACAGACTTTCATTAATGGATGCTTGTGCTGAGTAAAGGGGTAGAGATGGCAGGATAAAATCACTAAGAATTATGTGAAAGTACCTGACAAAAATAAGTGAACAAAGAGATAAGACAAAGATAATGGCACTGAATAGGAGACACACTGTGGAAGTCAACTGAAAGTATTAGCTACAAGCCTAATTTTGGAATCCCCATGGGGGGAGACAAAGAGGAAGGCCAAAATATTCTTGGAGAAGACAGATGGAAGCAGGAATGAAGAGGATGGGGAAGACATGGGATGATCTTAAGAGAATAGCAAGAAACAGAACGACTTGGAAAGTGTTGAAGATGCTCTACAGGAAACTGAAAGAAAGAAGAAAAGAAAAAAATTGTGTTAATGGAACATCATGTACTGTTATAGGTGTCTAAGTTTCTATGAGTTTGTTCAAAGTGCTGGAACGTCAATTCTGATAAAAATAAACAATGCAACATGGAAGGAGAGAAAGGTTAAGTACAAAGTAGTAGAGATCAGCGGAAATGGAGAGAAAAGCTACCCACCAAACATGGGGAACCCTACAAAGTATAGCCACTGACCATACAAGTGCAGGGACTTTGTTGCTGCCCCATAAGACACCACATGAGGTGGCCACTTTCTGATGGCTTTATTCATTTATAGCCAAATAAATGAATTTATGGGACCAGAGACCTGTGGTGCATGAACTGAAGAAGTCAATGACTCATAGCTGACAGTTGGCATCAACAAACCAAAGCCGAGTAACACTATACACCATCCTGTTCCTGGAAACATGGTTGCCCAGTATTGCCAATTAAAACACAAAACAACAAATGTATGGAAGACTGAGCTGCACAGAATTCACAGTTTCACACTGTTGATGGATAGACAAAGAGGTTCTGTTAAACTGACAATATTATTTTAACATGTAAAAAAAAACAAATAAATAAAAACGGCATCAAAACCATAATTTCCCATAATTTATCGGGCTCCAAACCATATGAATGTGATTTTGAATTCCAGTAGAGTCAAAATTTTTTACTCTATCAGAGGTGAAATAGAAACTCCAACCCAAACACCTAGTGACGACTGCACTGGACAAGCGACCTTTATTCTCCTATAAGTCGCCACTCCCCGGCAGACCCCAGTCATGGAAAAAAGCATGAAAAGATGGTTATTTTTTAATTATGACATAACAAAACAATAAAAGTCTTCAAATTGAACAACAAAAAGAAGAAAATAAAACAAAGAAAACATTTACCACAGTAACAAGAGCATACCATTGCACTGTACACCACCAGACAATGACGTTCCATCAGTACAAGTTGTTTCTATTGTCCATGAGTTGTGTGGGCAGGCTGCCAGGTATGGCTCTGTCCCTTCACAGTTGATAGTGCTGATGTAGAACTGCCCACTTCTTGAACCAAAGCGACCATCCCTTATAGCTGTTGTAAGAAATGTGTAGGCTAGTCAGAGTTTGAGACAATTGGCTCAGGTTGTCTTACCCTTGACCTTCGTCATTTGGGCAGTGTTGATAATGACAACCTTAACCTTGGTCATTTGGACAGTGTTGTTAATGACTAACTTAACCTTGGTCATTTGGACAGTGTTGATAATGACTAACTTAACCTTGGTCATTTGGACAGTGTTGATAATGACTAACTTAACCTTGGTCATTTGGGCTGTGTTGATAATGACTAACTTAACCTTGGTCATTTGGGCAGTGTTGATAATGACTAACTTAACCTTTGTCATTTGGACAGTGTTGATAATGACTAACTTAACCTTGGTCATTTGGGCAGTGTTGATAATGACAACCTTAACCTTGGTCATTTGGACAGTGTTGTTAATGACTAACTTAACCTTGGTCATTTGGACAGTGTTGATAATGACAAACTTAACCTTGGTCATTTGGACAGTGTTGATAATGACTAACTTAACCTTGGTCATTTGGGCTGTGTTGATAATGACTAACTTAACCTTGGTCATTTGTGCAGTGTTGATAATGACTAACTTAACCTTGGTCATTTGGACAGTGTTGATAATGACTAACTTAACCTTGGTCATTTGGACAGTGTTGATAATGACTAACTTAACCTTGGTCATTTGGGCAGTGTTGATAATGACTAACTTAACCTTGGTCATTTGGACAGTGTTGTTAATGACTAACTTAACCTTGGTCATTTGGACAGTGTTGATAATGACTAACTTAACCTTGGTCATTTGGACAGTGTTGATAATGACTAACTTAACCTTGCTCATTTGGGCAGTGTTGATAATCATAACCTTGGTCATTTGGACAGTGTTGATAATGACTAACTTAACCTTGGTCATTTGGGCAGTGTTGATAATGACTAACTTAACCTTGGTCATTTGGACAGTGTTGATAATGACTAACTTAACCTTGGTCATTTGGACAGTGTTGTAATGACTAACTTAACCTTGTCACAGTGTTGATAATGACAACTTAACCTTGGTCATTTGGGCAGTGTTGATAATGACTAACTTAACCTTGGTCATTTGGACAGTGTTGATAATGACTAACTTAAACCTTGTTGATAATGACATAACCTTGGTCAGTGTTGATAATGACTAACTTAACCTTGGTCATTTGGACAGTTTTGTTAATGACTAACTTAACCTTGGTCATTTGTGCAGTGTTGATAATGACAACTTAACCTTGGTCATTTGGGCAGTGTTGATAATGACTAACTTAACCTTGGTCATTTGGGCAGTGTTGATAATGACTAACTTAACCTTGGTCATTTGGGCAGTGTTGATAATGACTAACTTAACCTTGGTCATTTGGGCAGTGTTGATAATGACTAACTTAACCTTGGTCATTTGGACAGTGTTGATAATGACTAACTTAACCTTGGTCATTTGGACAGTGTTGATAATGACTAACTTAACCTTGGTCATTTGGGCAGTGTTGATAATGACTAACTTAACCTTGGTCATTTGGACAGTGTTGATAATGACTAACTTAACCTTGGTCATTTGGACAGTGTTGATAATGACTAACTTAACCTTGGTCATTTGGACAGTGTTGATAATGACTAACTTAACCTTGGTCATTTGGGCAGTGTTGATAATGACTAACTTAACCTTGGTCATTTGGGCAGTGTTGATAATGACTAACTTAACCTTGGTCATTTGGGCAGTGTTGATAATGACTAACTTAACCTTGGTCATTTGGGCAGTGTTGATAATGACTAACTTAACCTTGGTCATTTGGGCAGTGTTGATAATGACTAACTTAACCTTGGTCATTTGGGCAGTGTTGATAATGACTAACTTAACCTTGGTCATTTGGGCAGTGTTGATAATGACTAACTTAACCTTGGTCATTTGGGCTGTGTTGATAATGACTAACTTAACCTTGGTCATTTGGGCTGTGTTGATAATGACTAACTTAACCTTGGTCATTTGGGCAGTGTTGATAATGACTAACTTAACCTTGGTCATTTGGGCTGTGTTGATAATGACTAACTTAACCTTGGTCATTTGGACAGTGTTGATAATGACAATAACCTTGGTCATTTGGACAGTGTTGATAATGACTAACTTAACCTTGGTCATTTGTGCAGTGTTGATAATGACTAACTTAACCTTGGTCATTTGGGCTGTGTTGATAATGACTAACTTAACCTTGGTCATTTGGGCAGTGTTGATAATGACTAACTTAACCTTGCTCATTTGGGCAGTGTTGATAATGACTAACTTAACCTTGCTCATTTGGGCAGTGTTGATAATGACAACTTAACCTTGGTCATTTGGGCTGTGTTGATAATGACTAACTTAACCTTGGTCATTTGGGCAGTGTTGATAATGACTAACTTAACCTTGGTCATTTGGGCTGTGTTGATAATGACTAACTTAACCTTGGTCATTTGGGCTGTGTTGATAATGACACAAATAAACTTGGTCATTTGGGCAGTGTTGATAATGACACAAATAACCTTGGTAATTTGGGCAGTGTTGATAATGACACAAATAACCTTGGTCATTTGGGCAGTGTTGATAATGACACCAATAACCTTGGTCATTTGGGCAGTGTTGATAATGACTACCTTGACCTTTGTGATTTGAGCAGTGTTGATAATGACTACCTTGACCTTTGTGATTTGAGCAGTGTTGATAATGACTACCTTGACCTTTGTGATTTGAGCAGTGTTGATAATGACTACCTTGACCTTTGTGATTTGAGCAGTGTTGATAATGACTACCTTGACCTTTGTGATTTGAGCAGTGTTGATAATGACTACCTTGACCTTTGTGATTTGGGCATTGTTGATAATGACTACCCTGACCTTTGTGATTTGAGCAGTGTTGATAATGACTACCTTGACCTTTGTGATTTGAGCAGTGTTGATAATATCTACCCTGACCTTGGTCATTTGTATGGCCCTTTTCATTTTATCAGATGGTCTAGTGGAGGCTATTGTGTATTTTTTGAGGTTTTGTTTTTGTCGAACAGCTTCTCTTGTGGCTAATTCTACCAATGTTTGACAAACACACACGGCCACAGAATGAACAAGTCAGGCCCACTGATCCACAGGGTTTTCCTTTTTTTTTCATGAGTCTTTTCTCTTCTAACTGTTGCCTTAGCACAGTCTCAAATGATGTTATACCATTCCTTATACATGCTCTTCATGGTGTGCGATCACTTGCCAGATGTTCCCAGTCATTTTCACACATGGAAAAGTCATTCAGAGATTATTTACAGATATCTCTATATCATTGTTTAGATTTGCCGATTCGTCTTTTTCCATGTATTAGTTCACCATATAGTATTTGCTTGGGGATGCATTTTTCTTCCATTTGCTGGACATGCACCATCCATCTTAGTCTTTGACATCTGAGCATCGACATGATTACCTGAATAATTTACTAATATTCATGTAACACTGTAGTTGACATTCAAAATAGTTATTAATATAAACTTAGATGGTCCTTAACATTTTTAAAATCAATTTACTAACTCCCAAACTCAAAATAGGTTGCCAACCCCTGGTTTAAAGGATCTTGACTTAATTGTTACTCTAAAAAAACTCATGAATGTGGGTAATTGATGTGGGTAGCTGAATGTGGGTAATTGGATGTGGGTAATTGAAAGTGGGTAATTGAATGTGGGTAACTGAATGTTGGTAATTGCATGTGGGTAACTGAATGTGGGTAATTGAATGTGGGTAACTGCATGTGGATAATTGATGTGGGTAACAGAAGGTGAATAACAACAAGGAAGACTTGATACCTAAATTGGACAGATATCAAAAATACAAAACATTAAACACTATACTCTTCAATATTACTAAATACTCACGGCCCTGTATAGTATTTAACATCTTGTATATTTGATATGTGTGTTTATCTCCATTGATATACTGGCACTACTTGTTTTTCCTTTGTTATCACTCACCGTCACTCCTCCTACTATTTATGAGCTTAATTTGTACAGCTTGCTATACTTGATGAAGGGTTTTACAGAAACGTTGTAGTTTGTCTTATTTTTCTATTAGTTTAGCTGTTCCATACCATTGTATGTTTATTTTGTATGTTACAAGGATTGAAGATACTGAGTATGTGAGAGATGAATACTGTACTCATCAATCATATTGAGCATACATGTGTGTCCGCCAGGCCAACCTGCCTGTCTGCAAGAAAGGTCAGCTATATAATCAGTCATTTGGTTTGCACAAATCAACACCCATCGGTCTCTGACATTGTCAAATAGTTCAACACGTCCCTCGCCAGGACTTCTTCCACCTGAAAGTCTGAGTGGACCTGAGGAAATAGATCTTGGTCAGCACAGTGTTTGTGTAGATAGAAATTTGTTTCTAAAATGTCTTGTGCGTGAGAAACAGAATTTATGTTTTAAAAAAAATAAACAATAACAATTTAAAGTTAAAAATGAATCAAGTGAGAGACTAATTCTATCAAATTAAATATTTATGAAATCGTCTATATTGTCATAAATCATCTCACTTTTTTAATGGGTACACAAAGGCTTTAAAGCTTGACCATCCATAACTAATGAACTCTCTACAGTCCAAACTGGCCTGAAAATGTCTTCATTTTACACTTTCAATATTCTTTTTAATAGTTCATAAACTATACAAGTAAAAAAATATGTCTGCCTTCAAGCACCTGTCAGTTTGATCCATTTTGTCTTTGAAAATGTTATCGAATGTATATTTATAAAAATACATTTTCTTTTTGACATCGCTTTTTGTGGTATAAACCTCAGAAATTGCTTGCTTTTTTTTTGCTGGTTAATGCCATAGCAATAGTCTAACAATTGTCAACAACTTTGTTGACAAACTTCTGTCTTTGGTCTCTGATTCATCTTTTATCTTGAAAATACTAACAGCCAAACTGGCAAGCTTTTGTGTGCAAAGTTAACACCTGATGGCATATCTCGAATTAACAGTATGTAAATAACAAAAGCAAAACGTTAACAATATCTATAAACAATGTAAGTTAAACTTTAACATATCTATAATCAATGTAAGTTAAACTTTAACATATCTATAATCAATGTAAGTTAAACTTTTACATATCTATAATCAATGTAAGTTAAACTTTAACAATATCTATAATCAATGTAAGTTAAACTTTAACAATATCTATAAACAATGTAAGTTAAACTTCAACAAAATGTAAATAATGTAAGTAAAGTTTTAACAATATCTATAAACAATGTAAGTTAAACTTCAACAAAATGTAAATAATGTAAGTAAAGTTTTAACAATATCTATAAACAATGTAAGTAAAATTCAACAAAATGTAAATAACAAAAGCAAACTTTAACAATATCTATAATCAATGTAAGTTAAACTTTAACATATCTATAATCAATGTAAGTTAAACTTTAACATATCTATAATCAATGTAAGTTAAACTTTAACATATCTATAATCAATGTCAGTTAAACTTTAACATATCTATAATCAATGTAAGTTAAACTTTAACATATCTATAATCAATGTAAATTAAACTTTAACAATATCTATAATCAATGTAAGTTAAACTATAACATGTTGACTCATTACTCAACTCTTCAATTTCTTCTAACAGACACTATTTGATCTTGAGTCTTCAAATATTGCCAAAGTCTTTTTCCTCGTTCATTAATTTCTGATAAACATTTTTTCAAATGTAATATACTTTAGACTACTTTCGACTACTTTAGACTTTAATAGACAAGGATGTATTTTATCGCCCTTGTTATTTGGAATTGTTATGGACTTCATAATGAAGAAATGCTCAGAATGCTGCACTGGTAATAAAGGCATCGAATGGATACAAGGAGATCATTTGGAGGACCTCGACTTTGCTGATGACATAGTTATCATCAGCAGTCAGATAAAAACGATACAGGAAAACACAAATGAACTATCATCAATAGCCAGCAAAATTGGGCTTGAGATCAATCATGAAAAGACTAAAGTCATGAAAAGTTTAATTCCAACAGGTGACAAAATATACATGGAAAACAAACCAGTAGAAGAGATCGATCCCTTTATCTATCTTGGAAGTCACTTTGATCGAGAAGGGGATACGAGTAAAGAAATTAGAATCAGAATGGCTAAAGCAGCAATGTCTTTCAGAAGCCTTGAAAAGTTGTGGAAATCAAAACTCATCAGCACAAACACAAAACTTAGGCTATTCAAATCAAATGTACTATCAACCCTTACGTTTGCGCGTGAAAGCTGGAAAACAACAAGAGATATAGAAACAAAGTTGAATGCATTCGAAAATAAATGTCTAAGGAAAATACTTGGTATAGCATGGAACGAATTCAAAACAAACGAGGAAATTAGAGAAATCGCCAATCAACCACTAATATCTTCAGTAATAAAGAAAAGACGATGGTCATACGTTGGACATGTGATGAGAAGAGATAATAACCGAATAGCAAAGCAAGCCCTCATGTGGGAAACAACAGGTAAAAGAAAAAGAGGAAGACCCAGGGAGACACTGAGAAGAACATTGATGAGAGAGGCAAGAGCAGCAGGAATCGGCTCCCTCAATGAGATAGAACTGCTTGCACAGAACAGAGACAGATGGCGAGATTTGATAAAATATCTTTAAAAGAAAACTGCTAGAACAAAACAATTCATATAGGAGAAGGTGTATCTTGGTCTAAACGCCCTATGGGCCGGTTACGGCTCGAAAGGTCAATAGATAGATAGATAGACTTTAATAGATTTTCATTTGAAACTTGAGAAATAATCCTTTCTATAAGCAAAAACAAATAATAAATAAAGAAATGCAGTGTGGTCAGAAAGAGCTAGCTAAAAATGGTGTACAGATCCATGTGCAAGTATGACAACATCTTACCTATGCAATCAACAGTATAACATGGTGTAGACTCATTGCTCAGTCCAAGGCAGTACCTATCTACTCCCACAATTCCATAGTTACTACAGGTACGACTTCTCACCTTGATCCCTTGTCCACAGGAAGTGCTGGTGGAACACTCTCCCCATTCCCCCCATTGCTGCCACACTGTAACACAAACAATTTGTTTCAATTTGTGTGTAAGAAAATGGGACAATCTGACACCAGCTCGTAGAACACAAACAATTTGTTTCAATTTGTGTGTAAGAAAATGGGACAATCTGACACCAGCTCGTAGAACACAAACAATTTGTTTCAATTTGTGTGTAAGAAAATGGGACAATCTGACACCAGCTCGTAGAACACAAACAATTTGTTTCAATTTGTGTGTAAGAAAATGGGACAATCTGACACCAGATCGTAGAACATGAAGAACAAAGTTAAAAAAAACGGCACAACTTTTTTTAAATGTCAAATTCAGAAGACAAAAGGAGTAGGTGAAATGGGGCCAGGCACCACAAATACGGTCATTTTAATTCCACAGTCAGATCACTCTATCTGACATAAGCAGATTAAAAGTGAGAGAAGCTGTTCAGAAAACAGTACCATCCAGTACCATACCTGCTGGTGTAGGTGATCATGTCTCTCCACAACTTTTAATCTCGACAGTTAGTTATCATTTCTGTTATTGAACTTCTTCCAAGCCATTCTCTTAAGCTGTCTGGTATCTTTTCTCTTTGCTTCTCTCTATCTCTTCGTCCCTCAATTTTTCCAGTTGTCACAATATATTCCAGCTGTTTCCATCTCATTACATGACCCAAAAAATGATGATTGTTTCTTCCTAATATTGGATATTAGCTCTCTTTTTGCTTTGCCCCCTTTCAGAACGTTTTATCCTTGGCATTCTCGACATTATTCTGTAAAACCACATTTCTACAGACTTCAGTGATTTTCTTGTGTGTTTTCCTATTGTCCATGATTCACATCCATATGTTAAGAATGGTTCTACATAACATTGCAACAGAAAAGGCATTAACATGCATGTAGATATATAAAGTCCTGTGTGTTACCGGGGCCTCATTATGAGTAAAGAATAGTGACACTGTGACCTTCCAAGCATGTCGTAAGAGGCGACGAAGGATGTTGATCGATGGCTTGACAAGCTGTCATTGTAAAAAGTATTGTTATGGAAACAGAGCCATTTTTAAAAGCAGTGATCTCTGCAATATGTGCCATTCTGGCACGCAAGGTTTCTGTTTTTGAGATTGGTTCTGCCCTATGTGCCGTCCTCGGCTCGAAAGGTCAATAGATAGATAGATATATAAAAATGCGAAGCTACTGTAAAGCTGATGACAAGGATGAAAAATTCACATAAATCTGTAACCATGCATTTTTCCATTGTATCCCTTCCACCAACATACACAGCTACTTCCCTACAAAAAAAAAAAAAAAGTAAAGAGCTCCGTCACGCCAAGTACCGTACCAAATACCACATTTTTTTTTTTGGGGGGGGGGGCAATGTGGCCGGTATTACGCCCGTGCCACTTTACTTTCCCAGAAAAAAAAAATCCGGTACTCATTTAAAGCTGGGTGAACCCAGAAGCCGTCGATCAGGATCGAACCCGACCTTTGTAGTCCAGCACACCAACTAGTGAGCAATCGCGGCTTCCATTACTTGGCTACTAATTGCTCAATATTGACTCACTCCAAACACATAATCCTTGAACACCAATCAACATTATCCTCCAGCTTAAAAAAACACAAAACTCCGACGACTCACCAGGACAACTCTGGAGTTGACATACACCGAAGTCTTGTGCCGGCCCATAACACAGGGCTGGATTGACAGTCTGTTGATGATCTTCACACTCACGTCTTCTGACACGCCATCCGTGATGACACGTAACAGAACATGGGCCCCATTCCATCCATGCTGCCCACTGAGGTCCTGCATCTACAGAAACATTCGTGTTACTATTAATAACCCACCAATCAATGAACGAAATCAATGACGACTTATGTCTACAATGCACACTCATGTTCGTTCATTTCCTTCACAAAGTGGCTCTGGTTTCACGTACGAAACGTAGGCTCTGGCATATTTAAGGTTCAATGTACTTTTCTCTCACTCTGAATTGATTGAACTGACTGTAAACATTTCCACGCACAGCGTGCCACCTCTGTTACGCATTCTCATGTCAAATACTAAACCTTTTATCGCTCCCCCCTCCCTCTTTTCCCGAGCAAGACAGTTTGTAGTTAATTACCTGCAATCTCTGCATGGAGCCTCGGTAGCCTAGTTTGGAAAACCACCCGACTGGACTACCGACGTTCGGACAACCCAGTGTTCAATTCCCGCTGGGAGTAGTGTGAATTGTATTCGTGGTTGGGAAAAAAAAATACCCACGGTCGACCCAGCCGTTGGCAGAAATGGGTACCAGGTTATTACCGTGGAAAGGTGAGGAATGTCGCCTCTCATCTGAGTTTCGATGCTTGAAGCGACACTATACAGAAATCTCCGAACATTTCTGGATAGGCGGCCTAGCACATATGGGTTGAAACTCGCGTGCTAAGACGCCGGTTCAAGTCTCGCACTTTACCTTTACCTTACCTTATCTCTGCATCTGAAACAGCCAAGTGAAACAGCCAAGCGAAACAGCCTTCCAAAATTGTTACTTTACAGGCTACAGGCAAACCGCTCCTCCCGAGGATGTCATCGAAATACAAACAGTTAGTATTATTGTAAAGTCTTAACTTAAGCACATTGATTATTTTTCGGAAGAGTAACATCCCCTGATGTGGCGAGATTTGATTTAAAAAAATCTTTGCAAGAATTGAGACTGCTAGAAAGAAAATTTAGAAAAAGAGAAAGAGTAAGTGGGTCTATTCCTTATTGGCCGGCCACAGCTCGAAAGGTCAATAGATAGAACATCACCTGGAGCAACATTGCATTCCGTGCCTCTCTAGTCTGTCATTATTGTATAGAAAGGAGAAACAATGTTAACCCTACATCATTTGTAGTTGTTGAAAACACTGTAGTTTTGTTGCAACACTAACTAAAGCACTAAGGTGAGTTCACTTGTTTCTCTCAAATAATGTATGTAAAAAAAAAAGTCAAGTACCCCCGTCACGCCAAGTGGCGGCGTATAGGGAATATGGTGTTAGTGACCATACATTTTACAGACCTTCGGCTCATGATTTTTGGGGTAATGTGGTCGGTATTACGCCCGTGCCGCTTTACTTTCACAGAAAAAAATCCGGTACCCATTTAAGGCTGGGTGAACCCGGAAGCCGTCGGTTGGGATCGAACCCTACTCCTTGTCCTTTTTTAGTCCAGTTCACTAACCACTGAGCTATCGCGACTCCCTAAATAATGTATGTACTTATTATAAATTGTAGGAAATTACCAGCTATATATTATAATGATAACATTAGGTCTGATGGAAGCACTAGCTCAACATGGTTATTTGACGTAGTAACGGATACCTACATGGAGTGTAGTATTTCAAGTATTTGCAACTAAACTTAATTAACTAGAGCTTGATTGTCTCAATTTAAGTGAGTTAACTTGGCACTTGGGTCAAACACTGACTTCAGGAGTCACTGACCAGAGAATTTATCTCACAAATCATAGCTGACTAAACTTAAACAACCCAGTTTTCTTTAAATGCAACATTGTGACTGTGATAATGAGGTTATAATAAGTTGCAAGTTGTACCTGCTATGCTACAGAAGGTGCCGGCCCAGCCACTGTTGCAGAGACACAGAGCAGTCACAGCTCCTGTCGTAGACCTGGTTTCTAAGCAACGACCACGCCCACTGCACGGATCACCGGAACATGGTCCTAGAGCTACCTGCAAGGTCAAAGTTGAGATATGTTTAGAAGCAGTTTTCTTTAAATTTGAAATCTTCTTCTTCTACCTTTCAGCTCCCTGTGGAGCATAGGTCTTCAACAAACACTTTCAACTCCCTGTGGAGCATAGGTCTTCAACAAACACTTTCAACTTCCTGTGGAGCATAGGTCTTCAACAAACACTTTCAACTTCCTGTGGAGCAAAGGTCTTCAACAAACACTTTCAACTTCCTGTGGAGCATAGGTCTTCAACAAACACTTTCAACTTCCTGTGGAGCATAGGTCTTCAACAAACACTTTCAACTTCCTGTGGAGCAAAGGTCTTCAACAAACACTTTCAACTTCCTGTGGAGCAAAGGTCTTCAACAAACACTTTCAACTTCCTGTGGAGCAAAGGTCTTCAACAAACACTTTCAACTTCCTGTGGAGCATAGGTCTTCAACAAACACTTTCAACTTCCTGTGGAGCAAAGGTCTTCAACAAACACTTTCAACTTCCTGTGGAGCATAGGTCTTCAACAAACACTTTCAACTTCCTGTGGAGCATAGGTCTTCAACAAACACTTTCAACTTCCTGTGGAGCATAGGTCTTCAACAAACACTTTCAACTTCCTGTGGAGCAAAGGTCTTCAACAAACACTTTCAACTTCCTGTGCAGCATAGGTCTTCAACAAACACTTTCAACTTCCTGTGGAGCATAGGTCTTCAACAAACACTTTCAACTTCCTGTGGAGCATAGGTCTTCAACAAACACTTTCAACTTCCTGTGGAGCAAAGGTCTTCAACAAACACTTTCAACTTCCTGTGGAGCAAAGGTCTTCAACAAACACTTTCAACTTCCTGTGGAGCATAGGTCTTCAACAAACACTTTCAACTTCCTGTGGAGCATAGGTCTTCAACAAACACTTTCAACTTCCTGTGGAGCATAGGTCTTCAACAAACACTTTCAACTTCCTGTGGAGCATAGGTCTTCAACAAACACTTTCAACTTCCTGTGGAGCAAAGGTCTTCAACAAACACTTTCAACTTCCTGTGGAGCATAGGTCTTCAACAAACACTTTCAACTTCCTGTGGAGCGAAGGTCTTCAACAAACACTTTCAACTTCCTGTGGAGCAAAGGTCTTCAACAAACACACTCAACTCTCTATGGAGTGTAGTCTTCAACAAACACTTTCCGAGCCGTCCTGTTTCTTGCCATTAATTTAAGATCGTTCCATGTCTTCCCCATCATCTTCATCTCTGCTTCCATCTGATTTCTCCAATAATATTTTGATCTTCCTCTTTGTCTTTTTCCTTGGGGATTCCAAAAAGGGCCTGTTGTGTAACACTCTTAGTTGGCTTCCGCAGTGTGTGTCCTATCCAGCGCCATCAACTTCGCTTTATCTCTTTATCCACTGGTATTTGACTGGTACTTTTCCATAGTTAGGGATTTTGTCCTGCCATTCCCATCACTTTTATTCTGCACGAGCATCCATTAATGAAAGTCTGTGTCTTCATGAATGACATTTTTGTTGTTCTCCATGTTTCACGTCCACATTTTAGGACTGACTTAACATTGGAGTTGAAAATGTTAATGTTTGTATTTAACCCAACTTCTTTGGACTTCAATATGTTTCCCAATGCAACGAATGTTTCTCTTGGTTTTGATATCCTTATTTTAGTATCATTCTCTGTTCCTTCCACTTTTTCTATATTTGTAGCCTAAGACACTCATATCGATGCTCAGATGTCGAAGACTAAGATGGCTGGGGCACATCCAGCGAATGGAAGAAAAACGCATCCCCAAACAAATACTATATGGTGAACTAACACACGGAAAAATACAAATTGGTAAGATCTAAACTATGATATAGAGATATCTGTAAATCATCTCTGAATGACTTCTCCATCTGTGAAAATGACTGGGAATATCTGGTAAGTGATCGCACATCATGGAGAGCATGTATAAGGAATGGTATAACATCATTTGAGACTGTGCTGAGGCAAAACATAGAAGAGAAAAGACTCATGAAAAAGGATGGAAAACCCTGTGGATCAGTGGGCCTGACTTGCTCATTCTGTGGCCGTGTGTGTTTGTCAAACTTTGGTAGAATTAGCCACGAAAGAAGCTGTTGGACAAAAACAAAACCTAAAAAAAAAATAACAATAGCCTCTACTAGACCGTCTGACAAGAGGAAACGCGTCATATATCTATGTCAGTCATAGTTGACTATGGATTTTTCAGCGCCCCTAGAAATTATATTTGTTTATCTTTTCTTTCACCGTGTATTCTCTTTTTTTTTTCTATGTCTATATTCATTCATTCATTCATTCAAGAGCTCTGTCGCGCCAAGTCGCATATAGGGAATATGGTGTTAGTGACTATTGTTTTTATCCACCTTCGGCACATGATTTTTGGGGTACTATGGTCGATATTACGCCCGTGCCGCTTTACTTTCACCAAAAAAATCCGACACCCCATTTAAGATTGGGTGAAAGCGGAACCCGTCGATCAGGATCGATCCCGGTCTCTTGTCCTTTATAGTTCATTTCACTAACCACTGAGCTATTGCGATTCCATTGATAAGTGTTATATATTATATAATGTCTTATGCTAGATGTTGTTTTGCTGAACAGCTTCTTTCGCGGATGACTCTGCCAATATTGGATATGACAGATCGGACTGCAGAATGAACAAGACGTGGTGTATCACACAAACTATACGCATTAACTATACCTCTGTTTCATAGATTATACCAAAGCATTTGACAAAGTTAAACAGAAAGAAATAATCACATTTTCAGAAGGCATACACGTAGACAGCAAAAATCTAAGAATAATAAAGAACATGTACTGGCAACAAACAGCGGCCATAAGAACTGGAAATCAGTTGGGAATGTTTCAACAAATAAAACAGGGTGTTAGGCAAGGTTGTGTGCTGTCATCAGATTTATTTAATATGTACAGGGAGATTAATTTTAAGATCCATAAGGGGCATGCCTGGAATAACAATCAGAGGTTATAACATAAATAATCTAAGGTATGCTGATGATACAGTCTTAATCGCTAAGAGAGAAAATGAGTTACAAGAAATGTTAGACATTATAGTGAAAGAAAGCAAAAAACAAAGGACTCAGCCTTAATAGCAAAAAGGCAGAATTAATGGTAGCAACACAGAAAAAGACATCACCGAAAAGCACAATAAAGACAAGTGGAACAATAATAAAACAGGTAAACGAATTTAAATATTTATATTTTTATATCTATGTATTATATTAACCTCAGACAGTATGTGTACAACAGAGGTGAAATGCAGAATGAGCAAAATGCAGATAAGCAGCTTTCCAAAAAATGAGGAAGATACTGTGCAATCTATTTTTTACAATAGAAACAGTAAAAGATTCTTAAATGTTACGTAGAGCCAGTCTTAACATATGGATGTGAATCATCGACAATAGGACAACAGACATAAAAATCACTGGAAGCTGTAGAAATGTGGTTTTACAGTAGGATGTTGAGAATACCATGGACATCTAAGAAGACTAATAAACACGTTGTGAAAGAGGCCAAAGCAAAATGAGAGCTAATATTCAATATTATGAAGAAGAAAAAAACATAGTTTTTTGGCCTGTTATGAGAAGGGAGCAGCTGGAATATATTGTGACAACTGGGAAAATTGAAGGACGAAGAGATAGAGGGAAGCAAAGAGAAAAGATACCAGACAGCTTAAGAGAATGGCTTGGCAGAAGGTCAACAACAGAAATGATAAATAACTGTCGAGATCGAAAGTTGTGGAGAGACATGATCACCTACGCCAGTAGACATGGTTGATGATGAAGATAGACATTAAACACAACAATCCGAGTCGAAATACACAACGTCACAGCTAGTTGAAGTAAGACTAGTAACGGTGAGCGACTGCAATGAAACAAACAATAGCGGCAGCATATAATAGGAGGTAATCACAGATGTCAAATGAAACATTTCTCAATTGGGGGCCGCGTATATAGCTGCAGAAAACATACACAATAAACATCAAACTTTATTGAGCAGCTACACTTACAGAAATACAAGAAATAAAATACAAATACAGCTACAACGTTTCGGCAAATGCCTTCATCAGGTTTATGTTTGATATATACTTTAAGAGGGCCCTACACTTTAACAGGCTTCCTGAACATCTACACCCAGCTCAAACAACGCTGGCTTGGCCACGTACATCCCATGAAAGATGGCTGCATACCAAAAGATATACTCTATGGGCAACTAGCAGATGGCAAAAGAACTAGCGGGGCTGCCAAAACTTAGATTTGTAGACGTGTGTAAACGTGATATGATGAATCTGAACATAAACGTTGCATCCCGGGAAGACATAGCTGCAGACCGCAATCTTTGGGAACACACACTGAAGCTCCAACTCAACAAGAAGCAGACAGATTCATAGAAAAAGAGAATACACGGAAAAGAACAGAAAAAATAACATTTTTAGGGGCATTGTAAAATCCATAGTCATCTGCGACTGATGGAGGCAACTAAATCTACTTTTACCAAAATAATCAACAAAAAAAGTTGTCTGCCGCTATATAAGCAGTCCCGCGTAGTAGTTAATGTTTGCTTTATTTGATAGCTATGCTTCTATCCTTTTATATGTGGTACATGGTCTCATCAGCCGCGATAGCTCAGTGGTTACTGAACTGGACTACAAAGGACAAGGGGTAGGGTTCGATCCCAACCGACGGCTTCACCCAGCTTTAAATGGGTACCGGATTTTTTTCTGGGAAAGTAAAGCGGTACGGCGTAATACCGACACATTACCCCAAAAATCATGCGCTGAAGGTCTGTAAAATGTATGGTCACTAACACCATATTCCCTATACGCCACTTGGAGTGACGAGGGTACTTTACTTTAGGGAATAATATAACAAAGAAGTATGTGTTAGCACTCGGAAAAATTAACAGACAAACAACAATAGAAAAAAACGAAGAACAATACATGGTCCGAAGCGGGATCGAACCCGTACTCCCTGGCACCGCGCCTTGCCACGAGAAGCCGAACGCTTGGCACACTGCCACGCAGCTAACTAAAAAATTAGCTATTGTAGCAGTGTCTTACACGAAGGCGTTCTCAATGACTATAGCATAGGGTAACGATCACAGACCGGAAATAAATTGTATTTGTTCTTTCCTATTAATGCAAGTATCTCCCAGTAGGGCTGAATACTTGTGTTGTAGACAAACATTTATTGGACGAAACAGCACGAATAGTAGTTTCCAGTGGTTATATACTGGGTACAAATAATAATACATAAATATTATTATATGGGGAACTTCCGAGGCGATAATAGGGAATAATAGAACAAAGAAGTATGTGTTAGCACTCGGAAAAATTGACAGACAATGCGTGGCAGTGTGCCAAGCGTTCGGCTTCTCGTGGCAACGAGGGCGGTGCCAGGGAGTACGGGTTCGATCCCGCTTCGGACCATATATTGTTCTTCGTTTTTTCTATTGTTGTTTGTCTGTCAATTTTTCCGAGTGCTAACACATACTTCTTTGTTCTATTATTCCCTATTATCGCCTCGGAAGTTCCCCATATAATAATATTTATGTGTTATTATTTGTACCCAGTACTTTATTTTACTTTTTTTTTTACATGGCCTCATCTCCTATCTCCTGCGTTTTTTGTCTTCTGAAATTGTTATCAACGTTGCCTTTAATATTGTTGTGCTGTTTTTTATGTGTGTTCTCCATGTGCTACGATCTGCAGGGAGATTTCCTCAGTTTCTTTCGCAGAGACGGAGAATTCACTCATGGAAGCTCTGTGTATGCTACATTGTGTAGTGTAATCATAGTTGCTACATTGTGTAGTGTAAGTAGTATACAAGGGTCCATTTGGACCGAATTTAGGCGTAAATTAACAAAGCTATATAGTAGGCGCATTTCGCGCCTAATGTATACGAGAATCAAGGGGAGTTAATCGGTTGTGCGACGGCGTGACCCCTCGTGCGGCGTGACCCCTCGTGCGGCGGGCGCGTGGTGACCTCGTGGCGGATCGTGCGGTCGTCGTGTTGACCTCGGGGCGGATCGCGTGTTGCCCTCTAGTCGTGGTGACCCTGGAAGTGACGTGTTTATGTCCGGTGTGTGCTGACTTTGGAGCTCTTGATGTACTTACTCGCTAGTGATAGGTTAGTAGATTATTCAACAACAATGAAAAACGTTCAATATAAAACAAAAGACAAAGATATATTTTATTCTTTTATTATCTCAATAGGTGTATAACATACAGTGGATAGTATATAAAATTACAAAAATATTTAGTACACTGAGTAAATATATAGTACAAGGATAACATTTATTTATAGCTATGTAATTGGGTGTCTGCTTAGTTCTATGTCATAAATGAATCATAAGGGTGAAACAGTTAGAGATTACTGGTTAGTCTAAGCCGGTAGTGTAAATATGTTCCTCGGTGTTAGTGGTTCGCTATCTCTCTCTCTCTCTCTCTCGCTCTCGATCATTCTCTCTCCCTCTCCATCTCTCTCTCGCTATCTCTCTCTCTTTCACTAGACTTCTCTCTCACTCCTAGACGTCTCTCCTACCACAGCAGCTTTCATCCTCTCTCTCTCTCTCTCTCTCTCTCTCTCTCTCTCCTAACATTCCACCATCCATCGTACATTTAGCTTCCGTCCTAGACTTCCCTCCATTGTAACACTTACTCATTCTCTCCATTTAAACCCATTAGCTCTACTTAGCCCCCTAAATCTCTCTCTCTCTTTCTCTCTCTCTCTCTACTATTCCAGCCTAGATTTCCCTCCATTGAAACACTTACTCATTCTCTCCATTTATCCTTATCATCGCGCCTTCCTTCTCTCTCTCTCTCTCTTTCTCCCCTATCCTCTCTTAGACTTCTAACCTATCAGTCCACCCTCCGCCTCTCCCTTTAGCTCCCCCGCCCTCCCTCATATTTTTAGCGTGCCTCCTATTGTAACACTTGATTATTCTCACCATTTATACCTAGCATCTCGCCTTCTTTCTCATAGGCTTCTCTCTCTCTCGCTCTCTCTCTCTCTTCTAACACCTACTAGAATTCTCTCCTACCATTCCACCTTTCTTCCTCTCTCTCTCTCTCTCTTTACCTCGCCTAGCGTTCCGCCTTCATTCGTATTTTTACCTTACCGCCAGTGTAACACATTAATAACATTGAATATCAATTACAAAAAGACTTGAAATATCTACTTTTAAAGAACCAATAAGATAAACATATGAAAAACGAAGGAATAATACACTCGACAAGGCGTAACATACGTACTTTATACACATCACCCATTAATACAACTGAAATTCGTTTAATGATAACCTATCACATCGTTATGAGCTAAGAGAAAAACAGAAAAAAATTCAACTTACACCGTAAAATATTCCACTACAACACAGACCGCTAGACTGAACAGTACTACGAAAATAAACGTCCGTGAATCAAGCGCGCTTATAACACGAAGTCTCACATCCGACTAGTTTAAATATAATCTGGTAAATAAAATTTGGACGATACTATTCCACCCTCGACTAATATCTAGGTTAACCAATCAGAGAAGAAGATTTCTATCGGACACCCATCAACGAAATGACTGACCTCTGGATTAACTAATCGGAGAAGAGGATTACTGTTATCGTGATAACTGACCTCATTTTCAACTTGAAGTGCTGTCGAGTCTGATGCATGGGTTACTTTAAATCGATTCGGCCCCTGATACAATCCACCTAGCGGGTCAATGGTGGGGGAAATAATATAAGTGGTGGGTTACTTGAACGCGTTTTGACCCCTGCTGCAATACCAGGAGTTCCATGACAGTTATAAATAGTTGGATACAACGAGCAGGAAGTTATATTAAGGACAGAAATCTAGCAGTCAATGGCAGAAACCTAAGAGGGGGGACTTTGGATGTAACTATCTGTTCGATGTGTCTAACTAGTATCAGTATGGAAGTAGATTTTTTAGGAATACAACTAGAGTGACAATTGAGCCTGAAGAAACACGTAGAGAATCTCACTAAGAAGGCAACACAAAGACTCCAACTAATGAAAATGTTAGAGAACGAGCAAGGGCATGTTAGAGAACGCTGGAGGCAATGTTAAAGAACGATGGTTCGTTAAGTCCGTGGTTCGTAGGGGTTGTGGTTTATTAAGTTTGTAGTTCGTTAAGTCCGTGGTTCGTTAAGTCCATGGTTCGTAGGGGTTGTGGTTCGCGGTTCGTGAGTTGAGGGTTTGTTAAGTTCGTTGTTCGTGAGTTTGTGGTTCGTTAGTTGATGGTTCGTTAAGTCCGTGGTTCGTGGGGTTGTGGTTCGTGGTTCGTTAGTTGATGGTTCGTTAAGTCCATGGTTCGTAGGGGTTGTGGTTCGCGGTTCGTGAGTTGAGGGTTCGTTAAGTCCGTGGTTCGTGGGGTTGTGGTTCGTGGTTCGTTAGTTGACGGTTCGTTAAGTCCGTGGTTCGTAGGGGTTGTGGTTCGCGGTTCGTGAGTTGAGGGTTCGTTAAGTCCGTGGTTCTTGGGGTTGTGGTTCGTGGTTCGTTAAGTCCATGGTTCGTGGGGTTGTGGTTCGCGGTTCGTGAGTTGAGGGTTCGGTAAGTCCGTGGTTCGTGATTTGTTAAGTTCGTTGTTCGTGAGTTTGTGGTTTATTAAGTTTGTAGTTTGTTAAGTCCGTGGTTCGAGAGGTCATGGGCAAGGGCAGAAACCTAAGAGGCAAGGGCAGAAACCTAGGAGGCAAGGTCAGAAACCTAGGAGGCATGGGCAGAAACCTACTGACTAAGGCTTCCAAGGTGTATTTGATTGTCGCCCTATTTTTGTCTGTATAACCTAATATATCACTTTCATTTAATCTATCGATAAACGTTTCAAAGTCATTTCTGTTGTTAACTAACAAGGGTTTGTCTAATCCTGTCACGTTATTTGAGCTTGGGTGTGAAAGTAACGCAGCCAAATAGAACTGACCTCTGAGGCAATACCGGATGTGTTACTAAAAAGATTTTGACGTATGATGGCAATTTTATGAGTTTACCCCCCTGATCATTTTTTAGGGATACGCCCATGAAATCGGTAAAAATCGTAAATTTTCACTCTAGGCATACCCCAAACTCTATTTTAGACATCCCCATTGCAAAAATTTACATTAAAAACCACTTTTAGGATTTTACCCCCTTATCATTTTTTGAGGGTTACGCCCATGGAATCGATAAAAAGCGTTAATTTAGCACGCAGGCTTACCTAAAACTTTATTTTAGACATCCCCACACCAAAAATTTACTTAAAAATCACTTTTGAAATTGTTACCCCCTTACCATTTTTAGGGTTACGCCCATGGAATTGATAAAAATCGTAATTTTAGCACGTAGGCTTACTTAAAACTTTATTTTAGACATCCCCACACCAAAAATTAACTTAAAAATCACTTTTAAAATTGTAACCCCCCTTACCATTTTTTAGGGTTACGCCCCTGAAATCGATAAAAAATTGAAATATAACCTCAAGGCATAACCCAAACATAATATTTGACACCCCTACATATCAAATTCTAACAAAAAAAACAACAAAAAACTAGTAGTGGTATAGTGGTTTTTGACCCGTTCATACTACGCAGATGTACGATGCAGCACGTGCACTCGATAAAAAAAATGAAATATAACCTCAAGGCATACCCCAAACATATTTTTTGACACCCCTACATATCAAATTTCAACAAAAAAACAACAAATCGAGCCGTTCATACTACGCAGATGTACGGTGCAGCACGCGGTGCAGCACGTGCAATCGATAAAAAAAAATGAAATATAACCTCAAGGCATACCCCAAACATATTTTTTGACACCCCTACATATCAAATTTCAACAAAAAAAACAACAAAAAAATAGTAGTAAGGAGAGGTGTTTTTGAGCCGTGCATACTACGCAGATGTATCGTGCTGCACAACGAGATTGTGCTGTACGATACCTGCACGAAATGTTAAAATCCTTGCTCAAAACACCCTTCCTTACTACTGTGTAGTTTAATCACAGTTGCTATTTCTGTAGTGTAATCACAGTTGCTCTATGTGTAGTGTAATCACAGTTGCTCTCTGTGTAGTGTAATCACAGTTACTCTCTGTGTAGTGTAATCACAGTTGCTCTCTGTGTAGTGTAATCACAGTTGCTCTCTGTGTAGTGTAATCACAGTTACTCTTTCTGTAGTGTAATCACAGTTGCTCTCTGTGTAGTGTGATCACAGTTACTCTTTCTGTAGTGTAATCACAGTTGCTCTCTGTGTAGTGTAATCACAGTTACTCTTTCTGTAGTGTAATCACAGTTGCTCTCTGTGTAGTGTAATCACAGTTACTCTTTCTGTAGTGTAATCACAGTTGCTCTCTGTGTAGTGTAATCACAGTTACTCTTTCTGTAGTGTAATCACAGTTGCTCTCTGTGTAGTGTAATCACAGTTGCTCTCTATGTAATGTAATCACAGTTGCTCTCTGTGTAGTGTAATCACAGTTGCTCTCTGTGTAGTGTAATCACAGTTACTCTTTCTGTAGTGTAATCACAGTTGCTCTCTGTGTAGTGTAATCACAGTTGCTCTCTGTGTAGTGTAATCACAGTTGCTATTTCTGTAGTGTAATCACAGTTGCTCTCTGTGTAGTGTAATCACAGTTGCTCTCTGTGTAGTGTAATCACAGTTACTCTTTCTGTAGTGTAATCACAGTTGCTCTCTGTGTGTCTGAATTAATGAAGGTGGTCGCTCTTTTTGCCACTCTTATTACTGTCTCTCTCTAAGTTGGCCTCTTTTCCTTCTCCTCTTTTTTCCCATTGGTGAGCTATTTTACAACAGGCATATCAACACCATTCTACAGAGGAAAGATACACAGCGGAGTGGAAAGAACAATAATGGAAGGTATGATTCCTGGGCAACGCATTAGGGGCAAACCAAGAAGGTGGTTTCAAAACATCAAAGAAGACCTTGAATATGACAACAGAAGAAGTGGGAGATCTGGCTAGAGACAGAGATTCTTACAGACGGGCTGTGGTGAATGCAACGTTCTGTGGGAGATCTGGCTAGAGACAGAGATTCTTACAGACGGGCTGTGGTGAATGCAACGTTCTGTGGGAGATCTGGCTAGAGACAGAGATTCTTACAGACGGGCTGTGGTGAATGCAACGTTCTGTGGGAGATCTGTCTAGAGACAGAGATTCTTACAGACGGGCTGTGGTGAATGCAACGTTCTGTGGGAGATCTGGCTAGAGACAGAGATTCTTACAGACGGGCTGTGGTGAATGCAACGTTCTGTGGGAGATCTGTCTAGAGACAGAGATTCTTACAGACGGGCTGTGGTGAATGCAACGTTCTGTGGGAGATCTGGCTAGAGACAGAGATTCTTACAGACGGGCTCAACGTTCTGTAAAGGACATACGGGTTGACAATCTTACTATAGAATACTACACGTAACTGAGTTATTTAGTTATTGAGTTATTAACGGGTCATAATTACTGCACTCCAAACATGTCCATAGATGCACAGATCCCCTCCTCAGCAAATCTCGCAGTGTCCAGCGACTGACGACTCCAGTTTTTTTGTTGGTTGATTAGTCTTCTTAAACGCCCACTAAGTTTCTCGTTTCTGACTGTGCCCATCTTAAGTTCCATCTCTTTCATCCGAAGGAATGACGTGGACTCATGGTTGTCGAAGTCCTGTGCCCTTCCCACATCTCGGAGGGCATTGATGATGTCCGCCCGATCCATTGGTTGACCGGCTTCAACAAATGCGCACCTAGCCAACCTGTCCGCTCTTTCATTTCCCCGTACTCGCGCATATCCTGTGACGTAGACAAAGGTGACCTTACGTATTTTGACTTCTGCAATGACTCTACCCATTACATACGTGCACGTACTGAACATAATGATAAATATAATAGCTGTGCAGCCAAACGCTAATTGTGGATTTTCCCACAAGGAAAAAAATAGATAGACCTCAGCTACAACTCTAGAACGGAACTGACCATCGTCAAACAAAATCAACCAAACAGGACAAATTAGTTGTTTTGAAGTATATATTTATCTCGCTTAATTAAATGTTCATTTGATACGTTAGCAATATGTAAACTGATGTGAAAGTAAGTAGCATGTATTTTATATGTCGTTGTTATTACCCCAGAAATGTTTGGCTTGTCTTTCAGAAGCCTTGAAAAGTTGTGGAAATCAAAACTCATCAGCACAAAACACAAAACTTAGACTACTCAAATCAAATGTACTATCAGCCCTTGCGTATGAGTGTGAAAGCTAGAAAACAACAAGAGGCATAGAAACAAGTTGAACGCATTCGAAAAATTATGTCTGAGGAAAATACTTGGTATGGTGTGGAACGAATTCAAAACAAACAAGGAAATTAGAGAATTGGTTATTGGTTATTGGTTATGGAAGGCCTCGGCATCACAGCAAACGAATTAAAATCCATAATTGCTCAACCGCCCGTGCCAGTGGAATCATCCGAATTACCAACTCATCTCCCAAACAAAGAAAGGTAACTGTAGTCCCCATCGTAGCAGTCTCAGCACACGCCAAAAGACATAAGGCGAAACCGCGCAGAAAGTGAACACAGCCAACTGTTCCCTGTCATACGATATCATCATTCATCGTAAACAAGAAATTAGAGAAATTGCCAATCAACCATTAATTTATTTAATATCTTCAGTAACCAAGAAAATACGATGGTCATATGTTGGACGTGTGATGAGAAGAGATAATAACCGAATAAGAAAGCAAGCCATCATGTGGGAAACAACAGGTAAGAGGAAAAGAGGCGGGCTCAGAGAGACACTAAGAAGAACATTGATGTAAAAGGCAAAAGCAGCAGGAATCGGCTCCCTCAATATAGAGCTGCTTGCACAGAACAGACACAAATGGCGAGATTTGATAAAAGATCTTTACAAGAATTGAAAACTGCTAGAATAAAAATTTAGATAAGAGAAAGAGTATCTGGGTCTATGTCATATAGGCCGGCTACGGCTCGAAAGATCAATGGATAGATTGGATGGATGGATGGATGGATGGATGGATGGATGGATGGATGGATGGATGGATGGATAGAACCCTAACCATAACCCTAACCCTGCAGTAGACTGTGTAAGAAGCCATGAACTTTTAAATGGTTTCCAGAAACGGCATTGCTTTGCACACGGCGGTTTGCTTCTCAAAGTAGTATTTTATTTATAATCGTAAAGATGTCTAAATAAAGATGTCTAAATAAAGATGTCTAAATGAGGATGTCTAAATGAGGATGTCTAAATGAGGATGTCCTGAAGAAACTATATTCCACTCATTCTTGACGTTGAGATGCTAGTAGAGTGGTTTATATTTGCGACACTGTACTTTCTTTCTTCTTGCTCTTTCTTTACTTCCTCTTGTACCCGTTCGGGTGTTGATTGAGATACAAAGTTCTGGTTCCCGCCCTTTTGGCGGCTTCATTCATTGTCAGTTGATATTGAAGCGCTTTTTTGAAGCTGTCTGTCCATCTGACTCTTGGTCTGCCTCATGCTTTTCTCTGAACATAAACATTAATATCCTAGAACAGTTAATTTTGTATGCTATTTATATTTTAGATTAATAACATTTATGCAAAATTATATTTCAAAGTCGGGCTAATTTTACTCTTTCTGTTACAATAATAATCACATCTTAACCACAAAAAGTTGTTACAATGCAAATAATAGCGTATCTTGTAATCAGTTTCAATGTTCTACAGCAGAGACATAAGTTATGTTTTAGAGCTGAGCAAATTTACACAAACTACTAAGATATCATCAACAAACAGCCGTGTGTAGTAGACTTTGTAGGAAGTCATGAACGTTTAGACAATATGCAGATAGATATCTGCCATGCAGCGGAATTTGTGGAGAAGACGAATGGGACGGAGTGAACCTGGCGAGGAACAGAAACGAAGAGCTGAGTCAATGCAAAGAGATGTACATAAATGTACATATGTTGTACATAAATGCATATATTTGCGAAGCTGCGGTGAAGCTAATTATGAGGAGAAATGAAAATTAAATTGAAAAAAAAAAAGGTTTGGTTAAAGCTTCACGTAACAAGAGGACAACACACGCCAGAATGACTTCTGTTCGGCTCAATAGGCGAACATTTTCACTTTTGTGCACGCACAAATACCCCGTGTGCACTAACATTCCTATACATCAGATTATACAGGGAAGAATTTATATTTTTTATTTTCCCTTTAATTCCTCTTCTCGTTCGAAATTAGTATATTTTTCTTATTATTCTTTATTTTAAATACATATTTGAGTGTGTGCAGTTTGTTTGTTCCAGCTGAAGGCCTATTAAGCCGAAACGTCGCTCTGGTTTGTCCTCTTGTTACGTGAAGCTTTAACATTATCGTTTTTTTCTACTTTTTTTCTATATCTATTTTTTTCAATTCTCCAACGAAGAGATGGCCGTGTGGGCCAGACCTGGGAGTTCTTTGAAAGATGGGCATAGATCGTGCAAAATGGAAAGATTAAGTTGTAGCTCAACGTGTTACCACAAAGGTTACCTGTATAAGACTGTTTTTAAAAAAATAATAAAAAAAACAGAAGAAAATGTACAAATGATCTATGATAATGATGTATGTTTAGTTTATTGTATGTATTTTTGTAAAACGAAATTATAAACACAGTAAAATTGTAAAAACACTGATTTTTATTTATTGCTGTTTGTTAGCATCAAAACTGCTGAACACTTTTTTTGTTTGCTAAAATCAACAAATTACAAAAAAAAAGGTGAGGGGTGGGATGTTGTTTTATTATGAACTAACTCACGAAAGCTTGTGTTATTTTGTATTGTTCCAGGCTGGTATACAAGGTTGACGGATTGCTGGATCAATAACCAATCAATTAATTCCACTGATATAGATCAAGAACTAGAACAATGCCTTGCTTGTGTTGCTGTAACAGAACAAATAAATCGCACAGGGCGTCCCGCATCAGTTTGTACGAATCTGACTCAAGAACTCAACATAAACGGAGCGACAAAAATGTAAAAGTAAGGCGCAATTTAGTTCATCTTAACCTTGAATGCAAGTTCCCAAACAAGGCATAATACAACTTCCCAAATAAGACATATTACAAGTTCCCAAAAATGTATATTGAAATTAAAACGGTGTTCAGTAAACTTTAAAACGATGCCTAGTTAACTTTCAAACGATGTCTAGTTAACTTTCAAACGATGCTTAGTTAACTTTCAAATGATGTCAAGTTAACTTTCAAATTGTCTAGTTAACTTTCAAACGATGCTTAGTTAACTTTCAAACGATGTCTAGTTAACTTTCAAACGATGCTTAGTTAACTTTAAAATGATGCCTAGTTAACTTTCAAACTATGCTTAGTTAACTTTAAAACGATGCCTAGTTAACTTTCAAACGATGCTTCGTTAACTTTAAAACGATGCCTAGTTAACTTTCAAACGATGCTTAGTTAACTTTAAAATGATGCCTAGTTAACTTTAAAATGATGCCTAGTTAACTTTCAAACGATGCCTAGTTAACTTTCAAACGATGCCTAGTTAACTTTAAAACGATGTCTAGTTAACTTTAAAACGATGCTTAGTTAACTTTCAAACGATGCCTAGTTAACTTTCAAACGATGTCTAGTTAACTTTCAAACGATGTCTAGTTAACTTTCAAACTGCCTAGTTAACGTTCAAACAGTGAATAGTTGAGTTTGAAACGATGCCTAGTTAACTTTAAAACGATGTCTAGTTAACTTTAAAACGATGTCTAGTTAACTTTCAAACGATGCCTAGTTACCTTTCAAACGATGCCTAGTTAACTTTCAAACGATGCCTAGTTACCTTTCAAACGATGCCTAGTTACCTTTCAAACTATGCCTAGTTACCTTTCAAACTATGCCTAGTTATCTTTCAAACGATGCCTAGTTACCCTTCAAACGATGCCTAGTTACCTTTCAAACGATGCCTAGTTACCTTTCAAACGATGCCTAGTTACCTTTCAAACAATGCCTAGTTAACTTTCAAACGATGCCTAGTTACCTTTCAAACGATGCCTAGTTACCTTTCAAACAATGCCTAGTTAACTTTCAAACGATGGCTAGTTAACTTTCAAACGATGGCTACTTAACTTGTAAACGATGCCTAGTTAACTTTCAAACGATGACTAGTTAACTTTCAAACGATGGCTAGTTAACTTTCAAACAATGCCTAGTTAACTTTCAAACGATGCCTAGTTAACTTTCAAACGATGCCTAGTTAACTTTCAAACGATGCCTAGTTAACTTTCAAACGATGGCTAGTTAACTTTAAAACGATGCCTAGTTAACTTTCAAACAATGCCTAGTTAACTTTCAAACGATGCCTAGTTAACTTGTAAACGATGCCTAGTTAACTTTCAAACGATGGCTAGTTAACTTTAAAACGATGCCTAGTTAACTTTCAAACAATGCCTAGTTAACTTTCAAACGATGCCTAGTTAACTTTCAAACGATGCCTAGTTAACTTTTAAACGATGCCTAGTTAACTTTCAAACGATGGCTAGTTAACTTTAAAACGATGCCTAGTTAACTTTCAAACGATGCCTAGTTAACTTTCAAACGATGCCTAGTTAACTTTCAAACGATGCCTAGTTAACTTTCAAACGATGCCTAGTTAACTTTCAAACGATGCCTAGTTAACTTGTAAACGATGGCTAGTGTTGGACAGAAATGTGCAAATATCACAATCATACAGCGGACGTGAACACGACGAATTTACACCCACGTAATGTCCTTGTCTATTCAAATCAAATGTACTATCAATCCTTACGTATGTGTGTGAAAGCTGGAAAACAACAAAAGATATAGAAACAAAGTTGAACGCATTCGAAAATAAATGTCTAAGGAAAATACTTGGTATAGCGTGGAACGAATTCAAAACAAACGAGGAAATTAGAGAAATCGCCAATCAACCACTAATATCTTCAGTAATAAAGAAAAGACGATGGTCATATGTTGGACATGTGATGAGAAGAGCTAATAACATAACAATAAAGCAAGCCCTCAAGTGGGAAACAACCAGTAGGAGGAAAGAGGCCGACCCATAGAGACACTGAGAAGAACATTGATGAGAGAGGCAAGATCAGCAGGAATCGGCTCCCTCAATGAGATAGAGCTGCTTGCACAGAACAGAGACAAGTGACGAGATTTGATAAAAGATCTTTACAAGGATTGAAAACTGCTAGAGTAAAAATTTAGATAAGAGAGAGAGAGAGAGTATCTGGGTTTATACCCTATGGGCCGGCTACGGCTCGAAAGGTCAATAGATAGAATGTCCTTGACATTGAACGAAGAAATCTATTTCTGTAATCATCGGGTGAACGCCAAGAAAAGGAAGAGAAGAAGAGCTGGTCCACATCAATCCATAGATTTACTAAGGCCCGCGGGCAGAAAATAAAATAGGTAAACCCACCAACCAGCGTGACGTGCTAAAAAATATGAGATATAAAAGACTGACCTCACTCTACCCACAACCATCCTTGCTCACAAAGCAGAAAACGTCACGCGAGTTGGTCGTTTTCCAGGAATTCCCTCTCAGTCCCCAGGCTTAAGTAAGTCTGTAGATGGCTGTGTCTGGTTCATAGTTCTGTTCATGAACAAAGTCTGCATAAGTGTCCAGCCCCCCAGCAGAACTCGACATATTCTTCATCTTGGTCCTTGATCCTTAATCCTTGATCCTTTATTCTTGATTCTTGATCCTCCTCACGACGCGTGACGTCACAGACGGCTTGTGGTATTTTTCACCACCCATCTCTATTCTTGGCGAGATTTTTGATCTTATCTAATGCGTCTATGCCTGCCAACTTTGCTTCTCTTATAAGTGTTCTTTTTAGTGTCTCTTCAGGCCTTCCCCTTTTTTCTGGAATCCTGATTTTTTCCATAGTAGAGCTTGTTTTGGAATCCTCTTGTTGTCTCTCTTCTCAGCACATGTCTGACATATGTCCATCTTCTTTCCTTAATTGTAGATGAGATCTACAGTAAGGAGATCTTTGGTTGTATGGCCATTTCTCTTATCTCTTTATTAGTCTTGAATTCATTCCATTGTACACAGAGTATTTCTCTTAGGTATTTGTCTTCAAAAGCGTTTAGTTTTTTCTCAATCTCTTTTGATGTTTTCCAGCTTTCACGTGCATAGATAATTGTTGATAATATGTTTAAGTTGAATATTCTATGTTTAGTTTACTAGCTTAGTATTTTTTATTTCCATGTTTTGTCCAGGTTTGTAAAATTCATTGCTGATCTGTGAACTCTTCAGAAGACACAGACACATGTTATGACTTTACAAACGCCTTTATTTGTGATGTCGCTTACATGCATCCAGATAATTATTATGTGATGTCGCTTACATGCATCCAGATAATTATTATGTGATGTCGCTTACATGTATCCAGATAATGATTGTGTGATGTCGCTTACATGTATCCAGATAATGGAAGAGCTGTCGGAAAACACGTACGGTCTAGCTGTGGAAGGAAACGAAAACAAACCATACGAGGCTCAAGATTTCTTCGGCTTCAAGGAGATTCTGGGAAGTGGGGTAATGTCTGTGGTGTTTAGGGCCTACTTCAAGCCCACAGGGAAGGTCTACGCGGTGAAGTTCATCCCCAACTTTAAGCAATCCCGGAACTTTGTGTCTAGGGAGTTGACGATCCTTCAAATGAGTGAAAGTTGCAGGTACAGTTTGGTTTTACAGGGAGTGTGTGAATACTGCAGTCACAGCTGTGTGTGTTTGTGAGTGTGTGTATGTGTGTGTGCGCGCGAACGATGCAGGTACATCTATTTGTGTGTGTGTGAACAATTCAGGCACAACCGTGTGTGTGTGCAAGATGCAGGTACAACTCTGTGTGTGAACGATTCAGGTACAACCGTGTGTGTGTGCAAGATGCTGGTACAACTCTGTGTGTGAACAACTCAGGTACAACCGTGTGTTTGTATGCAAGATGCTGGTTACAACTCTGTGTGTGAACAATTCAGGTACAACCGTGTGTGTGTGTGTGTGTGCAAGATGCAGGTACAACTCTGTGTGTGAACAATTCAGGTACAACCATGTGTGTGTGCAAGATGCTGGTACAACTCTGTGTGTGAACAATTCAGATACAACCGTGTGTGTGTGTGCAAGATGCAGGTACAACTCTGTGTGTGAACAATTCAGATACAACCGTGTGTGTGCAAGATGCTGGTGCAATCGTACATGTTTGTGAACGAACGATACAGGTACAACTCTGTGTGTGAACGAACGATACAACTGTGTATGTGTAATTAAGACACGCTGCTACTTATAACTACTGTTTTCATGCTTTCACAAATGTAACAATCGATGTTAGACAATAATCGCCATATGAACTTTGTTACTCTCAGTGAACTTGTCAATGTTCATATCGTAACTTACTGTTTCATGTTTCTCTTTAGCATTAACCTTTCGAGCGGGTCTTTTTTTTTATCACTTTCACTCAAAGTTACTCTCTGTTTTCTGTGTATAGTTTAGTTTTTCTTGTCCTAGTCCTAGGGACTAAATTGTGCTATACGGTTTCAAGAAATGTTTTAAAATGTTATTGTTTCATGAATCTCTGAGTTGGAAACTCAACCTAGTCGCTTTAGTCACTGTAATGACTTTGTTGTGTACTGAATATCTGTTTTAGAAATGACAAACTAGTCGCTTATTATCGAATACCTTTTTCATACTCTTATCAATCCATAGTTTAGTTTGGTTTGGTTTGGTTTGGTTTAGTTTAGTTTGGTTTGGTTTGGTTTAGTTTAGTTTAGTTTGGTTTGGTTTGGTTTGGTTTGGTTTGGTTTGGTTTGGTTTAGTTTAGTTTAGTTTAGTTTAGTTTAGTTTAGTTTAGTTTAGTTTAGTTTAGTCGACAGATATGTCCATAAGTGCTCAGATCTCCTCCGAAGAATATCCATCAACGTGTAACGACTAACGTCACCAGTGTTGTGTTGGTTGACAAGTCTTCTTTAGATTCCTACGCAGCCGTTCCGTTTGGCATTCCCACCTAGATAAGATATTTGTGAAGTTTGTTATGGCTGCGGATTCATGGTTATTTTTTTAGTACTTTCTTCGTCCAGTGTCCCTGAAGGCATTAAGATTATCTGGAGGTCCATTGTCCTTGCACACTCAACATCAGCCAAACCGGCAAGTCTGTCAGCACGTTCATTACCTCTTACAGGGAACAGGCAAATAATTGCAATGCTGCGGTAAAGCTGGTAGCAAGGAGCCAGTGGTGGGGTGTGTTAGACACTCCAAGGTGTGAAATATTTTCATACCTTGGAGTGTCTAACACACCCCACCACTGGCTCATTACCTCTTACACCCACGTGCCCTATCACGGAAATAAAGCAGACGCTTTTTAGAATAGACCTGCCCAGAGGCTTTAACCACTCCGTCGAGCACAGCCCAATTGTGATCTTTCTGAGTATACTCATTGAGTAACTGAGGAAACATTATTAATCCCTGCATTACTCTACTCCCAAACAGGTATATTGTACAATACCACTCTCACTTCCGGTGGGAGAAAACATGTACTTTGTGATGGAGCTGTGCGAGGGCGGCACCCTGGAGGAGTTGATGGGTAGTAAATCTCTAATACCGCCCCAATTAGGAAGGTAAGAGAGATTGGACTTTGTTCACAATAATGGCAACGATGGTTGCTAGGTGACGAAGTTTATGTTGATAATGATGATCAGCTGTTGACAATATGTTGACATCCGTGACTAATTGTTAACAATATGTTGACATCCGTGACTAATTGTTAACAACATGTTGACATCCGTGACTAATTGTTAACAACATGTTGACATCCGTGACTAATTGTTAACAACGTGTTGATATCCGTGACTAATTTTTAACAACATGTTGACACTGATAACTAGATGAGTAGATGACACATTGTTGACAATTTCGACTAATTGTTGACATGTAGATAATGGTGACTAATTGTTGGCAATTGTGACTAATTGTTGAAATTGTAGGTAATGGTGACTAATTGTTAACATTGTAGGTAATGGTGACTAATTGTTAACATTGTGGGTAATGGTGACTAATTGTTAACATTGTGGGTAATGGTGACTAATTGTTGACATTGTAGGTAATGGTGACAAGTTGTTGACATTGTAGGTAATGGTGACAAATTGTTGACATTGTAGGTAATGGTGACAAATTGTTGACATTGTAGGTAATGGTGACTAATTGTTGACATTGTAGGTAATGGTGACAAATTGTTGACATTGTAGGTAATGGTGACAAATTGTTAACATTGTAGGTAATGGTGACAAATTGTTGACATTGTAGGTAATGGTGACTAATTGTTGACATTGTAGGTAATGGTGACAAATTGTTGACATTGTAGGTAATGGTGACTAATTGTTGACATTGTAGGTAATGGTGACTAATTTAAAATTTAATTTCTGGTGACTAGCTTTGTTTGCTCATGTTTTCACGCCCTAGTATACATTGCTCTATCTCGGCTCCATCGTCATCAAGTACCGTGCCTGCTGGCTTAGGTGATCATGTCTCTCCACAACCTTTGATCTCGACAGTTATTTATTATTTCTGTTGTTGACCTTCTGATAAACCATTCTCTTAAGCTGTCTGGTATCTTTTTTCTTTGCTTCCCTCTATCTCTTCGTCCCTCAATTTTCCCAGTTGTCACAATATTTTCCAGCTGTTCCCTTCTCATTGCATGGCCAAAAAAATGATTGTTTCTTCCTAATATTGGAAATTAGCTCTCTTTTTGCTTTGATCTCTTTCAGAACGTTTTCATTACTCTTTTTTCTGCCCATGGTATTCTGAACATTCTTCTGTAAAACCACATTTCAACAGCCTCCAGTAATTTTCTTACCTCTTGTCCTATTGTCCGTGATTCACATCCATATGTTAAGACTGGCTCTACATAACATTTAAGAACTCTTTTTCTTGTTTCTATTGTCAAAAATGGATTGCACAGTATCTTCCAAATTTTTGGGAAAGCTTCTTTTGCCTGAACCATTCTGGATCTTACCTCTGTTGTACATCTACCATCTGTGGTTAAAACTGTTTTCAGATATTTAAATGCATATACCTGTTTTAATATTGTTCCACTTGTCTTTATCTTGCATTGCGGTGATGTCTTTTTCTTTGTTGCTACAATTACTTCTGTCGTTTTGCTATTGAGGCTGAGTCCGTCATTTGTGCTTTCCTTCACTATAATGTCTAACATTTCTCAGCCTATAACCGTCTAATTCTTGACCGCTATTTACACTTCCTGTTATCAGCCTCTACTCCTATTAGACTTTTCGTCTAATCACGTGACTGGCCCCCATCGCATCTCATCATATCGGCATGCGACTCACTCATCCACTCACTGGGAGCTTCAATATTGATTCTAAGTCTCATATTAATTGTAAAATATCTTTTGGTTTACACAAATGTATTTATAGTATCAATGTTAATTTTCTTATAATGAAGTACATCTCCCTTTTATTTTATCATTTCATTTCTTACCCTTTTTATACTTCTCCTTGATTTACCTGTCTCGCTCATCATAGATGTAGTAGAGTCTACCTTTATTTCCTTGCCCGTTTGTGTTGTTCTCGTCACATGAAGAAGGCCGCATGTTGGCTTAAACGTCAGTATTTTGTTGTGTTCTTTTTATATAAAGCAAACTATAACCATATTATTTTTCCTCCTTGTTTAATTTCTCCTATTTCTTAAAGGACGTACATTACAGCAACGTTTCATTACTTACTTTATCCATATTGATAGAATTCAACTAAAATAACAAACCATCTTACACAACAGGACCTTTATTTGGAATCTCGAGGAGAAGAGACAAAGAAGAAGGCCAACATATAATTGGTGAAGACATATAGAAGCAGAGATGAAGAAGGTGGTGAAGACATATAGAAGCAGAGCTGAAGAAGGTGGTGAAGACATATAGAAGCAGAGATGAAGAAGGTGGTGAAGACATATAGAAGCAGAGATGAAGACGGTGGTGAAGACTTGTAGAAGCAGAGATGAAGGAGGTGGTGAAGACTTGTAGAAGCAGAGATGAAGGAGGTGGGGAAGACTTGTACAAGCAGAGATGAAGGAGGTGGTGAAGACTTGTAGAAGCAGAGATGAAGGAGGTGGTGAAGACTTGTAGAAGCAGAGATGAAGAAGGTGGTGAAGACTTGTAGAAGCAGAGATGAAGAAGGCGGTGAAGACTTGTAGAAGCAGAGATGAAAGAGGTGATGAAGACTTGTAGAAGCAGAGATGAAGGAGGTGGTGAAGACTTGTAGAAGCAGAGATGAAGGAGGTGGTGAAGACTTGTAGAAGCAGAGATGAAGGAGGTGGGGAAGACTTGTAGAAGCAGAGATGAAGGAGGTGGGGAAGACTTGTAGAAGCAGAGATGAAGGAGGTGGGGAAGACTTGTAGAAGCAGAGATGAAGAAGGTGGGGAAGACTTGTAGAAGCAGAGATGAAGGAGGTGGGGAAGACTTGTAGAAGCAGAGATGAAGGAGGTGGTGAAGACATATAGAAGCAGAGATGAAGGAGGTGGTGAAGACATATAGAAGCAGAGATGAAGAAGGTGGTGAAGACATATAGAAGCAGAGATGAAGAAGGTGGTGAAGACATATAGAAGCAGAGATGATGGAGGTGATGAAAAGAAGTATAACAAGAAGGCGACAGGAACCGTGAGACACTGTCTGAAAAGTGTTCCTTGTTGCAGTTTCCTCATATTCCAAGTCCGGCTTACTCCCGGAGCTACTGAGTTTAGTACTCTGTGTATACTGTGAGCTGTGCTTTTCATCTGGAAGATGCTTCTATACTCATATTGCTTACGATTATTGATGATATCGTAAGACGAAGTACAGTTCAAGTGCGTTCACTTTGAGTGCAGCTTGGCCTTCCGTCTTTTGACGTGTGCTGTAGCTGCTATGATAGGGTCTGCAGCTGCCTTTCTTTGTTTGGATATTCGATGAGATATTAATTTGGATGATTCCACTGGCACGGGCGGTTGAGCAATTATGGATTTTAATTCGTTTGTAGTGATACCGCGGTCTTCGAACTATAAGAGCAATACTTGTGAATTAAATTGTAAAAAGTAACATAAATATGTATTTTTGTTATTTCTAACAAACAAACATAACAATAGTATTCTCAACGTATTTCACTGACTTCGACAGGGTGTATCTGAAAGAGCTGACGATAGCTCTCATGTTTATGCATGACAACAAGTATGTCCACAGAGATGTTCACATGGCCAACTGTTTGCTGACAAGCACTGGTTAGACGTTCATTCATGTCTTTGTTATCATTTCTTCGCTTATACTACCACTTCTTCTTCTCCTACTTTTCAGCTCCCAGTGGAGCATAGGTCTTCAACAAACATTTCCCAAGTCGTTCTGTTTCTTGCCATTCTTTTAAGATCATTCCATGTCTTCCCCATCATCTTCATCTCTGCTTCTGTCTGTCTTCTCTTAGACAGAGAACCTTTATCTTTCCTGGATGGCGGATTTACTTTTATTCTTTTCTTTGACTTGTCCATGTTTGTGAAGTTTTTTCTACTTAATTTTTTTTTACAGTATGGGATGGCCAGTCCCATTACATTGCCACTAAGTCGGTACAAATCTAACTAATAAAATATAGTTTATTTTTGTAATAAAATATAGACTATTTTGTGATAAAATGTAATTTATTTTGCAGTAAAATGTAGTTTATTTTGTAATACAATGTTAATGTAGTTTATCTTGTAAAATAGGGGACTGGATGTTCCAGAGGTAAGATATCGATCTCTGGACAGGACGGCATTTGAATCTGACCGCAGGCGGTGGGAGTTATTTACTTTGAGTCCTTGGTGTCCTTGGTAAATTTTCAAAAATAGGAAAAATTAATCCGCTATTTCATTACGACGTTATCCTCCCTTGATCTCTTGGTTAGTGGGATTCGATGTCTAGCCATCTCGGATAACGGCAATAAACAGGAGTTCCCGTGTGCACTCGCGCACGTTAAAGAATCCATGGGAGTTAAAATCGACAAAAGTAGGCCATAAATATGGCCGCTTCCCACCAAAAATTGTCAGCAGAAACCTACACATGCCGTGGATCCCAGGCCGTGCTACGGAGTTTGTGCACGTGGATCAGGGTTCTCCTCGGATTTTCTCGAAGGGGTATATGGGAACAGATGTGGTCGACGTGCAGTGATGATCATACTATCAACAAAACAAACAAGAATAAAGTAATGCAGTTTATTACAAAAGTCGAAAAAGATACGATGGAAGATCAAATCTGACATCAAGACTATACCTATGAGTCATAGCAAAGTCAAGTCCTGGAAAAAAACAAGAAGAAACAACAATTGTTGAACCGGCATGAAAACAGGTGTGGAAGACATTGCAAACAAGAGAAGGACGCAATGAAACAAATGTGGGTAAAGAAGACTCGTTGGGAGAGTGCTTCCAGGGAATGAAGAACTCTAGCTATACAGACAACAGTTGCAAAGCAGGGGGATGAAAGTAGTCCGGATTTCAGGAAGCACTTACAAACAAATGTGTGTTGAAAACAGGTGCGTTAAACCGTAGGATATAGGGCACGATTCATCGCAGTAATAAGTCTACGAATAGAATGTCACGAACGACAGGATTCTCGACATTAAATAAGACAGAAAGATCAAAACATAACACAAAGAGCCTTCAATTAACGTTGTGGGAACTCCAGGAGCAAGTGTAAAAAATAAACAAGTAAAGAGCCCCCGTCAAGGGACGTACAGGGAATATGGTGTTAGTGACCATAATTTTTACAGACCTTCGGCACATGATTTTTGGGGTAATGTGGTCGGTATTACGCCCGTGCCGCTTTACTTTCCCAGAAAGAAATCCGGTACCCATTAAAGGCTGGGTGAACCTGGAAGCCGTAGATCAGGATGGAACCCGACGTCTTGTCCTTTGCAGTCCAGTGCACTAACAACTGAGCTGCCGCGGCTCCCCAGACCCAAGGGCCGACCACGAAAAAGATGGATCAATGGAATATTAGAAGCACTAGGAAACATACCAGCAGCAGAGGCGAACAGAAGACCAAAAGTGCGCAAATTATATTACAACTCGACGCTGAAAGGTAAATAAGGAAGGAAAAAATGTAGAAGAAATCACCTTCAATAGCAATCATCACACTTGATATTGCGTTGGTAACGCCCTGGCCACTAAGGAGTGAATGTGACTAGAATCAATTTAGGAGGAGCGCGAATCGAGAGGTAGAAGAAGAGGAATAGGAGCTGTAATACTCGTATTCAGTCGGGAAATCGAACAATAACAATATAAATGGGGCAATTAGGATCGGAGTCAAATTTATTTGGAACTGTATTTTTGTAGAAAAATGGAAAAAAAAAACTTGACAAAAAGGCTTCAAGTAACGACTCTACCTGTCTATTAGCTCCAATGTTTCCCATGTTGTTGGGGCACGATGAGCAATCTCAGTGATCACGAGTTCAGATGGGATTATAACGAACAGAGGAATGTTTCTTGTTTTCTCTAGTTCAACTATATTTCTGTTTGCCACAAGAGATTTCTACAAAGCAGTAAAAGCCACAAGAGATTTCTACAAAGCAGTAAAAGCCACAAGAGATTTCTACAAAGCAGTAAAAGCCACAAGAGTGAGAAAAGAAAACCATGGTCCTACTGAGCTGATAAATGACAAAGATGGACAGCCAATATCAAATAACCAACGTATGCAACAGAGATGGAAAGAATATTTTGAAGACCTGTTAAACATACCAACTACCAATAAGACAACAAAAACCGCGCTAGAACTCACAAATACTGAACCCAACATCATGAATGAGGAAATCGAAGAAGTAATCAAATATGCACCAAGAAATAAAGCACCGGGGATAGATAACATACCAATAGAAATAATAGCAGCAGCAGGAGGAACACGAGTGCAATGGCTGCACAGAATATTTAATGCAGCATGGCACCAACAACAAGCCCCAGAAGACTGGCAACAGGCAATCATCATACCAATATGGAAAAAGAAAGGTAGCAAAAGAGACTGCAATCAATATAGAGGTATATCTCTTCTCAGCCATGTAGGAAATCTATGCGCCAAAATCTTGGAAAAAATGCTGAGACCAATAATAGAACTACAGTTAAGCGATTCTCAAATGGGGTTCCGAAAAAAACAGTGGATGTACTGACGCACTATTCACATTAAAATAGCTTGTAGAAAAAACGACAGAACACAATCAAAATGTATACATAACCTTCATTAACCAGGAAAAAGCATTCGACAGAGTAAACAGAGAACAACTGTGGGAGATACTAACAACATACGGAGTAAGTCAACATCTAACCAACCTAATTAAAAGTCTCTACATCAACAGCAGCTGCAGGGTCAGAACAGCAGCAGGCTACACAGACCACTTCGAAGTTTGATCAGGTGTAAGACAAGGGTGCGTACTATCCCCCCTACTGTTTATTACATACATGGACCATATATGCAAGCTAGCCAACCCATCAGAGACAGAGGAGATCAACGAGCTTCTATTTGCAGACGATCAGGCACTAATACATGAAACAATAGAAGACCTACAAGAACACTTAAACAAACTCAACATCTCAGGCACAGAATACAACATGAAAATCAACATCAACAAAACAGAAGTCATGAATGTCGCCAAAAATAAACAGAACATCAACATAACTATGGAAGGCAGACAACTAAAACAAGTAGAGGAATTCAAATACCTAGGAAGTCTAATGACAAATGATAATTCTCAAATAACAGAGATAGAATCAAGATGCAATAAAACTTGTCAAATCATTGGACAGTTATCACCACTATTGTCCAACAAGGAAATAACTCTGGAGGCAAAACGAGCACTATACAATACAATCTTCATCCCAACGTTGTGCTACCAATGCCAGACCTAGATGCAAGAACAATAAGAAAATAACCTCTACAGAGATTAAATGTGTTAGACGAATGACAGGAAACAGTCTGAGAGATAAGGTCAGATATGAAGAACTGAGAAAAAAAGCAAGGAATAGCCCCCACCATAGAATATATAAGGAAACAACAGATAAAATGGTTTGGCCACGTGACAAGGCAGAAAAAAAACCACTACGAGCCTTCAACAAACGTTGTGAGAACACCAGACCCAAGGGTCGACCACGAAAAAGATGGGTCGATGGAATATTAGAAGCACTAGGAAACATAACAGCAGCAGAGGCAAACAGAAGAGCAAAAGACCGCAAATTATATCTCCCCTCGACTCTGAAAGGCAGATGAGGAACGAAAGATGAAGAACTATATTTCTGTTTTATACCTTGACGACGGCAGAGAAATGCCTCTATAGCTGTATAGTGTTGGTATAATGTGCTCATATTTTAGTGGGATCAGGGACAAACGAAACTCTCTGCCACTAACAGCGCCACAGAAACTGAATTCGTCCGGTTACTACTATTCTGTTTAAAGAGTTCTTTTACTCTGTGACTAATAAAATATGTTTGCTCTACATTACCAGACATGTAGTTATAGATTATTGTACTTCACCGTTTGTTGTCGTTGTCCCTGTATTCTGAAAAAAGGCCACAGGCCGAAACGTCAATATTGTGTTGTGTTCCTTCCAAATAAAGCTGTTACTATACCTTGGTGTGCTTATCACACCCCACTACTGGCAGCATGTTTGCTCTACCCCTGTCACGATGAATCTTGCATGTCACATAACTGTCCTCACCACCTCTACCTGTCGCATAACTGTCCACACCACCTCTACCTGTCACATAACTGTCCTCACCACCTCTACCTGTCACATAACTGTCCTCACCACCTCTACCTGTCACATAACTGTACTCACCATTTCTACCTGTCACATAACTGTCCTCACCACCTCTACCTGTCTTATAATTGTCCTCACCATCTCTACCTGTCACATAACTGCCCTCATCACCTCTACCTGTCACATAACTGCCCTCACCACTTCTACCTGCCATATAATTGTCCTGACCACCTCTACCTGTCATATAATTGTCTTCACCACCTCTACCTGTCACATAACTGCCCTCACCACCTCTACCTGTCATATAATTGTCCTCACCATCTCTACCTGTCATATAATTGTCCTCACCATCTCTACCTGTCATATAATTGTCCTCACCACTTCTACCTGTCATATAATTGTCCTCACCACCTCTACCTGTCATATAATTGTCCTCACCACTTCTACCTGTCATATAATTGTCCTCACCACCTCTACCTGTCATATAATTGTCCTCACCATCGCTACCTGTCATATAATTGTCCTCACCATCTCTACCTGTCATATAATTGTCCTCACCATCTCTACCTGTCATATAACTGTCCTCACCATCTCTACCTGTCATATAATTGTCCTCACCATCTCTACCTGTCATATAACTGTCCTCACCACTTCTACCTGTCATATAATTGTTCTCATCATCTCTACCTGTCATATAACTGTCTTCACCACCTCTACCTGTCACATAACTGCCCTCACCACCTCTACCTGTCATATAATTGTCCTCACCACCTCTACCTGTTACATAACTGCCCTCACAAACTCTACCTCTCACATAACTATCCTTATCATCTTTACCTGTTACATAACTATCCTCACCACCTCTGACTGTCACATAACTGTCCTCACCAACTCTATCTGTCACATAACTGTCCTCACCACTTCTACCTGTCACATAACTGTCCTCACCACCTCTGACTGTCACATAACTGTCCTCACCACCTCTACCTGTCACATAACTGTCCTCACCACTTCTACATGTCACATAACTGTCCTCACCACTTCTACCTGTCACATAACTGTCCTCACCACCTCTACCTGTCACATATCTGTCCTCACCATCTCTACCTGTCACATAACTGCCCTCACCATCTCTAACCAGTCACATAACTGCCCTCACCATCTCTAACTGTCACATAACTGTCCTCACCATCTCTACCTATCACATAACTGTCCTCACCATCTCTACCTGTCACATAACTGTCCTCACCATCTCTATCAGTCACATAACTGTCCTAACCATCTATACCTGTCACATAACTGTCCTCACCACCTCTACCTGTCACATATCTGTCCTCACCACCTCTACCTGTCACATAACTGTCCTCACCACCTCTACATGTCACACAACTATCCTCACCACCTCTGACTGTCACATAAATGTCCTCACCATCTCTGCTTGTCACATAACTGCCCTCACCATCTCTACCTGTCACGTAACTGTCCTCACCATCTCTACCTGTCACATAACTGTCCTAATCACCTCTACCTGTCACATAACTGTCCTCACCATCTCTGCCTGTCACACAACTGCCCTCACCATCTCTACCTGTCACATAACTGTCCTCACCACCTCTACCTGTCACATAACTGTCCTCACCACCTCTACCTGTCACATAACTGCCCTCACCATCTCTACCTGTCACATAACTATCCTCACCATCTTTACCTGTTACATAACTATCCTCACCACCTCTGACTGTCACATAACTGTCCTCACCATCTCTGACTGTAATATAACTGTCCTCACCATCTCTACCTGTCACATAACTGTCCTCACCACTTCTACTGTCACATAACTGTCCTCACCACCTCTGACTGTCACATAACTGTCCTCACCACCTCTACCTGTCACATAACTGTCCTCACCACTTCTACATGTCACATAACTGTCCTCACCACTTCTACCTGTCACACAACTGTCCTCACCACCTCTACCTGTCACATATCTGTTCTCACCATCTCTACCTGTCACATAACTGCCCTCACCATCTCTACCAGTCACATAACTGCCCTCACCATCTCTAACTGTCACATAAATGTCCTCACCATCTCTACTTGTCACATAACTGTCCTCACCATCTCTACCAGTCACATAACTGTCCTCACCATCTCTACCTGTCACATAACTGTCCTCACCACCTCTACCTGTCACATAACTGTCCTCACCACCTCTACCTGTCACACAACTATCCTCACCACTTCTACATGTCACATAACTGCCCTCACCATCTCTACCTGTCACGTAACTGTCCTCACCATCTCTACCTGTCACATAACTGTCCTAATCACCTCTACCTGTACATAAATGTCCTCACCATCTCTGACAGTCACATATCTGTCCTCACCACCTCTACCTGTCACATAACTGTCCTCACCACCTCTACCTGTCACATAACTGTCCTCACCACCTCTACCTGTCACACAACTATCCTCACCATCTCTGTCTGTCACATAACTGCCCTCACCATCTCTACCGGTCACGTAACTGTCCTCACCATCTCTACCTGTCACATAACTGTCCTAATCACCTCTACCTGTCACATAACTGTCCTCACCATCTCTGCCTGTCACACAACTGCCCTCACCATCTCTACCTGTCACATAACTGTCCTCACCACTTCTACCTGTCACATAACTGTCCTCACCACCTCTACCTGTCACATAACTGTCCTCACCACCTCTACCTGTCACATAACTGTCCACACCATCTTCTCCTGTCACATAACTGTCCACAAAGATGATTCTATAAACACCCTTTTTTCTCCTCACAATAGTTCAATTTCTCAAAATTCACCTCAACTTGGAAATATTACATATCTGACCCCTGCACAATTAAATAGATCACCGCAATTGTGCAATATTTCTAGTTAAACCCTACAATACTACATAACTCAACCCTACAGTACTACATAACTCAATCCTTTGGTACTACATAACTCAATCCTGCAATATTACATAACTCAACCATACAATATTACATAACTCACCACTACAATATTACATAACTCACCACTACAATATTACATAACTCAACCCTGCAATTTCACATATCGCAGCCCTGCAATATTACATATCTAAATCCTGAAATGTTACATATCTCACCACAACCTTGCAATATTCAAATATCCCAACCATGCAATGTTACATATCTCCCCCTACAATGTCACATATTTCACCCTGCAATGTTACGTATCTCCCCCTGCAATGTTACTTGTCTCCCCCTAAAATGTCACATATCTCCCCCGCAATGTTACGTATCTCCCCCTGCAATATTTCACAGCTCATATTCGACTAACAGACTTCGGCCTGAGCCGGAAGGTGGAGGACATCAACGGGGAGATGATGACGATCTGTGGGAAGGCTGCAATCAGGGCTCCAGAGATGTACCTCGACAAACTCTGTGGCTTCGGTCTAGACTGGTGGAGCATGGGCGTCATAATGTACCGGTTTCTAACCGGTTACTACCCGTTCCAAACGGACAAGCTCACGCAAGGGTACGGGTTTGTCTGGTGTTTCTTTCCTGGGATTATCGTAACGGACGCCAAGGGTCGTATTTTTACACCTGCAATGTCTACGAGTATAGCCAATGCAGGGTTGAGATGAAATTATGTAGATATAAGTACAGATATCAAATATACCAAATATAGATTACTATGCGGGACGGCGAGTATTACTGCATACAACATATAAAATAAACATATGCCTGTATGGAGTAGCTAAACTATTAGAAAGACAAGACTAACTACAACGTTTTGATCAAAGTTTTTAGCAGGTATAAAGGGCAAGGTAAAGTACGAGACTTGAATCGGCGTCTAGCACGCGATTGTTCACCCATATGTGCTCGGCCGCCGATCCAGAAGTGTTCGGGGACTTCTGGATTCGATTCAAGCATCGAAACTCACGATACAAGGCGGTATTCCTCACCTTCCCAAAGTACTATACCCTGGTATCCATTTCTGCCAGCGGCTGGGTCGACCGCGAAAATATCTTTCTTCCATCCACGAGTACAACTCACATTGCTTCCAGCGGGTATTGAACACGGGTTGTCCGAAAGTCGGCAGCCCAGTCGGGTGGTTTTGCCTACTAGGCTACCATGGCCCCCTTCACCAGGTATAACAAAATATACAAATTAAACATAAAACTTCATCTGCCTGATTGTTTACTGTTTCTTAATCTCCTTATCGATGTGTGTGTTTCTTTATCAATTCATCTCTTTCTCACTTATTCTCTCTAAAATAATCTACCTAACAACCGATTTGTTTATTTGTCTACTTGTAAGTTTATCCGTTTGTCTGTCCTATCTATCAGTACGTACTTCCCGGTAATTATTACTATTTGTCTATAATTTTGTCTGTCTATCTGTCTACCGACTTACCTACCTATTATCTGTTAGTCCGTCTATAGCAGTGGTCTTGTTATGTTGTCTTCTGACTTGACTCGTCTATGTTTCCATATTGCTAACTTCGATGTTTGTCCTTGACAGTGAGCCATCACATGAGAGAAGATTACTCGTACAATACATGAGCACATTAACAACTCACAATGTTTGGATCAACATCAGTCTTTATTCTGATGTCTACAAGTCTAAATATAACAATCACACAATGATGGAATCATATCTCTGCTTTACTAAATTAGAATTATGTGGGACCGCTTAGTCAATCGACGGTGTATATGCGCCCATGCCGTGTCATACCTGACATCGCTGAATGTTCTTGAGTTCTGTCATATCAGCTTGGCACCTGCTTGCACACCTCAATTATCAACATCTTTAGAAATTCTGTAGACAACTCTTCTCAGGTTTTTCACAGACAGCTTCTATATGTCTTTCCGACTCTATTACTATTCTAATGGTTCTACTAATATGCCGATACTTTTCAAGCTTCCTAACTATCTACACTCTTCTGCCTTGAGGCAGGTTCCTAAATCAGTCTTAACTTTACATCTTTCTGATATCTCCTACACGCTTCGGTGGTGTCACTGAAAAGTGTCTAAAAATTCTCCGCTTGGTATTTTTGTTGCCAGCTAGGCCCCTTCTATCTCATGGGCATTCTGGATATCTGGCGTGGTCAGTCCTGGGAACTCCGCCTTACAATCCTAGGGCACGAATCCCACTTACTGATTGCTTGCCAATCACCTATCATTTAATGAGAAGTCTTGACAAACACCTGTCAATCACTTCTCTCAGTTGACTCCTTAAAACAAATTGTCCTTGATCTTTCCAAGAAATACTACAGCCACGACACATGACACATTCAAGGAAAAACAATAATGGAAGACATGGTTCATGGAAGACGCGACAAGGACAAACCAAGAAGATGGTTGTATCAAAGCATCAAAGATACCATGAATGTGACAGCAGTAGAAGTGGAAGAACTGGCTACAGATAGTCCTAGTATCCTTCAGACGGGCGGTGATGTTCTGCAAAGAACATACAATGAAATTATGATGAGGCACTTACAATATTACCACCACAACAAAAGGCACAATTGGCTGGAAAGAACGGTATTGAGGAGCAATGACCCAGGGAGGTGAAATAGATATGGCTGGGAGTACCACCAGGACTGACGGATGCTGCCCTATACTGCAAGAAAGCCAAGCTGATCCTCCCGTTCAAGTCAGTCCTAGAGGAATACAAAGCCGGAAAGGCCAGACTAGATGTTATACTACAAAGCTCGTCAGAATAAGCAGTCCGGACAATAGAACCCACAGTGAAGGCTGGTCGGAAATGGCAGGCGTGTGCAGCAGCAAACAAAGCACGTGAAAGTCTCCAACTAAAGGAAGTGATGGGCTACACGCAGACCAACAGGCGTGTGCAGCAGCAAACAAAGCACGTGAAAGTCTCCAACTAAAGGAAGTGATGGGCTACACGCAGACCAACAGGCGTGGATTTGGTCACGGAGACATCCAATGGTGGTCAAAATCATCAAATAAACAACGGAGGGACATGGCAGTCTGAGAGATCGGAGATGTCGAGGAGAACAAGCGTGTGGAAAAGGCAGCACAACATGTGCCCCAAAGCCAGTGGACCACCTGAGATGAGACCTTGCAGAGGACACTAACATGGAATGACATGTGGCATATGACACCTCTGTGGCTCAGGTCCATAATCAGATCGATCTACGACCTTCTACCATCAGCCTGCAACCTAGTCAAGTGGGGAAAGACATGACAATCGATGCACGACCTTCTACCATCAGCCTACAACCTAGTCAAGTGGGGAAAAACATGACAATCGATGCACGACCTTCTACCATCAGCCTGCAACCTAGTCAAGTGGGGAAAGACATGACAATCGATGCACGACCTTCTACCATCAGCCTGCAACCTAGTCAAGTGGGGAAAAACATGACAATCGATGCACGACCTTCTACCATCAGCCTACAACCTAGTCAAGTGGGGAAAACATGACAATCGATGCACGACCTTCTACCATCAGCCTGCAACCTAGTCAAGTGGGGAAAGACATGACAATCGATGCACGACCTTCTACCATCAGCCTACAACCTAGTCAAGTGGGGAAAAACATGACAATCGATGCACGACCTTCTACCATCAGCCTGCAACCTAGTCAAGTGGGGAAAAACATGACAATCGATGCACGACCTTCTACCATCAGCCTGCAACCTAGTCAAGTGGGAAAAACATGACAATCGATGCACGACCTTCTACCATCAGCCTGCAACCTAGTCAAGTGGGGAAAAACATGACAATCGATGCACGACCTTCTACCATCAGCCTGCAACCTAGTCAAGTGGGGAAAAACATGATAATCGGTGTCCTCTTGGCACTGGAAGACAGACAGTGGAGGATGTTCTTTTCCCGTTCTGATGATCAGATTCCCTCCTGCTGCGAAGCTCTGTACAAATAGTTTCATATTGCTATTATTGCATCTCATGGGAGGATATCGGGCTTAAATCAGTGCTAGACTCCTTCAGCCTGGTTGTGATGAGAGAAACGTCCTACGATAGATCTGGATAGAGACAATGCTAGATTCTCTTATTCTGGATATCATGAGAGAAACGTTCTATGGGAGATCTTGTTAGAAACAGTGCTAGATTCCTCCAGACTGGCTATCATGAGAGAAAAGTTCTATGGGAGATCTTGTTAGAAACAGTGCTAGATTCCTACAGACTGGCTATCATGAGAGAAAAGTTCTATGGGAGATCTTGTTAGAAACAGTGCTAGATTCCTACAGACTGGCTGTGATGAGAGAAACGTTCTATGAGAAATATAGCTATAATGTGCTACATTATTTCAGACTAACTATTATGAGTGCAGCGTTCTGTAAAGGGTAAACGATTTAAGCTTTCGTTTGTTCTCTGTTTATGTGTACGTGTGTGTGTATATATATAAGCGAGCCGCGATAGCTTAGGGGTTAGTGAACTGGACTACAAGGGACAAGAGGTAGGGTTCGATCCCAACCGACGGCTTCCGGGTTCACCCATCTTTACTGGGTACCTGATTTTTTTCTGGGAAAGTAAAGCGGCACGAGCGTAATACCGACCACATCACCCCAAGAATCATGTGCTGAAGGTCTGTAAAATGTATGGTCACTAACACCATATATATATATATCAGCTTTCATTCTATGACACAGAGCCCACAACTCACACAATCTGACATTTCAGCTTTCAGTCTGTGACTAAACTCAAAGAAAAGTACCCTGACTGGTTGTTTGACGACGCTGACTCCACCGATCTGTGTCAGCGACTTTAGAAAAGGACCCCAAAAATCGAATTGGCTACCACGATGAGAGGGAGATAACGGTAATTTGATTTAATCTCTTGAGTTTTCCTCTTTTACATTTCGAGTCCCCTTGCTTTGTGCTTCCCACCTTGTGTTTTAATAAATCCATCATTAACCATCATTAACCAATCAATAGTCCATCATTAACCCATCATTAACCCATCATTAATCCATCATTACCTATCATTAACCCATCATTAATCCATCATTAACCCATCGTTAATATATCATTAGCCCATCATTAATCCATCATTAATCCATCATTAATCCGGCATTAACCCATATTAATCCATCATTAACCCATAATTAATCCATCATTAGTCCATCATTAACCCATTATTAGTCCATCATTAACCCACCATTAATCCATTATTAACCCATCATTAACCCATCACTAATCCATAATTAACCCATCATAAGTCCATCATTAACCCATCATTAACCCATCATTAACCATCCTTAATCCATTCATTAATCCATCATTAATCAATCATTAGCACATCTTCTTCTTCTTCTTCTTCTATCCTTCCTCCTATGCCGTTGGCGTCGAGGGGAGATACAATCTGCGATTCTTTGCTCTTCTGTTGGCCTCTTCTGATGTTATCCCTCCTAGTGACTCTAGTATTCCCTTTATCCATCTCTTCCTCGGTCTTCCTCTTAATCTGGCGCTTTCGTAGCGTTTGTTTATGGCTCTTTTGGTCATAGTTAGTTCTTATTGTCTTGTTATGTGACCGAACCATTTTATATGTTGCTTCTCTATGTATTCGATGACAGGTTCAATTTCGAGTTTCTTCCTCAGGTCAGTGTTTCTTACTCTGTCCCTTAAGCTGTTTTCTGTCATTCTTCTGACACATTTCATTTCGGTGGTCGTTATCTTTGTTATTGTTCTAGAGTCCAGCGTCCAATTCTGACACTGATGGCACAGAGTTGGTAGAAAAATTGATTTGTATATTGCCCTTTTTGCTTCCGTAGTTATTGCTTTGTTTTTCAAATGTGTTGATACTTGGCCTATAACTTTGCATGCTTTGTTACACCTTATTTCAATCTCTGTCTCTTGGATATTGTCTTGTGTTAACGTGCTACCCAGACATTTAAAATTGTCTACTTGTTTCAGGGTCGTATTATATATTATGATGCTTAGTTGTTCTTTCTTTCTCGCTATTGCCATTACTTTAGTTTTATTAATGTTGATCTTCATGTTGTATTGTTTACAAGTGTTGTTTAGCCTGTTGATATGTTCTTGTATGTCCTCAGTTGTTTCATGTATCAGAATCTGATCGTCCGCAAATAGTATTTCATTTATTTCGCCCTCTCTTCTGCTGTTTTCTTGTATAGATTTCGTTCTCTTTTGTGTTTTCGCTTGCTATCATCATTCTTGATATACTTCCTACCATTTCCACCATTAACCCATAATTAATCCATCATTAATCCATCATTAGTCCATCATTAACCCATCATTAGTCCATCATTAACCCACAATTAACCAATTTCAAATTTTCTACTGAGATAGTTTTCCTTGACATTTCTGTGAAACATCAGTTGTTTGTAGTCAGAGTTGATTCTACAAGGGAGACAATCTTGACCTTACCCAAGATGGTGCTAAATTGCTCTCCTCTTAATTCAACACTGACGGGACCTAAAAGTCCTACTTCATATTTGAAACACTATCTAAATTAACAAGCGTTGTTGTTTCGTAGTGAGACTTGTAGGTCCAACAGACTATATCACTAGGAATCGCCAACGGGTGGCGGTGGCGGTGTGACGTATCGAAAGGAGTTTACTTTATTTTTACATTGTCCAGCTCATCATCATCATCATCATCATCATCATCATCATCATCATCATCATCATCATCATCATAGAGTACCGTCTCCGCAACGAAGGTTTGCTACCATGGCTCGCCATTCCACTCTGTTTCTTTCTTTGATGGTGCAGGTTGTCATAGATTGACTTGTCCATCTTTTGATGTTACTCGTCCATGTTAGTCTTGGTCTGCCTCTGCTTCATTTACCTTGTATTTTCCCTTCCAATATTACTTTTAGTAGGCTGTTGCGTCTTTTAACATGCCCCAAAAATTTCATTTGTCTTGTCTTAATTGTATTTAGTAGTTCTCTTTTTATTTTTAGTTGTTTTAAAACTTCATCGTTTGTTTTCTTTTCTTTCCATCCAATTCTACCTATTCTTCTATATATCCACATTTCAAAGGCTTCAATTTTCTATTCTGTTTCCTTGTCTAATGTCTATGTTTCTGCACCACACAGGAATATTGAGAAGATGTAACATTTTGCTATTCTTAGTTTCAGCCCTGCTGTTATTTGTTTTGTTGTTAGTATATTTTTCATTTTAAATATACATCTTAAGAACATTGATAGAAAGATCTATAGAGGTAAAGAAAGATCTATATATGTGCTTTATAGACTACACGAATGCATTTGACAAAGTAAAGCATGTGGAAATAATCAATATGCTGGAGAAATTAAACATTGATGGCAAGGATCTGCGAATCATAAAAACCATGTACTGGCAACAAACAGCAGCTATACGAATTAACAACCAAACAGGACAATTCCAATATATATAACAAGGGGTCAGACAAGACTGTGTTCTGTCGCCGGATTTGTTTTCACTTTACAGCGAATATATTATGAGATCAATAGTAGACAAAAATGGAATTGAAGTCAACAGTCACAACATAAATAATTTGCTATATGCGAATGACACAGTCTTAATAGCAGAGACAGAGAACGAACTACAAGAAATGATAGACATAATAGTAAAAGAAAGCTACAAGAAAGGTCTTAGTCTGAATAGTAAGAAAACAGAAGTAATGGTTATATCGAAGAAACAATCATCAGCATCATGCAGCATAAAAAATAAACGAGACAAATCTGAAACAAGTGCAACGTTTCAAATACTTGGGCACAATAATAACATCAGATGGGAGATGCACCACAGAAATAAAAAGCAGAATAGCTCAGGCCAAAATAGCATTTAAGAAAATGAAAAATATCTTATGCAACAAATCTATGTCAATAAAAATGAGAAAGAGATTTCATCGGTGCTATATAGAACAAATTCTGACCTATGGAAGCAAATCATGGACAGTAGACAAACAAATGAAAAGACGATTAGAGTCCACAGAGATGGGATTTCTCAGAAGAATGTTGAAAGTTCCCTGGACAGCTAAAAAGACCAATGAGAAAGTTCTCAAAGAGGCCAACACAAAAAGGAGCTCTTAAAAACATCAGAAAGAAGCAATCAACATTTTTCGGGCACATCATTGGGAGAGGAAAGTTGGAATACTCGGTTACAACTGGCAAAATAAAAAGAAAGAGAGATCGCGGACGACAAAAAGAGAAAATACTGGATAGCTTGGTGTCATGGCATGGAAAACAGTCAACCATAGAACTGATACGATGCACTGTAGATAGAAGATTGTGGAGGGACATGATCACCTACGCCAACCGGTATGGCACATGATGATGATGATGATATTTTTCATGGCATTAAAATTACTTTTTGCCATTCCTATTCTTTTGATAATTTCAATTTTACATTTTCCATCATTGGTTATAGTATGTCGAAGGCAGTTGTAGCTCTGGACTGTCTCCAGATGTATTCCTTCAACTGTGGTTTTTATTTGTGGGTCTTGAGAATTTTCTTTGTTTATGATCATACCGTGCGCTGCCGGAGCTCGAAAGGGGAGTAAAGAATAGTGGCGCTGTACCCTACCAGGCATGTTCGTAAGAGGCGAGAAAGGAGGGTTGGGCATGTGACTGGCTATCCCATACTGTAAAAAAATAAGCTGAATAAACTTCACAAACATGGACAAGTCAAAGAGATTAATGGATGCTTACGCAGAATAAAAGGATGGAAATGGCAGGACAAAATCACTAACATAGAATTATGGAAATTTACCAGTCAAACACCAGTGGATAAAGAGATACAGTGAAGACGATGGCGCTGGATAGGACACACACGAAGGAAGCCAACTGAGAGTATTAAACAACAGGCCTTTTTTGGAATCCCCAGGGGAAAAGACAAAGAGGAAGACCAAGGAATTGTTGGAGAAGACAGACAGAAGCAGAGATGAAGATAATGGGGAAGACATGGAATGATCTTAAAAGAATGGCAAAAAACAGAACGACTTGGAAAGTGTTTGTTGAAGACATATTCTCCACTGGGAGCTAAAAAGGTAGGAGAGAGAGAAGATGATCATAGTTTTAGTCTTTTTGATATTCATATCTAGTCCATATTTTTTTACTTATTATGTTTATCACATTTAGCAATTGTTGTAGGTCTTTAGGATTGTCCAGCTAGCTCGTTTTGTTCCGCCTGTATACATTTATATAGTGTAACGAAAGCAGGTCGACACGAGTGTCGTCTCATTCTTGTTTAATTGTATACTTTTTACCAGATTATTCATATAGTGTTGTAGGTATTGGTCCCTATTGTGATTGGGTCACTTTATATTTCTGTATCTCAACAACAAAGAAGTCAGGGCTTAAAGGGTTAATTGGAGAGGCAGCGTGGATTGTCAAGCTTCGTGTTTGAAGAGAGGACTTCACCAACTCCACACTACATGACTTACTATGATGATGATGATGATGATGATGATCATGTTGATGATGATGATGTTCCCGAACAGGACGCTATGAAGCGCAGACAGAATATAAAGCGTTCAGGAACGTTGTTTTCCGAATATCTTTCTCCCATTATATACACAAAGAGACATCATTCTCCCATCATCTACACAAAGAGACATCATTCTCCATCATCTACACAAAGACACATCATTCTCCCATCATCTACACAAAGAGACATCATTCTCCCATTATCTACACAAAGACACATCATTCTCCCATTATCTACACAAAGACACATCATTCTCCCATCATCTACACAAAGAGACATCATTCTCCCATCATCTACACAAAGAGACATCATTCTCCCATTATCTACACAAAGACACATCATTCTCCCATCATCTACACAAAGAGACATCATTCTCCCATCATCTACACAAAGACACATCATTCTCCTATCATCTACACAAAGAGACATCATTCTCCCATCATCTACACAAAGACACATCATTCTTCTATCATCTGCACTAAGATACGCTTTTTTTACAAATATGCAATACTTGAATATTCTTATAGCACTCTTCTATAACTAATATTCCTATATATACAGCACTCCTCTATAACTAAAAATCATATATATACAGCACATCCTCTATAACTAATATTCCTATATATACAGCACTCCTCTATAACTAATATTCCTATATATACAGCACTCCTCTATAACTAATATTCCTATATATACAGCACTCCTCTATAACTAATATTCTATATATACAGCACTCCTCTATAACTAATATTCCTATATATACAGCACTCCTCTATAACTAATATTCCTATATATACAGCACTCCTCTATAACTAATATTCCTATGTATACGGCACTCCTCTATAACTAATATTCCTATATATACAGCACTCCTCTATAACTAATATTCCTATATATACAGCACTCCTCTATAACTAATATTCCTATGTATACGGCACTCCTCTATAACTAATATTCCTATGTATACGCACTCCTCTATAACTAATATTCCTATGTATACAGCACTCCTCTATAACTAATTTTCCTCTTTATACAGCACTCCTCTATAACTAATATTCCTATGTATACAGCACTCCTCTATAACTAATATTCCTATATATACAGCACTCCTCTATAACTAATTTTCCTCTTTATACAGCACTCCTCTATAACTAATATTCCTCTATATACAGCACTTCTCTATAACTAATAATCCTCTATATACAGCACTCCTCTATAACAAATTTTTCTCTATATACACAACTCTTTAATAACTAATATTCTTCTCCAAACAATATTATGTTATATGCAATGTTCCTCTACGGACTATATTTATCTTTACACGAATCTGTCCTCTATATAGACCTACTATTTTCACTTTGTACAATATTCCCAATGTGTGAAAATCAAATCAACAATTTCCAATCAATGATAAAAATAATGTTATCTCCCCAAAATCAACAGAAAAACAAGTTGTCTCCCCAACATCAAAACAAAAGCAGGTTGTCTCACCATCATCAAAACAAGTTGTCTCACCATCATCAAAACAAGTTGTCTCACCATCATCAAAACAAGTTGTCTCACCATCATCAAAACATGTTGTCTCACCATCATCAAAACAAGTTGTCTCCCCCATCATCAAAACATGTTGTCTCACCCATCATCAAAACAAGTTGTCTCACCATCATCAAAACATGTTGTCTCACCATCATCAAAACAAGTTGTCTCTCCATCATCAAACAAGTTGTCACCATCATCAAAACATGTTGTCTCCCCCATCATCAAAACATGTTGTCTCACCATCATCAAAACAAGTTGTCACCATCATCAAACATGTTGTCTCCCCATCATCAAAACATGTTGTCTCACCATCATCAAAACAAGTTGTCTCTCCATCATCAAAACAAGTTGTCACCATCATCAAAACATGTTGTCTCCCCCATCATCAAAACATGTTGTCTCCCCATCATCAAAACATGTTGTCTCACCATCATCAAAACATGTTGTCTCACCATCATCAAAACATGTTGTCTCCCATCATCAAAACAAGTGTCTCTCCATCATCAAAACAAGTTGTCACCATCATCAAAACATGTTTCCTCCTCAATCATCAAAACATGTCTCCCCCATCTTCAAAACATGTTGTCTCACCATCATCAAAACAAGTTGTCTCACCATCATCAAAACATGTTGTCTCCCCATCATCAAAACATGTTGTCTCCCCATCATGAAAACAAGTTGTCTCCCCCATCATCAAAACAAGTTGTCTCCCCCATCATCAAAACAAGTTGTCTCACCATGATCAAAACATGTTGTCTCCCCCATCATCAAAACATGTTGTCTCACCATCATCAAAACAAGTTGTCTTACCACCATCAAAACATGTTGTCTCACCATCAAAACATGTTGTCTCCCCCATCATCAAAACAAGTTGTCTCCCCCATCATCAAAACAAGTTGTCTCCCCCATCATCAAAACAAGTTGTCTCCCCCATCATTAAAACATGTTGTCTCCCCCCTAAACAAAACAAGTTGTCCTCCCCATCATCAAAACATGTTGTCTCTCCCATCATCAAAACAAGTTGGGTCACCATCATCAAAACATGTTGTCTCCCCATCATCAAAACATGTTGTCTCACCATCATCAAAACAAGTTGTCTCACCATCATCAAAACATGTTGTCTCCCCATCATCAAACAGTTGTCTCCCATCATAAACATGTTGTCTCCCCATCATTAAAACAAGTTGTCTCACCATCATCAAAACATGTTGTCTCCCCTATCATCAAAACAGTTATCTCCCCATCATCAAAACAAGTTGTCTCCCCATCATCAAACAAGTTTTCTCCCCATCATCAAACAAGTTATCTCCCTTCATCAAACAAGTTTCTCACCATCATCAAAACAAGTTATCTTACCATCATCAAAACAAGTTATCTCCCCATCATCAAAACAAGTTATCTCCCCATCATCGAAACAATTTGTCTCCCCCAACATCAAAATAAGTTGTCTCCCCCAACATCAAAACAATTTGTCTCCCCCAACATCAAAATAAGTTGTCTCCCCCAACATCAAAACAATTTGTCTCCCCAACAACAAAATAAGTTGTCTCCCCAACATCAAAACAATTTGTCTCCCCCAACATCAAAATAAGCTGTCTCCCCCAACATCAAATAAGTTCTCCCCAACATCAAACAAGTTGTCTCCCCCAACATCAAAACAAGTTGTCTCCCCCAACATCAAAACAAGTTGTCTCCCATCATCAAAACATGTTGTCTCCCCATCATCAAAACAAGTTGTCTCACCATCATAAAAACATGTTGTCTCCCCCATCATTAAAACAAGTTGTCTCACCATCATCAAAACATGTTGTCTCCCCTATCATCAAAACAAGTTATCTCCCCATCATCAAAACAAGTTGTCTCCCCATCATCAAAACAAGTTTTCTCCCCATCATCAAAACAAGTTATCTCCCCTTCATCAAAACAAGTTGTCTCACCATCATCAAAACAAGTTATCTTACCATCATCAAAACAAGTTATCTCCCCATCATCAAAACAAGTTATCTCCCCATCATCGAAACAATTTGTCTCCCCCAACATCAAAATAAGTTGTCTCCCCCAACATCAAAACAATTTGTCTCCCCCAACATCAAAATAAGTTGTCTCCCCCAACATCAAAACAATTTGTCTCCCCCAACAACAAAATAAGTTGTCTCCCCCAACATCAAAACAATTTGTCTCCCCCAACATCAAAATAAGCTGTCTCCCCCAACATCAAATAAGTTGTCTCCCCCAACATCAAAACAAGTTGTCTCCCCCAACATCAAAACAAGTTGTCTCCCCCAACATCAAAACAAGTTGTCTCCCCATCATCAAAGCAAAACTATGCATCTGAATGTTATCTCAATATGGGGAAAAAAATTAATAAACCCTGTTAGTTGCTTTTTAAAATATAACATTAATTGTCCATTTCCTTAGTAAAATATATGTCTGCAGCTTTCTTCCTTTTCAGAGCCATCCTTACTTTTCCAATATCATATGGAATGTCGAAGATGACATAAAACAAATCCTGGAATTCGGTTCCAGAAATGTTTCCAAAATGTACGTTCCGGTCTTCAGAAAGCTGTCAACTATCCTTGGCGTGTATTATCATCCCTTTTTTTCATCGAGGGACAGCTACTACAGGGACAGTAGTTTATCGCTCAACTTGAGGTGGTGCCCAGACAACCCACCACGAAGTTTAGCTGGACAAATCAAAGACTTCATTGTTTCGTCTCAACAAGACAGGCCTCGAACCAATCAAAACGCTTCTTTACGTGTTAACGATACGCCTGTCTGACTGTGCGCATGGTTTATTGATTGATTCTACCTACAGTGTTGGTTGCTTGGTTGGTTAGGTTGTGGGTTAGTTTCTGGCTTCAGCAACTAGTTATTTTTTACTCGTTACAAATTGATTGCTTGATATGTTACTCATCAGTTAACCATTATTTTTGGTTATTTGATAAGTTCCTTTGTGAATTTTCTGGACATATTAACCACTTTACCAACCCATTAATTTGTTAAATAACCAGCAACTTATTCTAGCTCATTTGATTGGTCGATTTCATCTTACCAGTTTTGTCAATGTTGGATAATGCTTAGAATGATCAAACTTTCACCACTACACTTCGCTGTGGTCGGCAGCTCCGCTTAAGATCGGAAATGTCCTTCAGAACGGTTCCAAAAATTTAAGGATTTGTTTAACGTTAAATTTGTTGGCAAATGACTCATGATTAATTGCTTACTTGATTATCTAATTATTAACAAAAAAGATTATATTAGTTATCGAATACTTAATTATTTATCAATTATGTTGTAATCAATCAATTAATTATTTTTTACTTAATTACTGATCAATCATGATATTTGCTCCCTTGGTTATCGATTACATAATTACTAATCGATCAGACTGAATTTGCTTGATAGCCTTAGTTGTGAACACCACCCGACTGGGCTGTCGATGTTCAAACAACCCGTGTTCGATTCCCGATGGAAGCAGTGTGAGTTGTACTCGTGATTGGAACAAAAACACACCCCCTGCGGTCGACCCAGCCGCTATCAGAAATGGGTAACAGGGTAGTACTCTGGGAAGGTGAGGAAGGCCGCCTCGCATTGTGAGTTTCGATGCTTGAAGCGACACTATCCAGAAGTCTCCGAACACTTCTGAATAGGCGGCCAAGCACATATGGGTGAAAACCCGTATGCTAAGACACAAATTTAAGTCTCTTACTTTACCTTTACTGTATTTGATCCGTTTGTTATCGATTACTTTATTACTAATTAATTACTAATACATTACAAATGACAAAAGAGCAAGGAGCAGAGGAGTTCGTTTTGTTTTTGTTGTTGTTGATCATATGCAGCAGGATTTCAATTCTGCGAGTAGAACACGTCTCTAAATAGCGCTGGAGAATGTCGCCTGCCTCCATCACAACTCAAGTTGCTTGTCTTATTCCGTGACCGTATGTGTGCTACTGTGAACTTCAATGTCAACTGTCGTGTGGAACAGGTTTGTGTCTTGCTCCTACTCTCTTTAGCATCTTCTTTGCTGTGCCTCAACAAAATCTCTCTGAATCAGCTGCTACCGTATTTACATTCTAACTAATAAGGTCACATAGTTCCTTATTTGCCTTAGCAATATTTAAGGAAAAAACAATTGATCTATCCGATTATCATCAGTATCATCAAGTACCGTGTCTGCTGGCGTAGGTGATCTTGTCTCTCCACAACTTTCGATCTCTACAGTTTTTTTTTTCCCCATTTCTGTTTTTGACATTCTGCCAAGCCATTCTCTTAAGCTGTCTGGTATCTTTTCTCTCTGCTTCCCTCTATCTCTTCGTCCCTCAATTTTCCCAGTTGTTACAATATATTTCAGCTGATCCCTTCTCATAACATGGCCAAAAGGTGATGTCTGTGTTTATTTTTAATTTGGGATATTAGCTGTCTTTTTTTTACTTTTTTGTCTTTTCAGAATTTTTAAATTATTCTTCTTAGCAGTCCATGGTATTCTCAAAATTCTTCTGTAAAACCACATTTCTACAGCCTCCAGTGATTTTCTTGTCTGTTGTTCTATTGTCCATGATTCATATCTACATATTAAGACTGGCTCTACATAACATGCAAATACTCTTTTTCTTGTTTCTATTGTCAAAAATGTATTCCACAGTATCTTCTTGCTCATTTTTTTGTGTGGAAAGCTGCTGTTTCCTGAGATATTCTGCATCTCCCCTCTGTTGTACATATACCATCTCACCTCTGTTGTACATCTACCATCTCACCTCTGTTGTACATCTACCATCAGATTTGTGAGAAAAACATTTTAAAATATATTTTTGAGCAATGCTGCAAGGGCTAAGTTTGGATGGGGGATAGATCACTGACTGGTTTATCATTTTCGCAACTCTTGAAGGCATGCAATGCTTGCCTTGCTTATATTAAGTATACGCCACTGCATCTCACCTGTGTTGTACACCTACCATCTCACCTCTGTTGTACATCTACCATCTCACCTCTGTTGTACATCTACCATCTGAGGTTAACATTGTTACACGGTATTTCAATTCAATTCATTAAGCAAGTTATAATTGATCGATTAGTCATTAATTACTTTGACGTTTAATCACGTAAGTAACGCAGCAAATATCTATCAGCTGACTGGTTAAATCGATGACTAACAAATTAAGTTATATTTATCAACTGGTTATCAATTATCCATTAAGTTGCTATTGGTTAATTCATTTAACAGTTACCTTTATAATTTATATTATTATTTGATGGACTATAATGACGTCGATGCAATTGTCAAAATATGCCATGATTTAGAAAGCAGCAACACAACAAGGTTATATATAGCAAAAATGAAACTGTATCATTAAATCAATGACTACAGAATAATTCTAGCTTCATAACTTTGCTGAAAGTAATTTCTGAATTCTGACATATTTTTGTAGTATCAACTGACGCTGGAATACCGCGCCATTTTGACGTCACATATAAACAGTAGTTGCGTCGAATCATCACAGTATGTTTGTTATGAACAGTTTACACTGACCTCACAGACTACCACAACAACCAAGTGTAGGGTAACAGTAGAAAGTCAACATTAAAACTGTGTTTCTGCTCTGTTTTCTAACATCAAGATAAATTCTATTGTTTTAGACATGATCGCAATTTGTGATAGCAAATGAGGGATCTATGTGTTTGTCTGTCTGACTGTTAGTCTGTCTGTCTGCCTGTCTATCGACATTTCGAGCCGTAACCGGCCCATAGGGCGTAGACCCAGATACTCTTTCCCTGTTTCTAAATTGTCTTTCTAGAAGTCTCAATCCTTGGAAATAATTTTTATCAAATCTCGCCATTTGTCTCTGCTATGTGCAAGCATCTCGATCTCACTGAGGGAGCCGATTCCTGCTGTCTTTGTATCTCTGATCAATGTTTTTCTCATGTTTCTCTGGGTCTGCCTGTTTTCATCCTACCTGTTGTTTCCCACATGAATGTTTGCTTTGCTATTCGGTTATTATTACTTCTCACATGTTCAACATATATCAGTCGTCTTTTCTTGACTACTTTTCTCTTGATTATAATTGATATTTTTGGATGCTTTGACATTTCTCTTATTTCAGCATTAGTCTTGAACTCATTCCATGGTAAACAAAGTATTTTCCTCAGGCATTTGTTTTCAAAAGCATCGAGTTTATTTGCTATTTCTGTAGTTGTTTTCAACTCTGGCATGCAAGTGTAAGGCTGGATAATACATTTGATTTGAACGTCCTCAGCTTGGTTTGTGTGCATAACTAGGAAATGTGGGAGATTAAATTAATGAAAATATAAAAAAAAAAACCAAGGAAAATATGGTATGGTAACAACATTAGGTGGGTGAAAACCAAAACAAAAGTAGAACAACGTTTCGGACAAAAGGCCTTCAGCAAGAACAGCAAACAACAACACAAAATTATATAAGGATATACACAGAAATCTAACAACATGGTGATAATATGCTAGACTCTTTAAAAAAAAAAGAAAATAAATGACGAGATTAAATGAATGCTGTCTAGGATACCAAAATGTAGGTGTGACTATTGGCTTGTTCACTCACTACCTACCTTGTTGATGGAGAATGTTTCCCTGGTGTGATACACTTTTGTTTTGGCACCAACCACGTCCTGGGGGAAGTCGATGTGAGAAGCGTTGTTAAGTTCACACCTACTCAAGTTGCGGTCAAAGTTGAAGGACGAACATCGCGAGTTCTTCAAACATTCCATTGCACACTGACCTGTGAACTTCTTGCTTTGGATTGTCTGTGAAAATATTTTTTTAAGTATAAACATGAACGCAGTCAAGAAGCTTCAAATTTGTGCCAGTTAGGATTACGATGCTTTCATCTTCACTGACGCAACTGTGTGGTGCGAAAAAACGATAGCGTTGTTAATACAGAATAAGTGACAGAGGAACAAAATGAGGGAAAACAGTGGTTAGTGAACTGGACTACAAAGGACAAGAGGTAAGTTTCGATCCCAACCAACGGCTTCCGGGTTCACCCAGCCTTAAATGGGTACCGGATATTTTTTTCTGGAAAGGAGAGCGACACGGTTGTAATACCGACACCATTACCCTAAAAATCATGTACTGAAGGTGTGTACAATTTATGGTCACTAACACCATATTCCCTATTCGCCACTTGGCGTGATGGGGTGCTTTACTTTTTTTTACTTTTTAACCAGTGGAATCGAAAATAATGTAGCAATAGCAGTCCTAAAGCAATCTTCACTGGCGCCATTACGTCTTGGAATCCCAGTACAAGCATTAGAAGGTTCTAAATTGACTGATAGATGAAAATGTGTAGATGACTCTCAGCGAGTGTGAATTCACATCGCGAATGTGATTTAGTGTACTTGCACTTTCAGTGACTGTGGATATGAGTTCCGGACTTTCAACAATGGATTACGATGCTTTCCCCAACAATGCCCTTCCCCAACAATGCCTCTTCCCCAACAATGCCTCTTCCCCAACAATGCTCCTTCCACAATAATGTCTCTTCCCCAACAATGCCCTTCCCCAACAATGCCTCTTCCCCAACAATGCCTCTTCCCCAACAATGCCTCCTTCCCTAACAATGTCTCTTCCCCAACAAGGCCTCTTCCCAACAATGTCTCTTCCCCAACAATGCTCCTTCCACAATAATGTCTCTTCCCCAACAATGCCCTTCCCAGCAATGCCTCTTCCCCAACAATGCCCTTCCCCAACAATGCCTCTTCCCCTACAATGCCTCTTCCCCAACAATGCCCTTCCCCAACAATGCCCTTCGCCAACAATGCCCTTCCCCAAAATGCCATTCACCAAAAATGCCTCTTCCGTAACAATGCTTCTTCCCCAACAATGCCTCTTCCCCAACAATGCCTCTTCCCCAACAATGCCTTCCCCAACAATGCCTCTTCCCCAACAATGCCTTTTCCCCAACAATGCCCTTCCCCAACAATGCTTCTTCTACAACAATGCTTCTTCTACAAAAATGCCTCTTCTAGAACAATGCCTCTTCCCCAACAATGCCCTTCCCCAACAATGCCTCTTCTACAACAATGCCTCTTCTACAACAATGCCTCTTCACCAATAATGTCTCTTTCCCAAAAAATGCCCTTCCCCAACAATGCCTCTTCAACAACAATGCCTCTTCTACAACAATGCCTCTTCTACAACAATGCCTCTTCCCCAACAATGACTCTTCTACAACAATGTGTCTTCCCCAACAATGCCTCTTCTACAACAATGCCTCTTCAACAACAATGCCTCTTCTAGAACAATGCCTCTTCCCCAACAATGCCTCTTCTACAACATGCCTCTTCTACAACAATGCCTCTTCTACAACAATGCCTCTTCTACAACAATGCCTATTCTACAACAATGCCTTTTCCCTAACAATGCTCGTTCCACAATAATGTCTCTTCCCCAACAATGCCCTTCCCAAACAATGCCTCTTCCCCAATAATGCCCTTCCCAAATAATGCACCTTCCTCAACAATGCCTTTCACAAATAATGCACTTTACTCAACAATGGCTTTCCCAAATATCGCACCTTCCTCAACAATGCCCTTCCTAAATAATGCACCTTCCCCAACAATGTCTCTTCACCAGCAATGCCTATTCCCAAATAATGCACCTTCCTTTAACAATGCCCTTCCCAAATAAAGCACCCTCCCCAAAAATGCCCTTTCCAAATAATGCACCTTCCTCAACAATGCCTCTTCCCCAACAATGCCTTTTCCCCATAATGCCTATTCCCAAATAATGCACCTTCCTCAACAATGCCCTTCCCAAATAATGCACCTTCCTCAACAATGATTTCCCAAATAATGCACCTTCCTCATCAATGTCTCTTCCCAAAATACACTTTCCTCAACAATGCCTCTTCCCAAATAATGCACCTTTCCCAACAATGCCTCCCAAAATAAAGCACCTTCCTCAAAAATGCCTCTTCCCAAATAATGCACATTCCTCATCAATGCCCTTCCCAAATAATGCACCTTCCACAACAATGCCCTTCCTAAAAATGCACCTTCCTTAACAATGCCTCTTCCCCAACAATGCCTATTCCCAAATAATGCATCTTCCTCAACAATGCCCTTCCCAAATAAAGCACACTCCCCAAGAATGCCCTTCCCAAATAATGCACTTCCTCAACAATGCCTCTTCCCCAACTACCTCTTCCACAACAATGCCTATTCCCAAATAATGCACCATCCTCAACAATGCCCTCCCCAATAATGCACCTTCCTCAACATGCCATCCTCAAATAAATGCACCTTCCTCAACAATGCCCTCCCCAAATAATGCACCTTCCTCAACAATGCCCTCCCAAATAATGCACCTTTCTCAACAATGCCCTCCCCAAATAATGCACCTTCCCAACAATGCCCTCCCCAAATAACGCACCTTCCTCAACAATGCCCTTCCAAATAATACACCTTCCTCAACAATGCCCTTCCCAAATAATGCACCTTCCCCTACAATGCCCTTCCAAATAATGCACCTTCATCAACAATGTCTTTTTCAAATAATGCACCTTCCTCGACAATGCCATTCCCAAATAATACACCTTCCTCAACAATGACCTTCCCAAGTAATACACCTTCCTCAACAATTCCTCTTCCCCAACAATACCTCTTCCACAACAATGCTATTGCCAAATAATGCACCTTCCTCAACAATGCCCTCCCCAAATAATGCACCATCCTCAACAATGCCCTTCCAATAATACACCTTCCTCAACAATGCCCTTCCCAAATAATGCACCTTCCCTACAATGCCCTTCCCAAATAATGCACCTTCATCACAATGTCTTTTTCAAATAATGCACCTTCCTCGACAATGCCCTTCCCAAATAATACACCTTCCTCAACAATGACCTTCCAAGTAATACACCTTCCTCAACAATGCCTCTTCCCCACAATACCTCTTCACAACAATGCCTATTCCCAAATAATGCACCTTCCTCAACAATGTCCTCTTCAAATAATGCACCTTCCACAACAATGCCCTCCTCAAATAATGCACCTTCCTCAAAAATGCCCTCCCAAATAATGCACCTTCCTCAACAATGCCCTCCCCAATAATGCACCTTCCACAACAATGCCTCCTCAAATAATGCACCTTCCTCAAAATGCCCTCCCCAAATAATGCACCTTCCTCAACAATGCCCTCCCCAAATAATGCACCTTCCACAACAATGCCCTCCTCAAATAATGCACCTTCCTCAAAAATGCCCTCCCCAAATAATGCACCTTCCTCAACAATGCCCATCCCCAAATAATGCACCTTCCTCAACAATGCTCTCCCCAAATAATGCACCTTCCACAACAATGCCCTCCTCAAATAATGCACCTTCTCAAAATGCCCTCCCCAAATAATGCACCTTCCTCAACAATGCCCTCCCAAATAATGCACCATCCTCAACAATGCTCTCCCCAAATAATGCACCTTCCTCAACAATGCCCTCCCCAAATAATGCACCATCCTCAACAATGCTCTCCCCAAATAATGCACCATCCTCAACAATGCTCTCCCCAAATAAGCACCTTCCTCACAATGCACTTCCATAATAATGCACCTTCCTCAACAGTGTCTTTTCCAAATAATGCACCTTCCTCAACAATGCCCTTCCCAAATATACTTCCTCAACAATGCTCTCCCAAATATGCACCTTCCACAACAATGCCCTCCTCAATAATGCACCTTCCTCAAAATGCCTCCCCAATAATGCACCTTCCTCAACAATGCCCTCCCCAAATAATGCACCATCCTCAACAATGCTCTCCCCAAATAATGCACCTTCCTCAACATGCCCTCCCAAATAATGCACCATCCTCAACAATGCTCTCCCCAAATAATGCACCATCCTCAACAATGCTCTCCCCAAAATAATGCACCTTCCTCAACAATGCACTTCCATAATAATGCACCTTCCTCAACAGTGTCTTTTCCAAATAATGCACCTTCCTCAACAATGCCCTTCCCAAATAATACACCTTCCTCAACAATGACCTTCCCAAATAATGCACCTTCCTCAACAATGCCCTTCCCAAATAATACACCTTCCTCAATAATGCCCTTCCCAAATAATGCACTTCCTCAACAATGTCTTTTCCAAATAATGCACCTTCCTCAACAATGCCTTTCCCAAATAATGCACCTTCCTCAACAATCCCTTCCCAAATAAAGCACATTCCTCTACAATGTCTTTTCCAAATAATGCACATTCCTCAACAATGTCCTTCCCAAATAATACACCTTCCTCAACAATGACCTTCCAAATAATGCACCTTCCTCAACAATGCCCTTCCCAAATAATACACCTTCCTTAAAATGCCCTTCCAAATAATACACCTTCCTCAACAATGAACTTCCCAAATAATACACCTTCCTCAACAATGCCCTTCATAAATAATACACCTTCCTCAACAATGTCCTTCCCAAATAATACACCTTCCTCAACAATGTCTTTTCCAATAATGCACTTCCTCAACAATGCCTTCCCAAATAATGCACCTTCCTCAACAATCCCTTCCCAATAATACACCATCCTCTACATTGCCCTTCCCAATAATGCACCTTCCTCAACAATGCCCTTCCCAATAATGCACCTTCCTCGACAATTCCTTTTCCCAAATAATGCACCTTCCTCAACATTACTTTTTCAGAAATATTGCACCTTCCTCACAATGCCCTTCCCAAATAATGCACCTTCCTCAACAATGCCTCTTTCAATAATGCACCTTCCCCAACAATGCCTCTTCCAAAATAATGCACCTTCCTCAACAATGCCTCATCCTCAACAATGCCTCTTCCCAAATAATGCACCTTCCCCAACAATGCCCTTCCCAAATAACGCACCTTCCTCAACAATGTCTCTTCCCCACAATGCCCTTCCCAAATAACGCACCTTCCTCAACAATGCCTCTTCCCCAACAATGCCCATCCCAATAATGCACCTTCCTCAACAATGCCCTTCCTCAACAATGCCCTCCCAAATAATGCACCTTCCTCAACAATGCCTCTTCCCATCAATGCCCTCCCAACAATGCACCTTCCTCAACAATGCCCCTTTCTCACAATGCCCTCCCAAATAACGCACTTCCTCAACAATGCCTCTTCCTCAACAATGCCCTCCAAAATAATGCACCTTCCCCAACAATGCCCTTCCCAAATAATGCACCTTCCCCAACAATGCCTCTTCCCCAACAATGCCCTTCCCAAATATATACCTTTCCCAACAATGCCCTTCCCAAATAATGCACCTTCCTCAAAAATGCCCCTTCCCCAACAATGCACTCCCAAATAATGCACCTTCCCAACAATGCCTCTTCCCAACAATGCCTTCCCAAATAATGCACTTCCCCAACACTGCCTCTTCCCCAACAATGCCTCTTCCCCAACAATGCCCTTCCCAAATAATGCACCTTCCCAACAATGCTCTTCCCCAACAATGCCCTTCCCAATAATGCACCTTCCCCAACAATGCCTCTTCCCCAACAATGCCTCTTCCCAAATAATGCACCTTCCCCAACAATGCCTCTTCCCCAACAATGCCTCTTCCAAATAATGCACCTTCCCCAACAATGCCTCTTCCCCAACAATGCCCTTCCCAAATAATGCACCTTCCCCAACAATGCCTCTTCCCAACAATGCCCTTCCCAAATAATAACTTCCCCAACAATGCCCTTCCCAAATAATGCACCTTCCTCAAAATGCCCCTTCCCCAACAATGCACTCCCAAATAATGCACCTTCCCCAAACAATGCCTCTTCCCCAACAATGCCTCCCAAATAATGCACCTTCCCCACACTGCCTCTTCCCCAACAATGCCTCTTCCCCAACAATGCCCTTCCCAAATAATGCACCTTCCCCAACATGCCTCTTCCCCAACAATGCCTCTTCCCAAATAATGCACCTTCCCCAACAATGCCTCTTCCCCACAATGCCTCTTCCAAATAATGCACCTTCCCCAACAATGCCTCTTCCCAACAATGCCCTTCCCAAATAATGCACCTTCCCCAACAATGCCTCTTCCCCAACAATGCCTCTTCCCCAACAATGCCTTCCCCAACAATGCCTCTTCCTCAACAATGCCTCTTCCCAAATTATGAAAATTAAAGAAGTAAAAGTAGTATGGCAACAGATTGACGTAGGTGAGAACAAAACAAAAGTTGAACGACGACTCGGCATGTAGGCCTTCGGCTGGAACAATAAACAACAACACAGAAATATAAAGGATATACCACAACAAATCTAACTACATGGCGATATGTTAGACTCTCAAAAAGCAAAATAAATCACATCCTGCGGTCCGGAGCTTGGTCAGGCACTGATGCACTTTAATTGATATGGCGGGCTGACAGGGCGGGGCACAGGTGTGAAATACAGTAACTGTGGAGGTTCTAAAATATGTGGAAATGGGTACACGATTCCAGACTTTACTATTACTGGAAACGTTTTATATGAGTTTTCGAAACAAGTTTATCCACGTGGAAATTTGTTACGTACCCAAGCGAACACATAAATATGTTTATTTCTGAAACTATGGGTGTGAACGAACAGAAGCATGCCTACATAACCTACATTCATAAACACATACGTTTGTATATATGACTACCAAGCACATAAAAACCAAGGGTGTCCAAAGTTACATTACCACATGCAGACAATATACACACATGTATAGGTGCTGGTGCACCTGAATTAAGAAATGTGTAGCAGATTATCTTTCTTTAAGTTTTCTATTCTCTTCTTCGTTATACTTAGATCTCTGTCAGTAATTTATTTAAAGATTTATATTCTCTTCTTCGTTATACCTATATCTCTGTCAGTATTTTTATTTGAAGATGTCTCTTCTCTAGCTCGTTATGCCTATAATATCCCTGTCTGTGCTGTCTGTGCTCACAAATAAACCAAATCTGGATCTCTTTCAACTTACCAGAAAGACGTGTTTCTTTAAACTTTTACCAGCTGAGAGGTAGGTGGGTGGGAGCTTGGACCATATGAATGCCTTGTCTGTTAGGTTCATCGTGTTGTTCACTTGGGAGTTAGTCGTCGATGATTCTGGTGAAGTATCTGAGCTGTCCACAGATGAAAGATAAACCATTAATTCATGGACTGTCCACTATGAAAGATAAACTATTAATTCATGGACTGTCCACAGATGAAAGATAACTATTAATTCATGGACTGTCCACATATGAAAGATAAAACTATTAATTCATGGACTGTCCACAGATGAAAGATAAACTATTAATTCATGGACTGTCCACATATGAAAGATAAACCATTAATTCATGGACTGTCCACAGATGAAAGATAAAACTATTAATTCATGGACTGTCCACAGATGAAAGATAAACTATTAATTCATGGACTGTCCACAGATGAAAGATAAACTATTAATTCATGGACTGTCCACAGATGAAAGATATACTATTAATTCATGGACTGTCCACAGATGAAAGATAAACTATTAATTCGTGGACTGTCCACAGATGAAAGATAAACTATTAATTCATGGACTGTCCACAGATGAAAGATAACTATTAATTCATGACTGTCCACAGATGAAAGATAAACTATTAATTCATGGACTGTCCACAGATGAAAGATAAACTATTAATTCATGGACTGTCCACAGATGAAAGATAAACTATTAATTCATGGACTGTCCACAGATGAAAGATATACTATTAATTCATGACTGTCCACAGATGAAAGATAAACTATTAATTCGTGACTGTCCACAGATGAAAGATAAACTATTAATTCATGACTGTCCACAGATGAAAGATAAACTATTAATTCATGGACTGTCACAGATGAAAGATAAACTATTAATTCATGGACTGTCCACAGATGAAAGATATACTATTAATTCATGGACTGTCCACAGATGAAAGATATACTATTAATTCATGGACCGTCCACAGATGAAAGATATACTATTAATTCATGGACTGTCCACAGATGAAAGATGTACTATTAATTCATGGACCGTCCACAGATGAAGATAAACCATTAATTCATGGACCGTCCATAGATGAAATATAAATCATTAATTGATTAACTGTCCATAGATGAAGTGTAAATCATTATTGATGACTGTACTGTCCACAGATGAA